>CM072159.1:31763370-31885870 GCA_036850595.1 Rhyacichthys aspro
TTTAGTTGGATTTAAGCAGGTTTTAGTTAGATTTGAACAGTTGAACAGTTGATGTATGCATTAGTTTTAAAATGGTGCCTATGCTATGGCTGTATAACAAAAATACTCCATAAAGATGAAGAGCTTTTGCTTATTAAAGGTGATGGGGGAAAAAAACAAGGTGAGAAATAGGAAGGTGTGAAGGAAGCCTAACTATGAATATTGATGGCTCCTGTTCCAGAAGAAATGTAGAGGTGGCAGTGAAAAGAGGGCAGTGCTTAAAGATCGGTGTTAAATACAAAAGACAGAAGAATGTCAGATAAAATAAGGTTCACTGAGGCATTGTTTAGCTGAGATTTGATGAGTTTGGACATGGCTCTGATGTGGTTGTTTGAATTTGACTGAGTTCATTTGACTTATGAAAATGAGGCCGAGCCCAGGAGCAAATAAAGTAGGAGTGTCTTATTTGAAGTCTCATTGTGTCTGGTTCAATCTGCTGAATTAAAGCTGCTTTTACACAGAACAAGCAACATATTGGAATATTTCTGTCACATTAGTCTTTTTCAGGTAAGGTCTAATCTGTAGACATTCATTCATTCATCAACGCTTCATTGCTTCTGTGTTTTTGTTGTTCTACTCTTTGCAGCTGTATGAGCAAAGCAACAAAAGTGAAAGCAATGGACACAAAGCAATGTTTGGAGTGTTTATTTAACCCGAGGGCCATAAACAAATGTGGCACTTATTAATGTGAATACAAAGCACACAAACGTGCTCGGGCCTGACTACAGCAGCGTGCAGCTGTTTTAGGTGGTGCTTTGTTTGGTCTGTTTGTTTTCTCAAGTCCCTTTTAATTGAAGTGGACTGTTATTGTCAGAACGAGCCACTCCAGTCAAGAATGTATTTAAAATGGTTGATTTTATTGAAGTGGAGCTGTTGGAGATGCATAAAACCACCTCTATTTATACCTTAAATGGTATTTTTTTTTCTTCTAGTTGTGAAAATGATTTAAGTAATTTGTGGAAAAAACAGTCTTTATGATCCATCTACTGTTTATTCTAAGGGATTGTAATAGATGAGAACCTCTATTCAGGAACAGAAAACCTTGGAGCGCTCCCATTGGTCGACACTTGTCACATGACGTTCCAGGAAGTTTAATAGCTGCAGATAAAGTGTATTTTCAGCTGAATATGTCTTTTAACAGAGAAACAGCTGAAAAAAGAAAAGCATCAACAGAGAAAAGGGAGGCAACGTAAAACACAGATAAATACTGTCAATTCAATCACGTAATGTTTAACGAGGAGGAGATAATTGTCGTCCTGACGCTGAAGTCACAGCTAAGCTAACGCTAAACTCTAAACTTCAGTTTGGTCAAATGTATCAGAGTTTCAGATGAGATTTTTGTAGTTTTTATAGTGAAATATAACCAAGCATATTCATTATTTATAAATGTTGAGGTTGAATATTCAGTTTAATGTAATTCTACACTAGATCAGAAGCAGCTCTGTAATAAGGCTGCTGTTTGTATCCAGCTGGGGCTAACCCTGGGACAGTAAGGCTTGAGCTAAAGGCATATTGCTCTGGGTGACATCAAACACACATCGAGACCGATATAAAACGTCCTGAATGAGGTGAGGTGCTGTCAGAGGAGCCCGATGCTCACGTACAACCAGGAGCCCTGAGGGAAAAGAATTAAAAATGCAGAAATATATAAAAAGCTAGTCTTTGAATCTCTAAAAATAGCCCGTTCATTGATGTGACTTGATGTCGTCGCTGGAGTTTTGATCTTCCATCAAACGTGGCTAGTGTTGCATGATCGCTGGAGGATATACCCATTACCCATGATGCACTGCCGCACACTACAGCTCCAATCTGGCATGCTCTTTTTTTTTTAATCCTCTAATATGATACGTTCAGCATTATCACTTAGTTACACTGACAAACAGAGAGTGTACTGTAACGTAAGCCACTGTAGTCTCTGTCATTTCTTTATCACAGCTTTTGAAGGTTTTATGAAGAGTCCAGATTGAATGAGATCACAGAGAACCCCTCTCGTCCGACGCTCCAAACGTTAGCCTCAGTTTTCTCTGTGTGTGTCTTCGGCGGGAGATATACAGTCAATATTAGACGTGTCCCAGACGTCCTATAGGCCCGTGTCTCTACTGTTTGCCCACCTTTGTGAGCGGCCCATTGTCTCCCAGCGTCTCATTTCCACGTCTCCAGCTCTCGTTGCCTTCCTCTTTATGTTCTCTCTCGTTGCTCCACTCTCCATCTGTCTCCATCTTTGTCTTTCGTTCCCCGTCTTTTGTGTCGTACCCCTGGATGAGATTGCCTTTAGGGTGTGAGCCGCGCTGACGTTTTTCTACTGTTTTTGACGTGTGTCGTCTCGTTACTCTGCTGCCATTGTCTCAGCCTCTGAAATCCGCAGCATCCAATATCCATCTGAATAGTGTCCACTATTAGACTATAAGTCACAATTTAGCAATAAGTATTGATTTTTTGAATATCGGCTCTGTCTCCACTATTGTATCATGTGTTAACAATGATAAAACAGTCTTCTGAAGGTGTTGTGGACTCCTGTATTTTCAGCAGAAGCTAATATCCTGATCCTTGTATCCTTGACAACCAGTACTTTTATATCCCGCCATATTATTTGTTCTAGTGTCGCCAGGAATTAAATGAGAAGGCATTAGTGTGGGCACAGTCGTGTTTAAATGGAATATATGACGTTATTAGGCTTTACTTTTGTGATCTGGTCCAGTTGTGCTGAGTTGTATCTAAAATAAGAATAAACTTTTGCATATGTGCATATATATATTTTGTTAAGTTTGAAAATATACAGAAGAAGAGAAGAATAAAATAAATACTAAGAGATGCAGAAGGAAAAGGTACGGTGCAGGAATCCAATATATGAAGAAGATATTTGGGAAATCAATGTAAAATAAGAAAAAAAAACACAAAAGAGATCTTTAATGGATTCTTTGCTGTGTATATTATAAGGATATATATTCTGACTTGTGATATTTCCAGGTCCAATCTATATGTTTACAGCAATATCCAATAATAATATTCATTAAAAGGTAAAGCTTTGGATATTATCTGTATCTTGGAGAAATACTAGTATAATTACACTGGATATTACGTGTATTTATTCAGTGAACATTGGCGTTTGATAAATACCTTGAGTACCCTGTGTACTGGACACATATGACAGTAGTTAGCCTCTGTGTACATGAGTGTACTGTATGTTTTCACTTGTTTTGTGAGTCCCAGCCCCAGCTTCCTGCATTAGCATAGAAATCAAACTGTCTCACTGCGGCTGATTTAATGGAGATGGGCTTCATATGGTGAGCCTTTTTCATCTGCTCTGACACTGGCCAAAAGCGCCTGTCTTTCCCCGTCTTCTCTTTATGTAGAGTACAGTCTGTTTCTTCTCGTGCCGCTCCAGTCCTCCCACTCTTCCGCCGGTCCCTGTCGTTCTCATGTTTCCTCTTCCTCACTCAGCGCTCTCTCGGCTCCAAATGAAGTCCGGCGATTAGATCTAGTCCCCGGAGAAGTCTTATACCTGCTTTTACAAATACTCTCCTGAGCCTCAGAGGAACGCTGCTTCCTACTGTTCTTTAAGCTTGATTTATTTCTCAGTCTGGGTGCGTTTGTGTGACATTCCTGATGACTCCATTGTGCGGCGTCGAGGGGGAAACGTGGGGATGGGAGCGGTGTCCCTTTAACCTCTGCAGCGAGAACCAAGTTTGGGAAGGCAGTAAATCTCTGTGATTAAACCCAGCTCTGTCCGGCTGCTCTTTTCATGTGGGACTGGACTGTGTGTGTTGTCTGTCGTCTGAAGGATGCTCCCACACTGCTGAAATTAAAAAAAAAAACCCAGAATAGCCTTGGTAACCGACCCCCTCTGTTTCTAACTCACAGAGCAATAAAGACACAGGATTGTATTGTATAGCCCTCGGTTTAAGACCAGGGCAGAACTAATGAAGAACTTACATGAATATTTTTACTCAAATGAACTAAAGATGTAGGACACACATGTCAAACTCAAGGCCCGGGGGCCAAATGTGGCCCTTTGCAATGTTTTATGTGGCCCTCCAATGCATTTAGTTGGTAATATTTTGGCACATTAAGTTTGAACAAGTTTTAGATGGATTTGAATCAGATTTATTTGATTTGTTCAGCCAGTTTTTCTACAAAGATATGTAAAATATGTTCAAATCCATCTAAAACCTGTTCAAATCCATCTAAATCCTGTTCAAATCCATCTAAATCCTGTTCAAACCCAACTAAAACTTTTCAAACCCATCTGAAACCGGTTCAAATCCAATTAAAAGCTGTTCAAATCCAACTAAAACCTGTTCAAACCCAACTAAAACCTCATCAAACCCAACTAAAACCTATTCAAATCCAACTAAAACCTGTTAAAATCCTACTAAAACCAGTTTACCATAAAAGGAAGATGTTAATGTTAAAGATAACTTTTGTAAAACTCAAATGAAGATGAAACCAAACATTCAAAATGTAATAAAAGCTTCCCAAGTGTCACCATCTTTGGCCCCTGAAAGGATTCTTATTATCTATCGTGGCCCCTCACCTTTTTGAGTTTGACACCACTGATGTAGGATAATGACAAGTTTAAAGTGATTACATTCAGCATTTGACACCATTTTGTCAAACTGTAAATATACCAGACACTTTGCTTTGCACTGATTTGATTTGAGATGTGATTTAATTTTTTTTAATCACAAATTAATAATACTTTTGTGTTTATTTAATTCAGAGTAGCTTATGCTTAACCAATAGAGCCCTAAGTAGCATCCAAAAGGGGAAAGTGTTTTATAAATGCAAAATGTATCGACTTTTTTTGCAATATATATTCTTTTATATTAGTTTTTTATTTATTTGCTAAAGATAGGGAGGTAGGTAGTTTTATTTGTCCCGTATGGCATTGTTTTTAGTGAGTAAAACACATTAAGACACAATAAAAAACAACAATAATCACACAGAAAGCAGAGTACAACAACTAATTAAATCCACCATAAAAAGAATAAAAAGCAGCAGGTTTGACGAGCACTGATACTAATTTATACTAAAGATATTACAAAAATCTACCATTGTTTCTGTTAAAAAATGACCCAAAGGAGACTTAATGGGTTCTCTTAATATCTATAATTTTTCAAATCAGTCTCTTTTTCAGTCTTTATTTCGGGGAACAGCTGAAATCCTCCATTTATTCCCAGCTCAGTGGTGTCTTGTGATGTCAGTGGGACACGTATCTGTACGACATGAAGACGAGGTGCACTAGACCCGACCCGGCGACTCTCGTAATGAGGCCATTTGTCATTTTGTGTGTCGATAGTAACACACAGACAGCGGCCCCCTCCTCAGGCCCCTCTCACAGA
This sequence comes from Rhyacichthys aspro, assembly GCA_036850595.1. Classification (NCBI taxonomy): domain Eukaryota; kingdom Metazoa; phylum Chordata; class Actinopteri; order Gobiiformes; family Rhyacichthyidae; genus Rhyacichthys; species Rhyacichthys aspro. The sequence goes on from CM072159.1 coordinate 31,768,752, forward strand.
TGGTGTCGGTCTGGGAACAGCAGCCAGGTGTGTTTTATCAATTTAGTTCTGAATAATGGCCGTTTTTATTTTGTATTCTTCTTTATATTCGGTGATTGAGAGATGAGGACGCCTGCTGTGATCAGTCCAGCTTTTTAATAATGGATTGATTAGTGATGCTTTTACGAGGATGTTTATTAACCCGATAATGGAGCCGTGCATGTGTTGTTTTAATTTCCCAGTGTGTTTATTGTGTTTATGGTGTGCATTAGTGTCTAACAGTCTGGATAATACCGTTAACATATTTGAGCAGCATGTCTGTGTTGTTAATTGCTCTGGTTCATCAACACAAGGGACCCACATTTACATTCATGCCTGGGGTCACTTATGTTTTTGTTATGTTTAGCCCGGACCCTCATGACCCACACACATCATAAGATTTAGATGTTTTCTGGCTGAACCCACTCGAGCTCAAACTCAAGGCCCGGGGGCTAATTGCAGCCCTTTGTATTGTTTTATGTGGCCCTCCAATACATTTAGTTGGTGATATTTTTGGCTCTTTATTTTAATTTGATTTGAACAGGTTTTAGATGGATTTGAATAGGTTTTGATTGGATTTGAACAGGTTTTAAATGGATTTGAATTGGTTTTAGATGGATTTAAACAGGTTTTAGATGTATTTGAACAGGTTTTGATTGGATTTGAACAGGTTTTGATTGAATTTGAACAGGTTTTAAATTGATTTGAATGGGGTTTTGAAGGATTTGAACAGGCTTTAGATGGATTTGAACAGGTTTTGATTGGATTTGAACAGGTTTTAGATGGATTTGAACAGGTTTTGATTGGATTTGAACAGGTTTTGTATGGATTCGAACATGGTTTAGATAGATTTGAACAGGCTTTAGATGGATTTGAACAGGTTTTGGATGGATTTGAATTGGTTTTAGATGGATTTGGTTTTAAATGGATTTCAATTGGTTTTACATGGACTTAAACAGGTTCTAGATGGATTTGAACAGGTTTTGATTGGATTTGAACAGGTTTTAAATTGATTTGAACAGGATTTAGAAGGATTTGAACAGGTTTTAGAAGGATTTGAGCAGCCTTTATTTTTCTTTGAAAAAATGTCTTAACCTATAAGATTTCATGAACAAATAAAATAAATCAGACTCAAATCCATCTTAAACCTGTTCAACTAAAACCTGTTCAAATCCAAATAAAACCTGTAGAAATCAACTAAAACCAGTTCAACCAACTCTTTTTAAAGTAAGTTGGACAGTTCTTTTCTGTCATTTCCTCTAGTTGTGTTTCTCATGGTGTTGGTATAAAAAGACCAAATCAAAAGAACTGTGGCTCATGTCCAAAACTTAAAAATAAAAAATATCAAGAATAACTTAATCACTTTTTAAATCCACTTGTGCAGGTTTGTTTCCGAGCGTCTCCATGGTGATGTGTTTCTGCTGGGGTCGGGTCTATCTTCTCTTCACGTTCTCGATGATGAAGCACTTCTAAATGACTGCGTTAATAATTCATGTTCCAGATTCCATTTCGACCTTGACTTTTTCATGTGTTTTCTTTCTGTGTTTCTCTGCTCTTCTGCCGGGTTTTCTGATTTCGTTGCTGTCGCTGCTCATTAACGTCGACTCGTTTTTTTCCTCTGAGTCTAACCACAGCTCTCATCTGTTCTGCCTTCTCTCCTCTCGGCCCGACTCAGTTCAATTTGTTTCAGTTCATCTACGATTACGTCAATGTGGCTTGAATAACTCTAGATCAAATTTCACTTTAACACTTATTACTTAGTTCAGTTCACATTTAGTTCAGAATGATTTCAGATCAGGTCAGATTAATTAAATAGCATTGCCAACATTTATCTGTTTAAATTGCTCCTGTTTCTCTATTTTTTTTATCTTTTTTGAGCTGTTTCTCTGTAAAATAAGACGTATTTCCAACAGAATAACCCATTTCCTTGGTTTATTTCCTTGTTCCTTCGTTGTTGACGTCAGTGTCGACCAATGGGAGCGCTCCTTTTACCTGAAGTGAGCTGTGATTGGACAAAATCCTGCTGTGGACTGATCATTCTCATCTATTAAAATCCTTAATTATAAAGACTAGATCACGACTTAAGGTCTCATTTCTTCAGATGATTCCTGTTACAATAAACTTTAGAAGATTACACTGAAAATGTAAATGCAACAGTAAAAAAACAATTAGATAATAGACTTTTAAGCAATGGAAGGAGCTCTACTAAGGCTTTACTTGCTCAGTTTTTATAAAAGTATCTTATTTTAATATTTCATAGAAACACAGTTACCATATTTTATTTATATATTCTTATGGTTTCATGCATTGTGAACTATTTAGTGCAGATAATAAGTGACGTTTATCCAAAAGTATCTAATAGAACCACTTCTACAAAATACTGAACTAACCCTTTAAATATCCCAGCTTTAATGTTCCTAAACTGTTGAGTCGTGTTGTTGCAGTTCACAAATACCTTTAATAAACCTGATTTGTGAACGATATTTATAAACCGTGACGATGCTGAGCTCAGTTTAAATGGCTCCTCGTCTGACGGAGCAGGCCCTCTTTGTCTGCCTGCATTTGTTTTGTTAATGTGAGATGAATGGAGCGTCCCGTGGAGATTCTAATGACGCATTCGTGGGCACGTGGGGCCTGTTCGCTGGAGGCACATGTACGGCACGGCGCTTAACCTTTCATTTGTGTGTTCCCCTGCTGGAGGTAGAAGTAATAAAAATGACTGCAGACATTTTGATTATTGATTGAAGGCCTTGTGTTTAGTATTAAGTGGCTGTTCCCCAGACATTATGAAAGATGTGCCCATGGGTTCATTCATTTGTTTTTGACACTGGTCTCGTGATGAATGAACTGAACTAATACGTCCCTTTGTCTCAATATCATTCTCTCAGGACGTGTTTAAGTCCAAACTCAGATGCAATCTTTTATGATTATTTTGGTCAACCAAGGGCATATTTAACAGAGCTTTTTTAAAATAATGAATCAGTTTTTCTCATTAATCTTACTCTATGATGATTAATTAAGTGACTAAAGCCTGGATTTGATGCATAGAGGCATCACATTTGCTTATTAAACAATAACCTCTATACATTTTCTTTCTTGTCCCTGTCTCAGACTCCACTCTCCTCCAAAAGCAGTCTAGGAACCTCTCCTGCTTCTCTTTTATTAAAAAATAAAACCACAAAATACTAATCCATTTGACCAAACTGAAGTTTAGAGTTTAGCGTTAGCTTAGCTGTGACTTCAGCGTCACGACGACAATTATCTCCTCCTCGTTAAACATTAAACATGATTGAATTGACAGTATTTATCTGTGTTTTACGTTGCCTCCCTTTTCTCTGTTGATGCTTTTCTTTTTTCAGCTGTTTCTCTGTTAAAAGACATATTCAGCTGAAAATACACTTTATCTGCAGCTATTAAACTTCCTGGAACGTCTTAAAGCCTGCTTTTTCAATTTTACAGTACACTATTTGGGGTTTTAAAATGAAATGCATCAATCTGGACAAGTCTGGACTATTTCTGCAGATCCTTCTATGCTTCATGCTCATGCTTTGTCACTGAAGTCCTTGGTTTACCATTAGATCAAGGCCAGTGTGCTAACATAAATATAAATATAAACGAGGTATTTTGTGTTTGTTTCATGGTGATATTCTTCTTTGTTGCAGGTTTGACTCTTCATCTGGAGACAGTGGCTCAACTCCAGTCATCTCAGGTACTGACTTACCTCTGTGTTTCCTTTCTATTTGTGAGTTTTGTGCGTTTTTTCGGCTCGAGCGTCACATCCGATCACGTCAGCTGACCCTGGTTGTGACAGATTTTATCTCTGTGAGGCCTTGACTGTCCCTGTTCTGGAGCAGATAAACGTATCATGCGTTCAAGCCCTACCTCGGAGCCCTGTCTGTAACTTATATCAAGGCGGTGGATATAAATCCCAAGGCTGTGTGCTCATTTTATTTGATTGAACTGAGGCATGACACGAGGTTAAAAGGTTACATCTGTGTAGGAGCTGCAGGTCATTATTCACCCATTGTTCAAACATATAATGCAAACATTCAACAAGGAGCAGAAACACATTATTATCTAGCATTTGTGTGTCTGTGTGTGGACTGTGGACTAGCTTCACCTGCTGCTCACCTGCTGCTCACAGACACCTCACTGATGCCATCATTCTCAAATGTTCCAATCTAGAGATCCAACTAACTCAACTCTTTCTTTAACATCACTGAACTCTTCCTGGGTGTTGTTTTTTCTTGTTCTTTCTTTTCTTTGCAAAAAAAACTAAACTGAGCTAGAGTAGGGTGACCGTACGTCCAGATTTAACCGGGACAGTCCTGATTTTAAACCCTCCGTCTCGTGTCCTGGCGGATATCTAAAAAAAAAAAACACAAAAATGTCCCGTTTTTGCCCTCTTTCTGTCCCGAGTGTCCTGATTTTTTACCCAGTCATAAAACCAAAGCAGAGCATTGTTCTTGAAACTCATTTATCTGAAAACTGTCTGTGTGCCAATCACAGAGTTACCACGGCAACGGCAATATTAACCAATGGAAAAAGATCCACAGTGTTCCTCAGGTCTGTAGCTCAATAATGATTGGTTCTTAAGCGAAGACAGTTTGACCTTTGACCTGTCATCATCAAAAAAGAAAGGCTCCAAGAACAACACAACTGTCTCAGAAAAGCACAGGATAAAGAAATATGATGATAATGCGTTTTGCAGACTTTGTAAGTGTGAATTTTTCATCAAACCCAGTGGAAAAGTTGTATTTTGTTGAAGTAAAATAACCATTAAAAAAATGTACGCTAATCAACGCAATCAGTTCACATTTTTTATTATTTACTGGTGTTGTATTGATTATTTTTCTCTTGTTAATGCGCTATTGTTGGATTTGCGAAAAAATCAAAGTGTCCTGGTTTCTTGGTTTGAAAATATAGACGTCCTTTCGTTTTGAACTCCTTGGAACCACCATTTCTGGAGCGCTAATGTAAGTGTTATTGTAAAGAGAGCTCACCAACGATTGTTCTTCCTTCGACGTCTTAGAAGCTGGATGTACTGTTTTTATTTGACCTTTTCTGTTACTGTTTGGTTCGGCAGATAATGACATAAAGCAGTCTAGATATATCTGTATCAAGAATTATTGGCCAAGATCTCCTGCATTTTAAAGTTAGGACAGAAAATAGACCCTTCACTTCCAGCAAATGCTTCAGTGTAAAGATTTGTGAGCATTAAAAGTAGAACTAGTCTCTTCTGTAACAGCTCAGATCCTGACAGTTTTGACACTATTGTATTGTTTTCAATTGGGTTTTTAATGACATTTACATTAATTGTATTTATTTAACGATCACTTCATACGTTTGTGTGTATTTGTTGTTTGTTTTGTCTTCCTTGTTTAATTTTTTAAGACAATTTCCAGTCATAAGCGATCTTGAATCTTCTTTTACAACATAAAAAAACTCTTTTCATAAGGTTTGTGTCATTTATTTAGTATTTATATCACAGCAAGTGTAAGTGATACAGTTATAAAAAGTCAACTCATTCTGATCTTTATTATATTTATTTCAGTTCTGCACAGTCTGATCTCAGATATTACCCAGATACGTTCACACCTCATTATTTGGCAGCACCAGATAAATCAAATACATTAAAGATAACAAGCCGGTGTAATACCCCTCACTGCATTCACTCATAAAATATCATCATAATTCGTGATCTGTGGCGCTCGTCATTAACGGGAGCAGGTCGTGCAGTGTTACGTAAGAGCACTACCTCCCTTCGTTATTACCCCTTCCTCAATAGTCTCCTGAGAGCACTCGGGGATATTGCGGCGGTTCATAATTCGAGCTAGAGTCATTATCAGAGCAGTTTAGTCTGAACTGAGCAGGAGAGTGGTTCACTTTCACTTCTTGTAGATGGTGTTGATGGATCGCCCTCCTACAGCTCCCTCTCCGCTCCGTCTATCCCTCTCCGTGAGTAATCCTGACAAACAGATGGACGGAGGAGGGAAAAAAAGGAGGGTGCCAGCTTGTTGCTTCGTTATAACACCGTCAATCAGTCCCCTCCCCCTCGTACCCCTCCGCCCGTCCCGCCGTGCCCTTCCCGTCCCGTCGCTACGCTCTCACCTTCTCCTCTGGCCTCACGGAGAGAAGACGATCGATCAGTCCGTTCATCTGTCCATCTGTCCTTATGTTAGCAACACACACTGGGCTTTTTTTCATTTCTGTGTAAGCTTTTGGTCCCGGGAGCAAAAATATAATGAGGTGACACCCGATAAGCTTTCATTATAGACTGTCCTCAAGCAAAACATATTTAGAACTCTTAAAGGGCCCTGGCACAAAGAAGGTTCACAAATCACAAATCAACTGAAGCTAATATCAATTTGTGACAATAATAATATTCATAATAATAACTGGAGCCAATCAAATGAAAACACACAAGACTTTCACTTCTTGCTGCAACATTTGTCTCGACGAAATCCCCCCAAAAACATAAATTTGTTGTTTTTTGTTGGTGTTTTGTTGCCTGTGATTATTGTGAGTGAATAAAACTAAAAGTAGAAGTAAATAAGACAAAAGAAAACACTGTCAGTTTATTACCTTTTAGTTTCACCATAACTTAATAATTAATATTTACATTTTTCTTTTCGAACGCTGGAAGAAACACAAAAGTCCACAATTTAAGAGCTCAAATTGTAAAATATATACATTTTGCCATGTGGACCAGTGTTGTTATTTTACATTCTGCTGCAGGACTGGGTTGTTCATGGAGAAAATAGGTGACGGCAGAATATTTATCTGTAAATTAAATGAAAAACTAAACATTTCAAGTGACTTCTCTTTAAAACTTGCATTTGTTTTGACTGAGTTACTCTCAGATGAATTTATTTCCTTTATATACTTCAGCAAACATCTGCCACTTACGTCTTGTGTTTTCCAAAATGAAAAGCCAAACCATTAAAGGAATAAAAACACAAGTATTTCCTTTAGGACACACATGAAAATGCACAAATACATGAGAGAGTAACTGGTGTTGTGTTGTGTCCGGAGTCACGTATCAAGGCCATGTGTCTTTGTGTTCTTGTCAATGCTTTTATCTGTGAAAAGCACACAGGAATACAGGAATAGCAACGAGACCGAGCCCAATGGGGTTTCATAAGGACAGTGTCACTGCATTGAGAATGAGTATTGATCCCTGGTCCTTTTATCCAACATGGACGCCTCTTTTCATCCTCCTTTCTCATGCACAGTGTCAAAAGGCTTCGGGAGCTACAGCAATAATGACCCAGAGATAATCTAAACTGAATATACTCCTCCTCTTCACATACGTTCATTTAAAATATAACGTCAAAGCCTATAAAACAGCCGTTAATGTTAGATATTAGACATTGTCCTGCTGCTCTCACTGTGAGGTCAAAGGCAGCACATATACTCGCTCACATTCAATGAAAACGGACATAATAAAGTCCCATATGGATTTGGCCTCTGCTCGAGCCCACGCCGCTTGATGAGATGACCTTCGACAGGCGTGACACACACTTCTGCGCACACACACTCACACACACACACACACACACTCACACACACACACACCCGACCGAGCCTTTGGCAGCAGGAAACAAGCCCGAACGTCTGGCAACATGAAGCACTCGTCCACAAATCAGCAACAGTGACTGGAAACCACATTTAGTGAATTTAATGACAATTATGTGTAATTGTTTCAGATGGATTACACAGCTTTTATCTCAGGGCTTTTTCTGAGCAATTATCATTTTAAAATCTATTGTTCTTTACAGAATAAAGAGTAATTGTTCATTTTTGTGGAAGACTTGTGAACTACATCGCTCTTTTATTCACCTTTTTCTTATATTTTGCATGTTCGAATTGGGAAAAGTGTCCTGTGGTTGTGTCCCACCGTGAAACACACAGGATCAGTGTTATTTTAGAGAAAACAAGAAAAGGACAACAGCGCTCTCATTCTCCAAGAAAAGAACGATTTAATAACAAGGATTGGATGCTATATTCGTCCAATTTTTGTTATTAAATTGTCATTTTCGGGGAATGAGAGGAGCCAGGCCCAGAGGCGTTTAGCTTTTACCAAAATCTTTTTCATAATGCTTCAATTCATGGCTTTAATTAAAATAACTAATGTTCTTCTATAAGCAACACACTTTAAATTAGCATAAGAGGCAAGTGTTTATGTAGTAAAGATCATTTAAAGCTCAGAAACCTTCAATGGAACAGGTTTTTCTCTGCTCTGAAGTGGTTTAGCTGCTGTTATTTTCTCGTCAGAGGAGTCAGCGTGGCCCAGAACGCCTGCTACTTCAGCGTTATCTGTGGTAAACAACGGCAGGACAATAGCTCCTGTGGGGTACTGGGGCAGTGTCGACTCAGGGGAGGTATAGCCTGGCACATGCTGACCATCAGCACTTTACAAAGCCCCAGAGAGAAAAAGCAGCCGCTGGGGGATTCTGCGGATGGTGCCAGAATAAATGACCCCGAAAGTGAAAGTGCGTGTGTGTTATCGCACGTGCAGCAGAGGCCGAGAGGGTTTGTTTTGATTAGTCGGCCGCGTTCAATCCGGTTTGTGGGCCGGTCCAGACAAAAGGGCTGCCGGTTTTGTTTTTGTGCAGAAAAGAAGTGGGGTTAGTCGAGGGGAGTCTCTTTCAATAACTTCCACTGTAGCAAGCAGCTTCCGATGAAACTAAAACGGCAAAACTGTGGAGTTGATGGAGCTCGGTCAAAAAAGGTCACGGACAAGAGTAACAGCACCAACAAGAAACAACACGGTGTAAACACAGCCTTAAAATATGAGTTTGAGTTTAGTTTCATCAAGTTCACTTTGACATTGCTGCATTATGGATTATGCTCCTAATATAAACTGTAATATTAGCCTCTCATCTGTCTCAGTTCTGACAGAAAACACCTGGATAGCATCACTTTAGACTGAGTGCATTATTCCCATTCTTCCATGTGTCCCAAAGTGTTAAAAGTGCAACATTATCCATCGCATTGTCATCAGCGTCCTGTAAATGTGCTTAAGTCAATAATACTCATATGAATAGTGTCCCATTTATTACAAGAGGATTAGTGAGGCTGTTGTAACCCATATTTTACTGTTTGATCAAAAGACTCAGCTGTGGCTTTGCCTCAAGAATTAGGGCCTTTTTCTCACTTTACAGCAGCCTTTGTTTGTGGCAGACAGGCTTTTCTATGAAATATACTCATAAAGTGATCTAAAAAAACAGCTTCAACGTAAACGGAGCAAGAAAACATGATAAAACTCAGGCCTTCTATACAGTTACTCTGTTTATTGTTTAAAGTTGAACAATGAGAGCCCGTCTTTTTCACACATTTCTACTGCTACCAGTTTTTCTTTGAGATTGAGGTAAGGTTCTCACCTCAGGCACCTGCTGCACAAAAGCTGCAGTCTGCACAGTCCACGGTGCTTTGTGCAGAGGTCTGTCCTTTGTCCCGTCGAATGTTGTCTAAAATAACTGTTGTGGGCTGGCTTTTCAGTGAGTCTAATTTTGCATTTGTCATTTGTGTTTGTTAATGATGTAGGATGAAGGAACGGTGGCTTTTATGTAACGTATGGCTGTGAGGTCAGCAAAAAAACTCTAGACGACACAAAAATGTTCAGCTGTGTGTTTATTTCGTCAGTGCTACGTCTGCATGACCCCAAAATGTACTATTTATTCCCACAAACACCTCTACGTTGCAAAAATATGGGCTGTTCATCAGCAAAATATGAATTAATTCAATATTTATTCAACAAATAAATGCATATACAGAGATTTACAGTGCATTTTTCCACTGGCTTCTGCAAAAATTCTGCAAAAGTATCTCACACAGCCATCTAAAAACTGAACTGTTTGTTTAATAAGAACAAAAATACACTTCTCCACTGACCCAGTTAACGGGAAGTAGTTCAGTGTGTGACTTTGCTAAATATATTCCTACCTGCCTCGGATGTCTGCCACAAAATGTGACTTTGTGTTTAATTTCACACAGATGAGATGTTATCAGTGGGATGTGTTTTTAAAGTCAAAACTGAAGTGGAAGAACACATCTTGACATTTTACACTCACACTAAATTTGATTTGTCACAGCTTTTGCTAAAGATGGAACTGATGCAGCAGCTGGAGCTTTTCTGTGTAAAAAATAAAAGGAAAATTCTCTTGTGAACAGCATGAATTAAGTAGAAATGTAAACTATATTATAATAAGAGTGAGGACAGAGGCAGAGGATAGAAGCTCAGTGTGTCTTACTTCCTCAGCGTCTAGGCCTAGCATCTATGTCTTGACTCTATCAAAAAGGATAGTCTTGTATCTGTTTTAAAATGTGAGCTGGAGCTGATTCCATAAAACAGGAGCTTAAAATGAAGGTTTTTGTACAAAGTTTCTTCGCAGGAGAATTTCTTGCAATGCTCTCTGTGGGATTCATGAAGCGTTCTCAGACAGCACCATTCATCTTTATGACGTGCGTAAGTCAGTGCCACTAGCCCCTCATTTACATATCATTTACATATAATTAGCATACCACTGACAATGCCCAAATATGGACTTAAGACTTACTGAAAGTTGACAGTTCACCAAACGAGGAAATGAGCAGCAGTCTGCCTTCTTCCTCAAATAAGTAGTGCTCTTTTAGCCCTTTTTTTTTAGCACATTTAGTGGAAAAAAATATATAAAAACACACATAGTTAATGTTAATAATAAAACGTGAGCGATAGGAGCGAGTGAGGGAGGGGTGTGTCTACGGAGAGCAATAATAATCTGTAAAATTGATTAAAACGGTGTTATTTTCAGGCCTGAGACATGCGTAAGAGTGCTTCACCCTGTTCTTGGGATTTGTTCTTCCATAAGAGTTAAGAAAACACCGGTGAATGCCAAAAGAAGGGCTTAAGAAGAAATGTCTGCCTGAGAAGCTTGACGAATGAGACCCGATGTCCTCAGAATGTGACTTTGACTGGACGTCTCTGTCTCACGTGTCGCTCTGTTCGTCCCGTCATCCGTCAGCGTCGTAGGCAGCAGAGTGACCAGTCGCCTGTAGCTGCAGGGTTTGTACAGCGACGGGCCACAAAGACCGAGGGGTTCGTGTCGCTCTGCTTCTTTGTTGTTGAGAAATGTAAGCTGAGGTTTATATTTAGAAGGAAGGTTTTTTTGTTTTTTTTAATCTCCTGCTTTAATGTTTCTGCGTAAACTGAAGACTCCTTGACTGAATTTATCCAGGATGATTGCACGAGAGATTAACGCAGAAACAGGCACATTGGTTTATAACACAAGAAATATATGTACTTCTATTTATACAAACTAGGTTACATGGCAGACAATACATATTTTTCCACATATTATTCTGAAGTAATGCTTTTGAATCCCTAACTCTTCCATTTGTCGTCAGTGAAATACTGTATTTGCTGCTCCATGTGCACTCAGCCAATAACTATCCATGTTTTATTGGTCATAGGCTCTGGACGCAAAGCAGATTCAATCAGAAACACGGCTAAAACCTGCTTGTACGACCTTGCCACTGAATTACGATTTATTCAATGTGATAAAATGCTATATGTGTGTATATGTTACGACATGATATTGATTAATAATGGCTTGAGGCAGTGTAAATCACTAAACACTGTGAAATCTAAGGTTAAAAAGGTCAGAAATGATTTGTTTCTGAGACTAACCCAGTTCACAGGGCTTTCCAATGACAAAATAACAGATGATAATACGGTGCTTAGAAACTCTACAATTGGTTTTAACCTTTAACATGAACAATTAGAAACATTTAGGATGCACTTTGAAGAACTAAACTCCTCCTTTGTCACTATGACTGCTTCAAAAGACCCAAATATAAAACACTTGGAGCCAAAACTGACATGAGGAAATGAGAGTAGCACATGAAAAAGAGTGATGATGACAGAAGTGCAGAGCCGGAGGATGGCTTTCCGACCTTTAGTCTTTGACCCCTGAGTCGAGAAGCGGCTGAGACACGAGCGACCCACCGGTTAAAGCCGACTCATCGAGCTTTGGGCCACTTCTGCCGTCGTTATAAATGTTTTCTCATGGTTTGCTTCTGAGAAAATGAGCAATAGGCCGTGATGAGTGTAGATTTCTGTGACATTTACTGGTTTACTGCGTAGAGTAGGTGTGGAAAAAGCTGGGATTCCCCTCAAATGCTGCTACTGCTATTATTATTCCTGCTACACAGTGCACCGTGCCAATATCTAAAAGTACTGCAAACATGTCTTTTAATTAGATTATTCCGCCTCTGTTTTCACATTTTGTTTTGTTTGTGCCACAGTCGGCCTTGAAAGTGTTTGTCCTGTGCATTTGAGAGTTAAAAGTGCAGATTAATGGTGCGTAAACATGTAAATAATAATAAATGATGTTTACGAGGGAATGTCTGTGCAGTTTAGGCCTGATGACATTCTCTCTGCTCAAATATGGAGATGTTGACATTTGCACATGGCAGCTGATTTTATGTTTGTGCTTTTTCGCTCATGCTTTTAGAGTTATCGCTGTTGTCGGCTTATTTTTTTCCCTTTAGGCATAAAATTAAAGCCTGCTTCTCTGGAGATGTGACCGTGTACTGTTTGTTATTATTATTTTATGTCAGAGAGCATTTCCGGAGGTTAATAATGTATTCTATTAGCAGAAGTGTGTCAGTATTATGTAGATGAGATGAGCTTTTTACATTGTTTTTGGCACAAATAGGAAATAAAAATTATAATCACAGTTATTTTGGTCATTATTGACTGAAATATGTTGGATTTATTGAACAAAACAGTGAATTCTCCTTAAAATAGATAAGATATTCAATTGTATAAATAAACAAAATAAACATAGATAATACTTAAGATAAATAAATAAGTTAACAATGTAGTGCACTTTCCCAATCTCATGGGAAACAAGTAACAAGTGCTAAACAAAAACAAGTAATAAATAATCGTTTGTTTTCTTGATTATATAGTTTTTGTGATCGTTCGGAGCTGGACTTGATCAACAAATAGCACCTTAGTTTTTCTAAAAGTAGTGACTTATATCTAGACATGTTAAGATGCAGCTATAAATCATAATTATACTTTATTATATTATTTTTAGAGCCTTCCGTTTGACCAGTTTACATTCTTCCCTTGATTTGTTTAGTCTCATTTATATTCAGTCAAACCAGGTGGAAATAAATACCAAATAATAACCAAATAAGGTGGAGTTCTTCTGTGTCTCTTGGAGAAAGTGACTCTCGGTCCTGAGTTGAATCGACTGCGACTGAGGAGGAGGCTATTTCTGCGTCAATTCATTTGCAAATGTGCGGCTAGTTTTGACTTTATCGTGTTTTTAGAAGATTCAACGTGGCTTGAACCTACTGCGTCCAGTTCTTTGCGTTGATTAACTCGGAGGATCATCCAACGGGACGGGGTAATTAGCCGTGTCCCGGGGTTGTTTTAGCCCACACTCGGCCGAGCTCAGCTGAATAACTCTGACACACTAGTTACCGTCGTGGCTCTGTAGACTCCAGTCCCTGTGACGAAGTTAGAGCCACAAAGACACGCTCTGGTAATGAATAATGAAGACGCAGCTCTGCACTGATTCACCTACAGATGGATCTCAGCGCGTTGATGTTGAGTTACTGTCGACCTTCTGACCCTCAGCCAGGTCTGGGGAGGATTTACACGTGTGTCTGCAGAAAAGCTGGTCTCACCTGGGAATATTTATTTATATTTTGTGTTAAAATGATTTGAACTACTCTAAACACTTGAATGTGCAAAAGAGCCTCAATTAATTGTTTTTATGTGTGTTTGTTTTCTTTGCACTTATCAGATGTGGCACTTTTATTTCATTGTGCTGCTGTGCAAAGACAAAAAAGCTTCTTATCTTATCTATTTGTGGCGATTTATTGAATATAAGAACCCATATCGTACATTTTATCCTTAAAAAATAACTGAAATAATCCTAACAAGGCTCCCGTCGCTGAGTTAATTGCATTGTTTAAGTCCCTCTGGAGCCGTCTTTACGTCGAGCTTATTATTTCCAGCATTGTTCTGTGTATTTGTGATGACTGTGTGTTGTAATCCAGTGTTTATGGCTGTACGCTCGTGTGTAACATGATCCAAATGACACAGAGACAGAAACGCTCTCATTACGGAGCTTTGTGCGCATACATGTGCCAAAGCGACTCTTCCGGGCCAGCGCACTCACATGCCATATGTTTACAGCAAACACGTGGTGCTGGGACTCTCACAGAGCGCACGGATGTTCTCATAATCAGCCTTTATCGAGTAATGCCGTCGTGTCTCAAAGAAAGAAGAGGTTTTTTTGCGTTGTGCGTAGATAATCCTTTGTGAAGTGAGCTGCTGTGAACTCCGAATGTTGGAGAGCGGCCTGAGCTTACGTTGTTTAGGTTTTAATGAAGTCTGTTATGACATCTCCTTCTTCCAAAGACTGAAGTTTGGCAGACGGACAAGCTGTTCGGACATGACTCTTCTAATTTAAGACTAGACCGACGGAACAGACTCAAACCTGTCTAAATACCTTTAAAAACATCATAATGGCAGAAATAGAAACACAGATTATTGAAGGAAGGAGCTCTCTGCTGATGTTTTGTGTTTTATTTCTGTTCCAGTGTGGATTCTGACGTCGCTGCTGACCTCTGACCCTACGACTGAATTAGTAAACACCAGTTTTTCAGCATGGACAGGAACAGGAAGTGGGCATCGGGCGCTGGAGTATTTCTATTCCTAGTTTTAAAAGATCTGAGCTTGGCGCTGGAAGTGCCTCTGGATCGTGAGTACTGCATCAGTCCTTTTCACACATGAATATTTGATCTTATTAAAGTGGATTCAACAGAGACTGGTGATCTACAGAAAAGATACTGTTTACCAAACACTGGCATGTTTTTGCATGGATTTACTTCTGTTTTTTAGTTTTTAAAAACAATTCAAATGCATCGATAAAAATGTCTTCTGTCAATTATAAAGCCTTCAACTACTTTTTGCATTGATTGTGCCTGACTTAAATCTTTATTTAGTAAAAGATGTTCTCTAACTTTGTCAGGCTCAATGCAATGCTCTAAAGTCCTTGAAAGTGCGACTTTATTCACTGAACTTCTTTACTCTTTGCAAAAACTAACACTTTCTCCTAAATATTCTATTACTGTGGTATGGCGTGTCATGATGGACAAAAAGCCAAAGTACTGGAAGGATGTAAGTTGGCTCAAACACTGCTGCGTGACTTAGAGTGTGGAGTTTTTGCTCTTGGACTTTGCTTTTGTGTGGATTAGTGTTATATAACTTTAGATCTGCATGCATTTCTTTCTTTTCATCTTTTGTTTATTATATTAATGCTTGATTTATTTCAGTTTGTTGAATGGTAAGTCATGTTTTGGATCATGAGATAGTGGTTTGTTTGCTTTGATTTGTTTTTGAATAATTGAGCTGTATCTCACTCTTTGTTGCATGCTCTGTAGCTTTTGCGTGCTAATATTCACATGAACATCTGATCGAATGGGTTTATATCTGATGTATTTTTTTCCTCCAGTGCCCCAACCCCCCACTATAACACTGCAGTCCCCAAAAGATTACATCTTCGATCCACGAGAGAACATCGTCATCCACTGTGAAGCCAAAGGGAAGCCTCATCCCAGGTGAGCCACTGTTCTCCTGATAGTGCGTGTTTACTAAACCGTGCCATCGCGGATTTAACGCTAATCTCATACCATTTACTAATGACTCCCTGCTCTCTGGCTAACAGTGTAATTAGCACACATTAAACACACGTGATACTGAGTAATCGTGAAGGGGAAACTGATTTTAAATAAGATGTATAGATCTGAAAAGCCGGTCGACCTGAAGCGGAGCAGGTAAGTGTCGCCATGGCAACGTCTGCGGTGGAGATAATGGCTGGAGGAAGACACCTGGCTCAGCATCAGCCTCTGTTTAGATTCACAGCTGCTCTCAAAGTCAAACGCATTACAACACAATGCTGCTAAATGATGCATTCAACCAGTCAGCAACAATAACTCCAGTAGATGAATAGAGATGTTCTAATCATGTTGTTCCTGTTGATTCTAGCTTCTCGTGGACAAGAAACGGCACCCACTTTGATATAGAAAAAGACCCCAAGGTTATAATGAAGCCCAATTCAGGAACTCTAGTCATCGACATTAGTGGAGAAAAGGCCGAAGCCTACGAGGGAACGTATCAGTGCACGGCTCACAACGAGCACGGCACGGCTGTCTCCAACAGCATCGTCATCCGTCAGTCCAGTAAGACGCTCTCATACCTGCTCTCTCCGTTTCAGAATCACGTCTTCACCTGTTCAGCAGCAGCTCATGCTTTTGTTTGGCTTTTGTAACTCGAAGGGTCCCCCCTGTGGTCAAAGGAGAGAAATGAGGCCATTGTGGTGCAGAAGGGGATCTCCCTGGTGCTGCAGTGTAGGCCCCCGGCTGGACTGCCCCCTCCCGTTATATTTTGGATGGACAACAGTAAGTAAATAATAATAAATAGTAAATAATCATCAGAAATAATTGAATTAAGCTTAATACTGTCTAGTACAGTTTGGTAAGACACATTTCCTGAAACTTAACACCCATTTCTCTTCATTTCTCACACAATTTATTATTAAAATATTAAAAAGTAAATGAACAAAACCTCTAAATAACACTGTTGACATATTAAACATTCTGTCGTCAAAATGAACACACACAGAACAAAACACTAAAAACAGAATAGAATCAGAAACATAATGACAAAACAGTCAACAAAACAAACTGAATAAACAGAATAGATGCAGCTTCTTCTTCTTCTTCTTCTTCTTGTTTATAAAGTCAAAAACACTCTCAAACCTGGAGAGTTTACAGTATTCTCTGCAGTAAATCCTCAGAGTCATGTCTTTTGGTGAAAATATGTAGTACTTGGATTTTATTCATTCATTCATTCACAAAGTTACTGTAAAGGTTTCTGTTTAGTTTTACAGCAGCAAAGCTTTTTACTGAAACTAATCTAATGCACTACTTTAATTTTACAAATGCACAGCCTCAAATTTGTCAATAAAATATCTTTACTACTATAATCTAAATGTCATTGTTTCACATTCACATTTCAAAGTACAAGTACGAAATGTAAGAAGTTGCAGCTCAGTTGTGTCTTTTATATTGTCTTCAGTGTTTAATCTGAGTGTTTTTGTGTTAATGGAGTCTAACTTCTGCCTCCTGTCGTTATCTTTTTGACTCACTGACCAGTTTGTTTGTAATTGTCCCTTTCCTAAATCACCTTTTCCCTTGTTTTATATTCACGCTGTATATCTTAGAGTAACGTGTTTGTTTCCGTCTCAGATTTCCAGAGATTGCCGCTGGATAAACGAGTGTCTCAGGCGCTAAACGGAGACTTGTACTTCTCCAACATTCTCCCGGAAGACACCAGGAGCGACTACATCTGCTACGCTCGCTTCCCTCACACACAGACCATCCAGCAGAAGCAGCCCATCTCAGTCACAGTGTTAGAGAGTAAGACCTGCCCTTTCGTTAAATTACTCACAAAATACAGTCAAGGGCCTCTGTGACGCGTTGTTATTCCAGTGTTGCATGCTCACGATGTTCTGTTATTTACAGTGGAAGCAATGAATGAAACTTTGGCTGCTTTTTACAATATCACTGAGTACTTTAGTGGTGAGTGCTGCAGATTTGTCCCCGTTCAGCGCCTCCCAGTGTGAACCCAGCCCCGGTTTTACTCCCTGGTCTAACCAATCCTCTCAAACCATCTCATATTATTATATTTTTTTATGTTATGACTCTCTTTTTACTATTTTTTTCTGTAATTTGTATTAAAGAATATTAGATTCTCAGATCATTATGTGCTCTGTGAGGCATTTATTTATCACTTTCCAAGATTATTATTACACCTGAGCATTAATTTAACATTATGGAAACACTTTCATCAATTTTTCAAGTAAATACGCCTCAAACGCAAGGAAGTGTGAAAAGAAATAAAGATTTAATGATGGGCTTGTCCTCTATACTCCATTGTTGTCATGGCAACAAACAGATAGTTATTATACCCTTATGGCTTTTTTATCACTCGCTCGATTATTGCCGAAATGTAACAGAGCATAAAGCAGCACATTGTTCTTCTTCATTTACTCACTCATTTTCAGTCCCTTTCAAGACCTTTCATTTGTGGATAAAAAAAAAAAACAAACTCATAAAGTGGCTCTATGACAAGATAAACCTTCAGGTCTAATATTGTCTGGTTCTGATCTGGTTTTTGTCTCTCTGTGTTCAGACAGCCCAGTGGGAGAGCGCCGACCTGGATTCATGATGCCTCTTGGAGCCACCAGCACCAAGATGGTCCTGAAGGGGGAGAGTCTGGAGCTGGAGTGTATAGCAGAGGGACTGTAAGCTGTTATATAGTATTTTTCATAATGGAAACGTAGCTATTGTATGGCTCCACTCCTTGATTTTCTTTCTTTGTCCCTGTCTCAGACTCCACTCTCCTCCAAAACCAGCCTAGGAACCTCTCCTGCTTCTTTTTCCTCCAAAAATACTAATCCATTTGACCAAACTGAAGTTTAGCGTTTAGCGTTAGCTTAGCTGTGACTTCAGCGTCAGGACGACAATTATCTCCTCCTCGTTAAACATTACGTGATTGAATTGACAGTATTTATCTGTGTTTTACGTTGTCTCCCTTTTCTCTGTTGATGCTTTTCTTTTTTCAGCTGTTTCTCTGTTAAAAGACATATTCAGCTGAAAATACACTTTATCTGCAGCTATTAAACTTCCTGGAACGTCATGTGACAAGTGTCGACCAATGGGAGCGCTCCTTTTTGGAGCATGTGATTGTCCAAGTTTATAATAAAAAGTAGATGCCGTCATAAAGACACAAATGATTGATTTTACTATAAACTATTTGTGTTTTAAATCACAACTAGAAGAAAAAATATCAGGTACAGTCTGTTTAAATGAGTCCAATATTATAATACACTGATTATATCTCTTTCAGACCCACTCCAGAGATCTCGTGGCAGAAAGATAGAGGAGAGCTACCCGCAAACAAAGTGTCCTACCAGAACTTCAAGAAAACACTCAAGATTTCTGACGTGAACGAAGAAGATGCCGGTGACTACCGCTGCACTGCCACCAACAACCTGGGCACTGCGCACCACATCATCAAGGTCACCGTTAAAGGTACTACACCGATAAACATACAGCAAACACCTCAGAATAAATCATCCATAATCTTACTGTCCTCTTCATTCATATTTTTGTTCCCCAGCGGCTCCTTTCTGGATTAGCGCTCCCAGGAACCTGATCCTTGCTCCAAATGAGACGGGCATTCTGACGTGTCGCGTTAATGGAGAACCCAAACCAAAGATTAGCTGGTTTGTCAACGGAGTCCCTTTAGAAAGTGAGTAAAAAGGCTCTCCCAACAAACAGAAACACAGTGAACACATAAGTAATTCTTATCTTTGTCTCTCTGCTCTGACATACTTCTCTACTTGTGTTGTGTTTAATGAAAGTATAACGAGTGCTGTCGAACATGAAACACATTTATATTTTGTCTTCTTGTGTTAGATGCACCTGTGGACCGCAGTCGAAAGGTAGAGGACGATACTGTGATCCTCAGCAGCGTCCAGACTGGGTCCAGTGCTGTTTATCAGTGCAATGCATCCAATGAATTTGGTTACCTCTTGGCCAATGCTTTTGTCAATGTTCTTGGTGAGTAAAAAGGGTAATATTTTAAATTTGAAGGTGAAGTAAAGCTACAGGAAGTCTCTTATTTTGGTTGATTCTGTGTTTTTTTCCCCAAAGCGGAACCACCGAGAGTTCTGACTCCACCAAACAGAGTGTACCAGGTCATCACTAACAATCCTGCTCTACTCCACTGTGCCTCCTTCGGCTCACCAATACCAACAATCACATGGTAACAGTCAACACTCTCCAAGAGATAGTTTAGATAGATACTAGTCCCACTGGTGGTACTCAGGGATCCATTATTCTCCACCAGAGAGAGCCCATTTTGATCATTTTATCCAAATAAAAACCAGCTACAACAACTCGAGGCAATTAAAGTCCAGCTAAAATAGGTTAAAATCTATAAATGTCGAACTTAAACCATTCAGAACCTGTTAAAGTCCAACTAAAATCAATGAAAACCTTTCAAAAAACCAACTTAAACATCACAAAACTGGTTAAAATCAAACTAAAACTGTCCTAGAGCCAACAAGAAGCACTTAAACTGTATTTAAACTGAACTCAACTCACTTTAAACCTGTTTTATGTCCATTATCATGTATTTGTAGGTTGAAACAAATATATTATGAGTTGGTACTTGGAGAGTAAAGTTTGAGAATCACTGAGTCGCTGTTTGTTGTGTCGTTGCAGGTTCAAAGACAGTCAGACCAGCATTAAGAACGGCGACCCCTACGTGATTCATGAAAACGGTACATTAGAAATCCACGTGGCTCAACCTCTTAACAGCGGGAAGTACACCTGCATCGCTACAAACAACCTGGGCATCAAGGAGAACCACGTCTTCCTGGAGGTTAAAGGTCAGATCCACAGATTGAGATTAGCCTAGACCTTCGTGAACTCTCGTGCCACTAAAGCCGTCCTGTGGTTTCTTTCCCAGAGCCCACTCGGATCCTGAAACAGCCGGAGTATAAAGTGGTGCAGAGGGGCATGAGAGCGGTGTTCGAGTGTAAAGTCAAGCACGACCCTTCTCTGATTCCTACCATGACCTGGCTCAAAGACGACGGAGAGCTTCCAGATCAAGACAGGTGTGTTACAGACCTGTGTGACCCCCAATTTTATCACAATTTTCCAAAAAACGAGGGCAAGAACTAATTAAAAAAATAGATGCACATTCTGGATGATGAACTAAAAGGATGTTCTTCAATTAATACGTTTAAGAAAAAGTACAAATTGAAAATAATAGGTAAATATGGAGCATTAGTTTGACCAATGCAGTCTCAATTATTACGAACATATAAGAGGTTTTTCATAAGGATTAGTCAACCAAAGGAAATATGAATGACTATTATGTTATTGTAATAATTAAACATATATAGGATAATAGACATATGTTTAAACTGTATGTTGTTTTATAGTAATAATGTTAATGATAATGGTCTGAAAGTAAAGTAAAGTAAAGATGGTAATAATTATAAAAATAATATTGCTGTTGCTATTATAATTGTTTGCACTGATAATGATGGTTACAACAATTATAATAACTGTTTTTGTTTGTCTTTCTGTCTTATATATAGTTATTTTAGCCTAAATCCTTTCGGTCTATTCTTCAGATTTAGTGAAAGTATTGTATTGTTGCTTTATTATCCAACCAACTTTTTTACTTTCAATAACCAAAATGAAATAACCTGAACTGATCCATCATCTTCTAAAGTATATCATCTCTGTCTGTTTTCTTCAGGTTTGTGTTGGGCACCGACAGCCTCACCATCAAAGATGTAGTTGACGATGATGAAGGCACCTACACCTGCTTCATGAACACGTCTCTGGACCACGACTCGGCCAGCGCCATGCTCACCGTCGTCGGTAAGATAATTCAACTCATTACGGATCCAAAACTAAAGTGTCCTTGATCATGTTATAGATTTGGTATTTATGTCGACTTTGGGATGTGACAAAAACTTTGAGAAGTCTTAACTTTGCCACTAACCTCTACAAATCTTACACTTTTGCTTCGTGCCGTCTCAGAGGCCACTCCTACTCCAGCTATTGTCTACGGTAAACCAGCTCCGTGCTTTATACGCAGCACAGTTTTGTCCCCATCTCATCAGCTCTGTTTGAAACCATTTATTTATTTATATTTTTGTCACCTTAAGTCCTTTTTTCAGTTAATTATCTATCATGCATATCATTGTTGTATCCTCATGCCATGATTTTTATTTTTTTCAATTTTATTTCATGAAAAACAACCACTGAGTTTGTCTATCGGAAACTAAGCTAAAACCAGGGTTCTTACGGGTGCTTGAAATGCTTAAATGCTTGAATCTAGTGTTTTCAAGGTTGTAAAAGTCCTTGAATTTTGGATATAGTGCTTGAAAGTGCTTGAAATTCTGATTGTGTTGCTTTAATAATTCACAATCTTAAGCGTGAAGAGGAAAAGTACAAATTATGGCTAAAACTTGGATCAAATCTTCAAAAAGAAAGGGACACTTTATTAAATAAATGACATCTTTTTGATCAAACATGTTTCATTTTTGGGTGAACAGTCCCTTGTCTGTGTCCAAAGTATTCAACGATTTAAATAATTCAAGTTGGAATTGTCACATTGGGGTCTTTTTTAATTTACTGCAGTTGTAAGGTCCTTGAAAACACCTTGAAAGGGCTTGAAAAGTGCTGGAATTTGAACTTAGAAAAGGTGTAAGAACCCTGTAAAACAACACTATGTGCTTTTTCAGGGTTTGCACCCTCCAGAAAACAGAACTGTCTAAGAAAACATCTGATTTTCTGGTGAAAAAGTGACATAGTGTTGCTTTCAGTATCTTAAATTCATGCATAAGCCATACACGCTTTCATTTTTCAGCAATAGCAAGTGTAACTAAAAAAACATAGGACATTTTTTTTCATTTTTTCTGTGTTCTTTGTGTTGTTTGCAGAGAAACCTGACCCTCCAACCGACCTGGAGCTGACGGACCAGACCGAGAGGAGCGTTCAGCTCACGTGGATCCCAGGAGACGAGCACAACAGCCCCACACAGAGTATGGACGTCTACAACTCACACCAACGCTTATCAAACTAAACTTATACAGTCAAACATACAATAACCATTCATGTATTCTACATAGAAGGACTGGTACAACGTAAAAATGATAGTGCCATGTTGAGTTTTCATCATGTGACTAAAGCTTTCTCCAGATTTAGCTGAGATTATTTCAGTTTGCTCTTCTTTGTTTGTTTATTATATGTAAAAAACTTTAAAAAGATTGCATTCTATGATTTATTTTCTCACTTTACGTACTGCATCACAACCTGGTCTCAGTGCAGCAGCATTATTGCAATAGAGTTAAAAAAAAAATACAATCTGCTAACATTTAAAAACTTTATTTTTATGGCTAATTCTCTTTTCTGAGATTGTTCATAACCTGGCTCCACAATCACTAAAAGAATTTACTAAAAGTGTGACGTGGCAATGATTAAATCGACCAGAACCTTTAGAAATTTTAGATCTACTTCTTTTGGGCAGAACTGCTTCTCAGTTTAAGAGCACTTTACTACAGTTTAGATTTAATGTGAAAAAATGAAGACAAACAGAAACTTGACAATGAACTGTATTATAGATTTTAACTTTACGAGAGCTACTTTGTGCTGTTATAACTTTAACCTTTAACCTGGTTGGTACAATGTATGTTTGTGCATTGTCCCTTTTGAATAAACAAATAAATAAATAATATAAAATGAAGGATATTCAAAAATAAAAGGGAATATGAGAACAAGAGCGTCCTATTCCATGAGGAACTACTATATTGTGACTATTTTGTTCACTCTTCAGATGTAGTTGATGACTTATCCTGAACTACTTTGTCTTTTCCATTGTCTTACTTGACGTCCCTCTTGTCTCATTGTCCCGTCAGAGTTTGTGATCCAGTACGAGGACCTGCTGCACCAACCGGGAGCGTGGCTGAACCTGACGGAGGTTCCCGGGACGAGCACCACAGCACAGTTAAACCTCTCTCCATTCGTCTACTACTCCTTCAGAGTGTTGGCTCTAAACACTGTTGGGTGCAGTGATCCCAGCCAGCCGTCCCGCCAGTACAGGACCAACCCAGCAGGTAATGTTCACACAAAACTACAGTATTTAAGTGTAATTTCATTTAATTCATTTGATTTTTCCCGTAGCTCCTGATGAAAATCCTTCAGATGTTAAGGGTGAAGGAACTGAGCCGGGAAACCTAGTCATTTCTTGGATGGTAGGCTTTTTTTTATAAGGATTATATTTTTAATTTATAGCACACATGTCAAACTCAAGGCCCAGGGCCCAAATGAGGCCCTTTGCAATGTTTTATGTGGCCCTTCAATAGATTTAGAAGGAGATATTTTTGTAATTTTGTGATTTCAGTAGGTTTTATTTCAATTTGAACAAGGTTTGGATTAATTTGAACAGGTTTGAATTGGATTTGAACAGGTTTTTTGCTACAAAGATAAATAAAATCTGTTTAAATCCACTCAAACCCTGTTCAAATCCAACTAAAACCTGTTCAAATTAATCCAAACCCTGTTCAAATTGAAATAAAACCTGCTGAAATAAGACTAAAATCTGTTTAAATCCAACTAAAACCTGCTCAGATCTTACTAAAATCTGTTTAAATCCATCTAAAACCTGTTCAGATCGTACTAAAATCTGTTTAAATCCATCTAAAACCTGTTCAGATCTTACTAAAATCTGTTTAAATCCAACTAAAACCTGTTCAGATCTTACTAAAATCTGTTCAGATCTTACTAAATCTGTTTAAATCCAACTAAAACCTGTTCAGATCTTACTAAAATCTGTTTAAATCCAACTAAAACCTGTTCAGATCTTACTAAAATCTGTTTAAATCCAACTAAAACCTGTTCAGATCTTACTAAAATCTGTTTAAATCCATCTAAAACCTGTTCAGATCTTACTAAATCTGTTTAAATCCAACTAAAACCTGTTCAGATCTAACTAAAATCTGTTTAAATCCATCTAAAACCTGTTCAAATCCAACTAAAATAATTTTCTATAAAACAATTAAATTAACGTTGAAGCTAACTTTTGTAAGACTCAAATGAAGATGATATGTCACATTAAAAATTTTATAAAAGCTTCCAAATGTTCTAGCTTCTATTGCGGCCCCTCACCACTTTGAGTTTGACAACACTGATATATATTATTATTATCACTCAAAACAGCTTTTCAAAGATAAATAAACCTGTGTGTGCAGCCGCTGACAGGTTTCCAGTCCAACGGGCCCGGTCTGGAGTACAGAGTTGAGTGGAGACAGAAAGATGTGGAGGAAGAATGGTCCACGAAGACGGTAGCTAACGTCTCTGAGTTCGTCGTGTCCGGGACTCCTACTTATGTGCCCTACGAGATCAAAGTGCAGGCGATTAATGATTACGGCAATGGCCCGGAGCCTGAGGTAGTGATGGGGTTCTCCGGAGAAGACGGTGAGTGGGAAAGATAGATTTAAACTACAAGTCTAGACGGTGACTAATGTTGTGGTTGTGTTTTCAGTGCCTTTGACTGCTCCTGACAGTGTTCAGATCATGGTTCATAACAGTACTCTGGCAGAAGTGCACTGGGAGCCTGTGTCTGTTCCTTCAGTCAGAGGGAAACTCCAGGGATACAAGGTCAGAGCAAACACAACTATATTTATATAGTTCCTCTGTCTCAGTTTGTGAAAGATCTGGACAGGTTCTGTTCAATCCTTTGGAGAAGCTCAATAAAAACCAAACCAAACTGGACTCTCTCCCGTCAAATGTTAGAAGGAACTAGGCTAAACCAGACCATGTAATCCCAGACAGGACCGGACCAAACTGGACTAAACCAGACCATATAATCCCAGACAAGACCAGGCCAGACTCCACGATGTTGGGATCGGTGTTAATCCATCAAGTCAGGACTCTTTGTTCCAGGATCACTCTAAAAATTGAAGTATTTTGTCTATTCTCTCAAATGGCATTTGTAAAAAAAAGATAAAAAACTTTAATTCGATCCCTTAAGATTACATGGTCTGGTTTAGTCCAGTCTGGTCTGGTTTTGTCTGGGATTACATGGTCTGGTTTAGTCCAGTTTTGTCTGGGATTACATGGTCTGGTTTAGTCCAGTTTGGCCTGGTTTTGTCTGGGATTACATGGTCTGGTTTAGTCCAGTTTGGTCTGGTTTTGTCTGGGATTACATGGTCTGGTTTAGTCCAGTCTGGTCTGGTTTAGTCTGGGATTACATGGTCTGGTTTAGTCCAGTCTGGTCTGGTTTAGTCTGGATTACATGGTCTGGTTTAGTCCAGTCTGGTCTGGTTTTGTCTGGGATTACATGGTCTGGTTTAGTCCAGTCTGGTCTGGTTTTGTCTGGGATTACATGGTCTGGTTTAGTCCAGTTTGGTCTGGTCTTGTCTGGGATTACATGGTCTGGTTTAGTCCAGTCTGGTCTGGTTTTGTCTGGGATTACATGGTCTGGTTTAGTCCAGTTTGGTCTGGTTTTGTCTGGGATTACATGGTCTGGTTTAGTCTAGTCTGGTCTGGTTTTGTCTGGGATTACATGGTCTGGTTTAGTCCAGATTGGTCTGGTTTTGTCTGGGATTACATGGTCTGGTTTAGTCCAGATCAAACTGAAACAGAGGAATTGAACTGTTTCTGTTTTGAGACAAACTCAGACCAAATATTGATTTAATTTAGAATTATCTTCTGTTTTTTCACTTTGTATTTTGTAAACTAATAAAAATAAACATACTTTACAGTTTACTTTACTTTTTATATCAAAATCTGCATAAAACTTGTGCACAGTCCTGTAAATTGTGATATAGTGACACAAAAAGTAAATACAAACAGTAAAAAATAACAGAATATCTTGATTAAATTCTGCTTGTAAAGGTTTATTACCTCCGTGAGCGCGGTTTGCACGAGACCGAGGGCGACCCACAGCCTCAGGAGCAGTTCTTAACGTTCAGCGGGAACAGAAGTGAAGGACGGCTGCCTGGACTCCAGCCGTACAGCCTCTACAACCTCTACATCAAGGTCATCAATAACAAAGGAGAAGGACCCGCCAGCGCCAGCAAGACATTCGAAACTCCCGAGGGAGGTGTGTACGGCTCAAGATGGCCGACAGCTCCACACAGATCTTCTCCTGAGGTTCTTTGTACTATAAGGAATATTAGTGACAACGTCTTTAAATAAACTGTGTGTTGGTTTTCAGTCCCAGGACCTCCCTCCTTTTTGAATGTAGTCAACCCCAGTCTGGACTCTCTGACTCTGGAATGGGGCCCACCTCATAATAATAATGGACGCCTCGCTGGATACACACTGAGATATCAACCAGGTAAATTCAGTTTCTACAGCCCAGTATCACAACAACAACAAACGACAGTAAATAAACAATCAGCATGAACTAGACGACATCCCCCTGTCTTTAGAGCATGTCAAACTCAAGGCCCAGGGGCAAAATGTGGCCCTTTGTAATGTTTTATGTGGCCCTTCAATAGATTTAGGAGATATATTTGGCATTAGGTGATATTCACTGAATTTGAACTTTAAATGTTTTAGATTTGATTTTTGCTACAAAGATAAATAAAATCTGTTTAAACTACAACTACAACCTGTTCAAATTTGACTAAAACCAGTTCAAATCCATCTAAAACCAGTTGAAATCTGACCAAAACCTGTTGAAATCTGACTAAAACCTGTTCAAATCCATCTAAAACCAGTTGAAATCTGACTAAAACCTGTTGAAATTTGACTAAAACCTGTTTAATCCATCTAAAACCTGTTGAAATCTGACTAAAACCAGTTCAAATCCATCTAAAACCAGTTGAAATCTGACTAAAACCTGTTCAAATCCATCTAAAACCTGTTAAAATCCATCTAAAACCTGTTGAAATCTGTCTAAAACCTGTTAAAATCTGACTAAAACCTGTTCAAATCCATCTAAAACAAGTTGAAATCTGACTAAAACCTTTTCAAATCTGACCAAAACAAGTTCAAATCCATCTAAAAGTGGTTGAAATTTGACTAAATCCTGTTCAAATCTAACTAAAACCTGTTCAAATCCATCTAAAACCAGTTGAAATCTGATTAAAACCTGTTGAAATTTGACTAAAACCAGTTCAAATCCATCTAAAACCAGTTGAAATATGACTAAAACCTGTTGAAATCTGACTAAAACCTGTTTGAATCCATCTAAAACCAGTTGAAATTGGACTAAAACCAGTTCAAATCTGACTAAAACCAGTTCAAATCTGACTAAAACCAGTCCAAATCCAAATGTTTGTTCCTGTTAGTTTCTAGCTGCTGTGTTTTGGACGAGCTGTAAACTTTTAAAGCAGCATATTTAAGCAATTACAATAGTCTAGCCTCATTGTAACAAATACACAAAAACCTGACCATCACAGACCCATTACTTTTTCTCCATCTTTGTCGTTTATACTAAAACAATATCCTCTTTTCTTTGCAGTCAACGCCACAAACGAACTGGGACCCATCAAAGTCATGAGCTTCCTTCCCAACGAGACCACCATCACTCTGGGAAACCTCAACTCCAGCATGCTCTACAAGTTCTACCTTTGCGCAAAGACAATTAAGGGTTCGGGTCCTGACGTTTCCGAAGAGGCGTTCACAGCCATGGACACGAGTGAGTTCAACAACAACACCCTAAAACACGAAATAAGGAGCTAAAATGAGAGTGTACCCTTAGATCTACGACTTTATTGTGCACTAAATCCATATTCCCCCGTCTTTCTTTCTCTTTCTCTCTGAAGCTTATACTCAGCCCCCTGTAGAAACGGGCAAAGGTAACGCGAGTTTGCCACTGGAAGTGTCTGCATGTGGTTTATCCCTCAGACGGAGACAAAAAACTGGACTTATAGCGTAGATAATACCACACATTCCTGCTTAACCCTGCATGTTACTAAGTTAGCATGTGTGCATAAGTAATAAATGTGACAGACTTCCATGGCAACGGCAAACAACAGGACGTTTGCCTCCGATTCTCAATGAAACTGAGACTTTAACGTACCGCAGGGTTATTGTGCATCTAAAATTAGTGCTTGAAGCCTATCTTTGGTTTTTGTCTTCTTCAAATGAACACGTTTTCATTCGAAGACTTGCGCATGATGCTTGTGACTGCTTCATTAACTTATTTTCCAACACAAGCTAATACCAGAAAGAGTTGTTAAAACCCGATGACAGCTGAATAATGCATGTTGCAAAGCTCAACAATAATCTCAGCTGTAAGACTTAACAAAGGCATGATTTTGTGCTAAAGATGGCCCTTCTCTTTAGTGTTTGTTTTCTATTGTCTCACTCTGTTGTTCTTTCAGGCCCCACAGAGCCCCCTCACCCAACCTACCCCATCATTCAGTCTCCGCCTCCCACGTCTCACAAGGGTACAACGCTCCCTGTGCCCCATTTTGTCCCCAAAAAACTCACAAAATCTCTGCAGGACAATCCTCTGACAAAGTGCTGTGAAAAAGTATTTACCCCCTTCTTGATTTCTTGTTTTTTTTGCACATTTGTCACACTTAAATGTTTCAGATCATCAAACTAATTTAAATATTAGACAAAGATAACTTAAAAAAACACACAAAATGCAGGTAGTTTAAAAAAAAATCATGATTTAACAACTTTTTCACATAGGACCATGTAGGTTTAGAGAGTTTTTTCCCCGTAACAAATAAAATCATCACTTTAAAACTGTTATCTTTATCTAATATTTCACTTTTTTTGATGATCTGAAACATTTAAGTGTAACAAATGTGAAAAAATAAGAAATCTGGAAGAAATCACAGGACTAAATTTGACTATTTTGTCATATTTTTGATAGATTTACATGTTTCCCTTGTTTCATGTGTGATTACATTTACTGCAGCAGCCCATTTGTTGTAAGAAATACTGTTTTTCTTTCTCTCCCATGTTCAGCGCCCCCTATAGGCCCGGCCTTTGGCACCGTTAACACGTCTGTGTCGGAGGAGGGTGCAGTGATCAGTTGGGAATACTTTGGACACCATAAGAATGTTTATGTGGAGTACATTGTAGAAAATAGTAAGGGTCGTACTCTGTTGATGTTAAAACACCAGTAAACAACAACAGGCTGCTTGTAATCACACTGATCTGGTTCTAGGTAAAGATGACTGGAAAAAGGAGTTGGTAAACGGGTCACACTCACATATGATAAAAGGTTTAAAGCCCGGGACGTCCTATAGGGTGCGAGTGGTAGCTAGAGACCCGGCTGTGTCGACGGTCCACTCCACAGACGAGGTGGTGGTGGCAGTGCCAGGTGAAGCATGCCTCCAGATAGAGCATAGAGCTTTGGTTTTGTCTGTGTTTTTTAGTTTTCTCTTTCATCCAGAGGTGTGGACTTGAGTCACAAATTTGATGACTTTTAAGACTTGTAACTGGACTTGAGCCTCTGAAAAGACTTAGATTATTTGAAAAGTGTGCAAGAAACAATCAAACTAAAGCACAGAAAAAATCATTATAATACTTTTTTGGCTAATATTCTAAAGAAATACAAGCACTTGTCATTGAGCTTTATATTTTTTTGTTAAATAAATACAGATTTAAAAGCTTACATTGTTTAATTTGACCATAATATTCCTGTTGACTCAAAAGGACTTGAAACCTTGAAGTACACGACTTTGATTTTAAATTGTGAGCTTTGACTTGAGGACAAAGACTCGAGACGTACTTGTGACTTGGGAAACACTGACTTGGTCCCACCTCTTGCTCTCATCAGTTGTTCCTTGGTCAGAATCACCGTTTAATCCCCGGCATGTTAGTGTGGAGCTGTAGTTTCATAGACTTCAAGCATGTCGTCTTATAATCAAGATAATGCATGTCTCCTAAAACGTCATCCTCGTGAAAAAGACATTATTTTGGTCGAACTTTTTCCTTTTGTTTACATCATCACTGACCATTAACATTTTAATTTTGAGTTTGCAGCCTCTGTTGATGTCAGCTGTTCATAGAGTAACTTCATCCACTCGTAATAAAACAACGTACTGACAGTTTTATTGTGTTTTGTGTGCAGCGGTGCCCAGTCGACAGGTGGACATCGCCACTCAGGGCTGGTTCATCGGACTCATGTGTGCCATAGCTCTCCTCATTTTAGTTCTTCTCATTGTGTGCTTCATTAAGAGGAACAAAGGCGGAAAATACCCAGGTATCTTCATCTGTCTGAGCTATAAAACTATCCTTATTATAAAAACTGAAAGATTAACAGTGATTATCTCTTAATCTTCAGTGAAAGAGAAAGAAGACGCTCACCAAGACCCAGAGATCCAGCCCATGAAGGAGGACGATGGCACATTTGGAGAATACAGGTAAAAAAAAGTCAAGCTGAGGCTATTGTTTTGTTCTTTTTGTTCATGCGTCCTAATTCCTGATGTTTGTGATAGAACATTTTACCAGGACGCAGAGATACACCCCTCACCAGACTCCATTATCAAACACTGTACAGAGGCAAGATCAAATCCTCATCATTTTCACGCTCTGTACAAACCATCCAATAACCTAAAATAAACCATCCATGATAACTTAGCTCTCAAAGTCTACCTGGGTTTAGTGCCATTCTCCTGTTTCTCTGAGTTGTGCTTCAGCTGTTTCTGTTCGCATGATATTTATTAAAAGCTTAGACGCAATAAAGCATTAATCGTGTATCTCGTGTTGATTTTCATGTGTCCTTCCATTTATATCTTGTTGGGATTCAGGTCTATGGAGAGGTAAGGCTTCATGTGGTAATAATAACAGCATGCAACTACACACGAGCTCTGGCTGTAACTGGGCCTGTGTTTACTGACTTCTAACTCAAATGTAGGCGCAGAGGTGGAGATGGATAAAAGAATAACACTTAACCTTCAGGCTCACATTAACGCTCCAGACTCCTGCTTTCTCTCCTCCTCTGGCTTCGTTCAGATTATACACATGCACAGGCTTGTTCCTGAATGCAGGGCTTGCAAATGAAATCCCTAATGCACAAGAAATACTACATTAAAGGATGCCTTTGGAACATGGGACTTTGGACGATGGCATTTTTGATTTACGCATGTGGAAATAGATGAGCACGCATTTGAAAAGCAGAGGTCACTAACCCTGAATCCATGCAGCTCTAGCACCACTGCACTAACCTGTCCTTTGAGCTGATCCACTGCACAAATACAGTAGAATTCAGTCATCATAATTTGAGCTCACATTGCCCAGGCCTAAGTGGGAGCCTCTGTAGTGCAGTGGAAAAGCTCACTTTAATGAAGCTGCTAATACTTGGATAAGAGCTTGCCATGTGTCGCACAGGGGTTTCTGACTGCTGCTGACGAACACTGCAACCGACTGAAATAACCCCACTCTTTCTCCTTCTCTCGTAGTGACACGGAGGACCACAAGCCCCTGAAGGGCAGCCGGACGCCATCGAACGGGACGGTGCGCCGCGACGAGAGTGACGACAGCCTGGTGGACTACGGGGAGGGAGGGGACGGGCAGTTCAACGAGGACGGCTCCTTCATCGGCCAGTACAGCGGCAAAAAAGAGAAAGACACTCACGAAGGCAACGAGAGTTCGGAGGCCCCGTCGCCCGTCAACGCCATGAACTCGTTCGTCTAACGAAGGGTCGCGGCCCGGCTGCGACGGCCTCTCCTCGTCCCCCCGGCAAATGTGACCATCTCCCTGTGGTGACAGTTGCTCAGGTGACAGTCATTGTGGACAGGTGTGTTCGACCGTGGTGGCTGTCACTTCAGAGGTCATCTAGCTTTCACCGAGACTGCTGACACCCCATCTTCACGCCCCCATCACACTGTGACCTCATCCACACTCACACAAACACGACAAAGACAGACCACACATCCCATACGAGCGAGAAAAAGTGTGAAAAGAAGGAACGGGCTGTCCCTGAGGAAGCGATATACAGGAGCAGAAGGAATGTACTGGAACGTGTCTAACTCAGACTGAACCGGAGTGTGGCCAAGTGTGTGTCTTAGTGCCATTCATTCTCCTTTCTATCATTAACATATTGTATCCAGATGTATTTTGAGAAAGCCCCGCGGCAGGTCAAAAGCATTTATTTAAAAACATAGACATCTGCATGAAGGATATCACTGATTGATCCTCAGAGTTGCAGAGGCGAGGTGCACGGTTCTGTATGTGATGCACTCCAAACGCAGCTGGGTTTGACTTCTTTTGGCTTTTTCGTTTGTCAGAAAGTGTTATATTGTGTATGAAATAATGTGTCAGCTTTGTCTTCGTGGGGCAATGCTGTAGAATGCAAAAAGAAGCTAGTATATGTCTTTTGGAGACAGTTAAACCATGTGTACATATGTAATAGAATAAAGACAAAGCTATATGATTATTTATGGTCAGGGATGTCCATTTGTAGCTATTGGAAACCTGGCAACATACACCCCTTTTAAATGTAGTCACTGTTGCACCAGCCAGACCCCTTCGCACTGATCCACACCAGGTTTCTCAACTTGATTTGTCTCCACAGCTGGACATGTCCCTGCTCAAGTGTCCTGTGCTTCCACAGAGCAAGCTTTAGTTTCAGGCGATAGTGACAGTGCTGCTCACAGAATTAACCTTTAACCTTCACGAATAAACACAAATGCAAAAGGGAAGGAAGAAGAGAAGAGTCAGTGGTGTTCACTTTAACCTCTGGGTTATAACTTGGCAGCACGGTTTCTAGTGCCTTTTACAGATTTGTTTTCATACATGTGACATCCCTGAACTGAACTGGCCACTGTTATCTTGAGGACACATTGCATGAATGAATATTATCTTTCATATTTAACAACTAAACATTGGATAATTCACAATAAAAATTAATGAAGTTATTATGTTTGGCAGAAAGTCCAAAAAGAGCTTCTCTCAGTTGTGTGTTAACAAAACTAGTAAGAAAAAGGTTTGAGTTCAAGAGGTTTATGGCCGTGATGACAATCACATGACCCAGCATCATATTTACCACTGACCATAACTATCACAGCATCAACAAATATGCAGAGTATCTGTAGGCCACTTGAGACCAGTGCTGGCAACATGAAGGACATAGAGGTTTTCATGTCTCGTGTCTCATTTCTCCTCTTACTCGTTCATCATTAGGAGAGCGTTAACTACTGCCAACCTACCAGGTAACTGCCAACAGGAACAGGCTGCGTATCCCAGTGAGACTTTCCTCTAAAGGTAGCACTTAAACGCTAAGTGAAGGGTGTTGGATAATTGCAATGATACTGAATGTGGAAACAAGTGTTTTTATTTCTGTTTTTGTGAATGAAGATATTGCTTGTTTCACTGCAAAAGGTAAACACACTGGTGACTTTGGTTTATGCATCTAACCTTATATCTGTGTGTGTTGTCACGTAAAGCTGCAGCAGAGCAATGTGTACAGCAGCACTCAGTGGGTTTTCTATCTCTGTAAATGAGGCCTGTGTGAGTGGAGCACATGCATGCTAATGTACTACAGCGTGCTTGAGGTAAACTATCGCTTTCTATTTCCAGTTGTATGTCACACTCTCAAATGGACTTTTTTTTTTCCTCAAAAGAACCATTTTATGATTACTTTTATCATGACTTGCATCAAGTTTTAGGTTTTGATGTGTCTGCTTTCAACATGTAGATATTCTTGTTGTATTTTGTAAATAAATGCTTGAGCGTGTTGAGATCTGAGGTGAGAGTGTGACCTCATCAACCCTGCTGCGTTATAGGTAGGTAATATTTTTGACAAATTGGTTGTATGCAATGAGAATACTGCAGTTTGACACTTTTATTTGCTGTGATTATTATTTTTCTTTTATACTTTGAACCTGTCAGATGCATCCTTCCAGCTCAAATGTTTAGGAATCAAAGACATGGTTTCACTTCTGAAAGTTATGCACCTTTTCTTGTATTTCTTGCAAAAATACAATTAAACGGGATGTGTCTAAACCTCAGTGAAGCCATGTTGTTCCAAACACAGAACACAGGATGACTGTCCTGTAAAGATATGGACTGGAACCCTCTCAAACTGGAGACAATGAGATCTGGTCAATGTTGAAGTCACACGAGAAGCATGAAAGGTTGTCATTATTGTTGTTTACTTGACAATATAATATTATAAAATATTTTGTATTTTTAATTAAGTTAAAAATGAAATAAATGTTGGTTTTAGGATTTGAAATCATGACTGGTCTTTTGCACTCGATCAAATGTGTATAGCGCGCCCCCTGGTGTTTGTTTATTAAAATGCCTGATTTGTTTTCTGGAAAAGACCCAAAGGATTTTCGATAAACCTCTGTAATCTTTAATGGATTAACATACATCTGTCTGCGCATGCGTAAGGAGTATTACAGTAAATAATAATGTTGTGAATGTAGTTTTCATAGTTTATCAACACACACACAAACAGAGGGTAAAACGCAAATGAAACAATTAAAATATAACCATTTTTTTTTTAGATTTTTTATCTTCTATAGTCCATCGTTTTCCTTTTTGTAGACTTCTTTAATCTGGTGACACTGTAGAACATTAATAATAAATGCCTGTGAAGGTCATTTTTGATGCACAGCACATGGCAATGACTAAAATATCTTTATAAAGACTCATAAAGTTTGTATCTTTAAAGCTCAGAGAACTAAAGATGTGAATTATGACTATTTAGAGGTAAACACTGTATTTTTGAAAACGATTGAGTGAAGACATCCCTTTCTTTTTCCTCCCACCTCTCTCTGACACGGACCAATCCCGCCAGACGAACAGCGCCCCCCAGCGGTGCCACTCAGCCCCGTCCTCCAATAGAAAAGTTTAACTGCAGGAGATGGTGGGACGGGCGGTTCTGGGATGATGCGTTCTGGACCAAGGATGAGGACTGTGGACTGAATTTACCTTTTTATCACAAAGGTAAGGCCTCGTGGAGAGAGTCTGCGCGGCTCGGTGTCAGTCCGGGGTTAGTGAGTCTTTGTGGGGCATGTGTTCGTGTCTGTGGCGCTGAAGTGGACCGGCTCTGGAGTACCGCAATGCAGAGCAGGGCGCACCGGTGCTGCTCCGCCGTCACATGGTCAAATGATGTAAGGCACACGGCGCTGCGACAGGCCCCGGACAGTCTGGTTTAAGAAGCATCAGACCCGGCTTTATTTTAGCTTGAAATCTGTGGAAGCAGCGGAGACTGAAGGTGAAAGAGTCAGGTGTTTGTCAAGGGCGCAGCTGCTCGGGGACTTTTGGTCTCCGTCGTTAAAAGGGCGACTCCCCGAAAAATATAAAACACTCTGTTGAAAGCTGTGTATGCGTTAAATATAAGAAAATAATACAAGTGAAAACTGTGAATGATGTGTCACAAATTTAGGCTGTTGCTCTTCAGGATGTTCCTATACTTCTGTGACTTATCAATCATTCATCAGACCAGCTCCAGTCATGCTTTATATCATGCTTTATATTTTATTTTCTTATATGTCCACGAGGAGCATTCTCACTCACACAAACACAACAACCTTAACTCTAGATTGTATTTAAACAGAATTTAAACACTCTTTTGTGAGAATGTAACCACCCAACCTCATTATTACACACTGAGACTAGATTTAATACATGACCCAGTTTCCTGTGGTCTGTCTAAAGAGGATCTGAGCTGGGATTAGCATCAGGACAAACACATGAAAACACTGCATTGATCAGATGTGGATTGTTTCACATAATCCATCTTTAACGTCAGTGTAAGCTACAGTTCCATCAGCAGCAAGAAGAAAAAGAAAGTACTCTGTGTGGTTTTATTTGTAGCAGCGATACTTAATATTGAGTCTGTGCTACACATTGTTTGGAATAAAAGTGCAGTCTGTGGAAACACGGAGGATGATGGATGTCAGGCTGCTTTTTTCAGTCGCGACCTGATCCTCTCTGTGTCCTCTCTGTCCGTGCTGATGCTGTGGAGCTGCAGAGGTGATGTGTAAACAGTGTTTTTGCTCAGACGTAGCTGGCTGCTTTATTCCTGCTTCTGTGTCTAAGAGTTTCCACCTGAAGCTGCAGTTTGTGTCAGAGATGGACAACTCAAGTCATGGACTCATTTTTGGGACTTTACTTGGACTCGACTGGACTAACCCGGACTTAGACTTGAGTACTCATTAGGGCTGCTTGATTATGGGGAAAAAAATCATAATCACAATTACTTTGGTCATTATTATCACGATTATTTTACACGATTACTCATTGACTTTGGAAAAATGTTGGATTTACTGAACAAAACAGTGAATTCTCCTTAAAATAAATAATATATTAAAATAAAAATAAACAGAAATAATAACTAAGATCATTAACAATGTAGTGCACGTCCAGAATCTGGTGGAAAACAAAGTAATAATTTTTTCTATTTAAGAAATTAAAATTAAATTCGACTCACCCTGGTCCCAGACTTTACTCTGGTTTTACATCAACACTAGCAGAGACACTCTCCAAACAGCTTAAACTTAAATTTAAGCGGTCACATTGTGTTAATAATTTAGTTTTATTTGAATATTCAGGATTTTATTCTGGCTCAATTAATCCTGACACTTTCTCAGACCCAACCTGGACAAACTGGTCTCAGGACTTGGACTCGTGACTCAAATTCTGGTAATAATGACCCGACTAGGACTTGATTTACACTTTGTTTTGATGATTCTGGCTTTGTTTTGATGATTCTGGCTTTGTTTTGATGATTCGGACTCACCTTTCACCTCGAACTCGAACTTGAAGACTCAAAAGTGACCTACAACAGGGTTTGTGTGTAGGTGCTCTCTACCTGCCCAGGCTGAAGTGTTCTGCTGACTCATTCTCATCCTAAATCATTTATATGCCCAGAGAAGACTTCCGGTCCTGCTCCATGTCTTTGCTGTGGAGAAGACCGTAATAAAGAGAACCATAAAGAAGCACAAACATTTTCTATTTTATATGTACATTTATTTTATGCAGGTAATGCAGGTAAAATAAAATATCACACAATTAATAGACTAAAATACAAAAAAAACAAAAAAAACAATAAAAGACAAGTTAAAAGTGGTCACAGATTTGATTTGATAAACTGAACTAGCTCTTACTGGAAGCAGGAGGCTGATATTTGTTTACTTTGAGAGTTTGTCCAAATGTTTCAGTTTCTCTCTCTTTCCAGACCTGTTCATGTCCTGTACATCTGTCCTTCGTCCCTCTGTCCTCACATCGTCTTCAGTGAGTCTCTCTGTTTCCTCTCATGGCGTCCGTTGCCTTTCTGCTCGTAGCCTTCTCTTCAGTATCTCTCTCAGGTGAGAACCCGACTCATATCCATTGTTTACATGCTCTAAGTATTAGTATCAGACAGAATTGTAAAAAGGTGACGTACATATACCTGGTACTGGACAATATATTTACACACTGTCAGTATTTGTCTTTGATTATTACGTTTCTTTTGCAGGGGCTGTCCTATTCAGTGAGCCTAGAATATTTGGAGGTGAGTTAATAAACCAGATGTGTGAATGAATGAGGTATTTCATAGTTTCGGCATTAATTTGTATAAAATGTGATCTAAATTATAACGATAGGCACAGTCTCCTCAAACTAATACCACATAAACAATTCTATGTTTTCATGTTTTCATTGAACACAACATATAAACAGTACAGGTTGGAAATAGTACGTGAACCCCTGGTATACGGCCTTAGAGCTGAGAAGTACTGGAACACATGGATAAACTGCAGAGACACTGGATGACTTAAGCAGGACACTCAGACTATAAATGCATACTCACATTATTACATTTAATCAACACAATTCTTCAATAAATCAAAGTTCAATCATGTCCATGGCATTATAGCACTTAGCATTTACCATTGTAAAACAGTATTACAGTAATATGGGCTGTATTAATGCATTTAAATGACCCCAACCCCAGGGACCCCTAAAGTGCTCAGACATGTGTCTCTTTAGTCACTAATCACCCAATTTGAATGAATTTTGTTTCTAGCACAAACACATGCCTCTAACACTTCAGAAGTTTACCCCCGGTAATTGGCACAGGGGACGGTAAAAGATGACCAGCAGCCAATTAGTTCTCCGCAATAATAAAATAATCACAATCATTCCAAAACAGATGGTACACGTTGGAAAGCTTACAACATCTTCAGAAACAATGACCTTGAAATGATCACAAAATCTTGATGCAATCGAGTTATTAATTAAAGAACAGTCCATTTCTTCACACTGAGCAGTGAGACTCAGGGCAATGGGACAGGGTAGCGAGGGGGCATTGGGACAGGGTAACGAGGGGGCAGTGGGACAGGGTAATGAGGGTCAATATGGGGCAAAGTCAAATGTCCATTTGGTCATCCAAGGAGGGGTAAGTCAGTGTTCTTTGTGAAAAGGGGACAAGGATCCAGGGGCAGTGGCAAGGGGCAAAGAGTCCATGTGGCAAAACGTCTCCAGTGTAGAAGTCTCCTGTAGAAGTATTCCATAGGGCTCTAAAGGTCATGAGTGCACACCCATGACCTTAACCTCATCGTAACATAGGATTATTATGCCCGATACGACGAGGTCCCTAACTCATCTCCAAGTGACTCCATTTTGTCCAAACAATCTTCTTCAAAACTCAACATGAATAAGTTGAAATAGATTTTAAACACTTGATTTTTAACCTTAGCTTCTGCAGACATTACTAAGCACCAAATACTCCTTTTAAAACCATAATTGTGCATTTACAATCACAAATGCATCAGTGTTACATGAATTAGAGGACTAATGCATACATAAGCTTCACACAGTACTCACAATGCATTCACTTTTCTCCTTTTATCTGAAATAAAAGCATTTTCTTTATTTATATTAATCTCTACATAAAACAATATAACAGAACTTATTTCTTTGATTTTAAGAAACATAACTGTCAGAACTTAGCTTTACTCTGCAGTTTTCTCCTTTGTGTTATTTCATAGGCTACTTTTATTATTTGCATTATTTTTAGACCCAAAAGTTTTGCTTATTATCTATTCCTAAGTTAATTTATTTTATTTGCAATGAACACTATTTAACCAGATTTTAAGACACACATGTTAACGGTAAAATACATAACACTTAATCCACACATCTAATGCAGTTTCCACAGAAACATAAGAGCAGCATTAGTTCAAATTACAGTTCTCTACATGTTCCTCCTTGAATAACAAGTGGAAGGTGTAGTATTTTACTTGTAATTCTGTATCATAGGTTACTTTGTCTGCAGCAGTAAATATACACATTAATGGGGCGTGTGAGGCCGATATCTTTATTTTATTCTAAGATAAAGGATTTAATCTAAAAAGCAAAAAATACCTTTTTTGTGTGTTGTTCTTAGACCTGTGGATAGAAAATGATTACCATGCCAAACATTTATCAACATTACTACCTATTTGAAGATGGATAAGATTTATTTACCAAATGCACAGTAAAATGTTTGCTTGTTTTTATTTTACCTGCAACCAATAGCAAAATAGATATTACACAGCACACTAGAAAATGTAACACAGAACTAAAGAAATATAAAATAGAAATCTATAAAATATAAAATGAATATAGACATTGAAAGTCTTAAATCTTGCATTTAAGACTTTAATGCAATTTCAATTCAACTTAGCAATTCAGATTAAGCAACTTTCCAAAAGGATACTGGTGTTCATCCCAGGTGACTCTGGACTCTGGATTGGACTGACCTTAACAGGAACCTTGTCTTTTTGGTGTTTCCCTGTAAACATAAACACACTCTGGCCGGTAGAGGGCCGTCATTAGATCTTAGGTTTCAATTTAACCGCTGGCATTGATCTCCAATGTACAATGTTCCAGAGTGGGACCCTGTTGGTAAAATGTCTGTTAAAACAATTGTCCACCAGCCTAGAAATAATTAGGTTAGAACAGCTCATGTATTACAACCCATAAGTGTTAGTTGTTGAAGTTTCCCTTTTTCAAGTTTCCATGTTGCTCTTGAATCTGAGGTCTCAGAGAGTCATTGTTAAGAGTTAGGTGTTAGTATTGATTAGTGAAAAGTTTTCCAGTCAGTCCTTTTCACTTCTTCTTGTTCTTCTCTTCTCCCTAGACCTCTTATCTTTTGGTTTCAGAAACATTTAGTAATATTTAGTTTAAACTAAATCTTGTGTTGTTTACTGAATTTCTTCACTCTGTAAAGAACTTTACCTTTGATTATTCTTTGTGTTTAGTTTAACATTCGAATACTGCAAATATATATTTTTTATTAGAAAGAGTCATAATAATAATTATCTCGACTAAGAACCTCCCAGGATTCTCTTGCTCCCACCTCGTTTTTATTCATGTGAGGATCATGTGCACCTGAGCCACACAGGAAGAAAAAATATGGGGCTTCTCTTTATTTTTGGAGTCACAATAGTGACTTTTTGTCTTTGACTCTCGTGATTCCTTCCTCTGCATTTATTTGTATTATATACATGTTGGATGATTATTACCAGTAAATTAACATGTGAATGAGTGAAGAGACCTAATCTCAACATCAGACTCACCTCCTCAGGTGATAAGACCACAGTGAAGTAGCTCCAGACCTCACCTCAGACACCACACCTGACGTTACTGGACAGTCTCCTGTCAGACCTGAAACACACTGACTACAACACAGCATTAAAACAAAAAACACACACAGAGCTCAACTGGACTAAAGGAATTACTGGTGTCCCATGAGAGGTCTGTGACGTTCATATTACCGTGTAGGTGGATTTAGCAAATTTGGTAGACGACTACGACAACGTTGTTCGAAATCTTAGCTGCTTTTGAACAGGTCTTATCAGGACTAGAGATGGTCTTAGCAGGACTAGAGCAAGTTTTAGCTGGTTTTGAACATGTCTTAACTGGACCAGACCCTGTCTTAACTGGTTCTAAACAGGTTTTAGCAGGACTAGATCAGGTTTTAGCTAGTTTTGAACAGGTCTTAGCAGGAATAGAGCGGGTCTTAGCTGGTTTTGAACAGGTCTTAACCGGACCAGAGCAAGTCTTAGCTGGTTTTGAACAGGTCTTAGCAGGACTTG
Source organism: Rhyacichthys aspro (assembly GCA_036850595.1). Taxonomy (NCBI): domain Eukaryota; kingdom Metazoa; phylum Chordata; class Actinopteri; order Gobiiformes; family Rhyacichthyidae; genus Rhyacichthys; species Rhyacichthys aspro. Next base: position 31,810,421 of record CM072159.1, read on the forward strand.
ACTAGATCTTAGCGGCTTTTGAACAGGTCTTAGCAGGAATACGGATGGTCTTAGCTGGTTTTGAACAGGTCTTAGCAGGACTAGAGACGGTCTTAGCTGGTTTTACACAGGTCTTAGCAGGTTTTAGCTGGTTTTGAACAGGTCTTAACCGGACCATAGCAGGTCTTGGCAGGACTAGAGATGGTGTTAGCTGGTTTTGAACAGGTCATAGCAGGACAAAAGCAGGTTTTAGCTGGTTTTGAACAGGTCTTAGCAAGACTAGAGCAGGTTTTAGCTGGTTTTGAACAGGTCTTAGCAGGACTAAAGCAAAAAAAAAACTTTAGCTGGTTTTGAACAGGTCTTAGCAGGACTAGAGCAGGGTTTAGCTGGTTTTGAACAGGTCTTAGCAGGACTAGAGCAGGTTTTAGCTGGTTCTGAACAGGTCTTAGCAGGACTAGAGCAGGTTTTAGCTGGTTTTGAACAGATCATAGCAGGACAAAAGCAGGTTTTAGCTGGTTTTGAACAGGTCTTAGCAAGACTAGAGCAGGTTTTAGCTGGTTTTGAACAGGTCTTAGCAAGACTAGAGCAGGTTTTAGCTGGTTTTGAACAGGTCTTAGCAGGACTAAAGCAAAAAAAAACTTTAGCTGGTTTTGAACAGGTCTTAGCAGGACTAGAGCAGGTTTTAGCTGGTTTTGAACAGGTCTTAGCAGGACTAGAGCAGGGTTTAGCTGGTTTTTGAACAGGTCTTAGCAGGACTAGTGACGGTCTTAGCTGGTTTTGAACAGGTGTTAGCAGGACTAGAGATGGTCTTAGCTGGTTTTAAACAGGTCTTAGCAGGACTAGAGATGGTCTTAGCTAGTTTTAAACAGGTCTTAGCAGGACTAGAGCAGGTTTTAGCTGGTTTTGAACAGGTTTTAGCAGGACTAGATCGGATCTTAGCTGGTTTTGAACAGGTTTTAGCAGGACTAAAGCAGGTTTTAGCTGGTTTTCAAAGGTCTTAGCAGGACTAAAGCAGGTTTTAGCTGGTTTTGAACAGGTTTTAGCAGCACTAGATCGGATCTTAGCTGGTTTTGAACAGGTTTTAGCAGGACTAAAGCAGGTCTTAGCAGGACTAGATCAGATCTTACTGGATCAGAGCAGTTCTTAGCAGGACTAGAGATTGTCTTAGCAGGACTAGATCGGATCTTAGCTGGTTTTGAACAGGTCTTAGCAGGACTAGACCGGATCTTAGCTGGTTTTGAACAGGTCTTAGCAGGACTAGACCGGATCTTAGCTGGTTTTGAACAGGTCTTAGCAGGACTAGAGCAGGTTTTAGCTGGTTTTGAACAGGTTTTAGCAGGACTATAGCAGGTTTTAGCTGGTTTTGAACAGGTCTTAGCAGGACTAGAGCAGGTTTTAGCTGGTTTTCAAAGGTCTTATCAGGACTAGAGCAGGTTTTAGCTGGTTTTCAACAGGTCTTAGCAGGACTAGAGCAGGTTTTAGCTAGTTTTGAACAGGTCTTAGCAGGACTAGAGCAGGTTTTAGCTGGTTTTGAACAGGTCTTAGCAGGACTACATACATTACTACAGACGCAGCAGTGAGGCCTCCTCCAGGTGAGTCTGAACTCAGGGACAGATCTAAGGTCTGGATCTAAATGGTGACCTTTGAACCCAGCGGAGCCCGTTGTCCACGGCAACTTGGGCCTAAATACATAGATATAATTTTATATTAATGTGCCTTGGAAAGTACTGCATTCAACAGAAGAAAAAGTGTCATTTTTCTAAAGGTTTACCTTTCGTTGGTGCCATCATTTTCAGTGATGTCATGTCTACAAACACACTCGTGTCTTCTTTGTGTTGTCATCTTTAGCATTAGCATCTGTAGCTGAGCTGGAAGGACAAGATACATCAGAAACAACAACAACAGAGAACAGCAGTAAACACAACTATTCTTTAATGAAGTGAACATGAGTGAAGATACTGACCTGGCTCAACGCTCAATGTTCAGTTCATTTTGAGCCTCTTGGCTGGGTTTGCTCACCTACAAAACACACTGAAAAGTAGAAAACAATAACGATAACAATAAATGTTTATTTATTTAGTGTGTATAATTACAACGATTTATAACACAAATAAATAAAGTAATTCAAGTAAAGCAGTTGAACATTAAGTGTCACTAACCTTCATTCAAGCCAGGGAGAGGAGCGGGTCATAGCTGGTTTTGAACAGGTCTTAACTGGACCAGAGCAGATATTAGCTGGTTTTGAACAGGTCTTAACCGGACCAGAGCAGGTATTAGCTGGTTTTGAACAGGTCTTAACCGGACCAGAGCAGGTATTAGCTGGTTTTGAACAGGTCTTAACCGGACCAGAGCAGGTATTAGCTGGTTTTGAACAGGTCTAAGCAGGACCAGAGCAGGTATTAGCTGGTTTTGAACAGGTCTTAAAAACAGCCAGTGAATGGACCGGTCTAAAGTCTAAAGGCAGCTCAGTCAGAGTTTTGGAGCAACGACAGAAAAAGCACAGTCTCCACAAAGTTTATGTTTTGTTGTGGGACCATCAGCTGTGACTGATCAGCTCTGACCTGAGAGAACGGGACGGGACGTCAGGACGGGACGTCAGGACGGATCAGATCAGACAGAACGGAGCAAGACCATTTAAACATTTAAAAGTAAATAAAAGTATCTTAAAGTCGATTCTAAAACACACTGGCGGCCAGTGAAGTGAAGCTAAGATCAGACGTGGTCATATTTGTGTGTTCCTGATAAAAGCCGAGCAGCAGCATTCTGGACTAACTGCAGACGAAGTAACACCAGCATAAAGAGCACTGCAGTAGTCCAGGAGGGTTGTCACAAAAGCCTGGATGACAGTTTTATTTTTGCTAGTTGCCTCAGCTGCTGGTTTGTTGTTAGAATTTAAAATCAGGATCCATTTTGACTCTGAGTTTGTGACGACTGGGTTTACATACTGTGCCAACGCTCCAAGCTTTTATGTCTCCAAGACAGTCTAAAAGTGCACTGGCAGCAAGTGGGTCATTTCACTTTATTGGTTGGTAAATCTGGCTGTCATCGACATCAAAATGAAATGAGATGGTTTCCTGAGGACAGAACCAAATGGAAGCACGTACAAGGAAAAAGTAGAGGCCCAAGGATTGAACCTTGAGGCACTCCACGCTTCAGAGGGACAGGATGAAACAGACCCACCAAAATCTACACAAAAACTTCTGACCTAAATATGATTTCAAGATTTAGAGCAGTTTCAATGGTTTTAAACAGAACATGAGGCTTGAGAGTATTAGACACAATGATGACCTTTTAACCAGGGCTCAGGACTAGGTTTTGGTATTCTGGTTTTAATCGGAGGTGCAGAGCAGACTCAGTTCTAAACCATTCAACAAGAGGTATTTGGAACAACATCAACGCCGCGTATTCACGCCACAAAGTCCCGACATCACCATCAAACAAAGCACGGAGGCGCCACCGTCAATGCGTCATTACAACCAACATTCATTCAATACATCGTCCTCATCAGAACAGAAGGCATCAACGCCAGCGGGTTCCTTTATCCACTAATAATAACAGGTAGACTTACCTGTTTCCAGGTGAATGAACGGCTCCTTTGTTCTCCGGATAATCACAGCGTTATTAATTGTTCTTTGGCGCGTGTGCGCGGCCTGTTGATTTTCATTCAATGTCTTTTATTGATGAAATTGATGAAAAAATGTTGCGGCTTCTTTGCTAAATCTGTTGCATTTGTTTGTTGTGGATTTATTTAACCACATTCAGTTCTCACAGAGATTGGTTTGAATGATGAGGCGAGACATAACCTGCACAGTTTGGTGAATAATGTTCACGGAGATGTTTTACTGTAGCGTAGAGTTGTGGTTAACAAAAATGACAGATACGCGGCCCTGCCTCTCTCCTCATCCGTACCTCAGGTGAGTGCGCGCCTTTTCACACTTCCGCACACGCCTCACACACCTGTGCCCACGTGACCCCCCCACCCACCTCCCTGCACCGGGGCAACACACACACTTACAGTGCTCCTATTCACCCATATGTCTCTTACAGCAGGACTAGACCAGGTCTTAGCTGGTTTTGAACAGGTCTTAACAGGACTAGAGCAGGTCTTAGCTGGTTTTGAACAGGTCTTAGCAGGACTAGAGCAGGTCTTAGCTGGTTTTAAACAGGTCTTAGCAGGACTAGAGCAGGTCTTAGCTGGGTTTGGACAGGTCTTAGCAGGACTAGAGCAGGTCTTAGCTGGGTTTGAACAGGTCTTAACAGGACTAAAGCAGGTCTTAGCTGGTTTTGAACAGGTCTTAGCAGGACTAGAGCGGTCTTACACAGCAGGGCGTCTCGTGCGTCCTGATTGGCTCGGAGGATGTCGTCCTGGATCTGGTCCAATCAGAGAACACAGACGGGTCCTGGGTCTCAACACAAACACATTTTTAATCTGAAATATTTTCGCTGCAGATTCAGTTTGAGTTTCTTTACATAAAAACAAGAACTGCAGAGATCAACTCAGATAAAGACATAAATCTGAAATATATTCACCAGTGTCGATGGTCGGCCTTCGCCGTCGTGACCCGGACAAACTAAAATCTGTGATGCTCCAATAGTCAATGTTTTTAAATTGTGATTTTTGGTGTCAACTGAAAAAAACATATGGGTAAAAATTTTCTGAAATTCCACCATTTTAAAGTGAGATCTGTTCAGGCATCTGTAGAGAATAAATGCTCAAAATTTTAGACAAAATTGGAAAAATATGTGCAAGTTATAAGAAATTAATATATTTTTAAATTAAATATTTGAATTGTTGTCACGGACACACAGTTGAAGTCAGGGCATGGGTCCAATAGACTTTTTTTGTTTCTCGTAAGATCCTGGACAGGCCAAATTTTTTAAGTTTCTGAAAAACTAAATTTTTTTGGCTTTTTGCTTCTCTTTGTAGGGGGCGCTATTATCCCAATTCTCGATTTTTCCATTGAAATTATTATAGGACTTGGCAATAAGTAATTCATTAAAATTTGAGCCAAATTGGACTTTGCTTTTGCGAGTTATCTCCATTCTAGTTTGTTGGCCAAATCCTAAAAAATAGCCAAAATTGCAGGGTTGTCACGGCAACACGGTTTAATATTCTACAAAACCTTCAACAACTTTTGATGAGACTCATCTCTAGATCATGTTCACCAATTTTGAAGTGGTTTGGTCAGACCCCCTCAGACGAGCTCGTTAAAGTACGAAGGGTGGGAATCAGATGGTCACATGATCAATCCAATATGGCGGACTTCCTGTTGGTCGGAGGCGTGGCTGCAATATAATTTTTTGTTCATCTTGGGACGGTGCATGCACGTGACCTCAGTCTTATTGAGATGAAGTGGCTTGACCTCAAGAGGGCGATCTACTCCAGAAATCCCCAAAATACTTCTGAACTGAAAGAGTTTTCTGAAGAGGACTGGTCCAGAATCTCTCCTGATCTGTGTAGCTTTGATCTGCAACTACACAACAACAAATAAAAACATGAAAATGTATAATTGTTTGTGTGGTATTAGTTTGAGGAGACTCTGTTTGTTTATTGTTTATTTTATGACAAATCGATGCAGAAAACTATTAAATTCCAAAAGGTTCTCATACATTTTCTTGCCACTGTATGTAAATAATTAGCAGAAATGACTTTATTGTTATATTCTGATCAGATGATGCCACTGGGTATGGCCCCATCTTTGAGGAGGAGCCCGTGGACGTGGTTTACACCGAAGACTCACCCGACGGCAGGATCTCCATGAACTGCAGAGCTCGGGCGAACCCTCCGGCCTCGTACAGGTCAGCAGACACTCACACTTGTCTTATATCACACCGGGACGTCCGCGCCGACTGACACGCGCTGTCCCGTTGGCAGATGGCGCCGGGATAACTGGGAAATCAAACTGATGGAGCAGCCGGACGAGCATTACAGCCTGGTGGGAGGAAACCTGGTCATCAACAACCCCAGGCAGAAGAAACACGCCGGGACGTACATCTGTGTGGCCAAGAACATCTACGGCACCGTCATCAGCAAAGAGGCCCGCGTCAAGTTCGGATGTGAGCCTTTTAACGCCTCAGATTTACTAGTTCTGCTTTTAAAATCTTTAATGCACATATGTCAGAACTACAGTCACATGTCATACTTTCTTGTTTGTTCAGATCTAGAAGAGTTTCCTCAGGAAGACAGAGACCCCGTTTATGTCAAAGAAGGACAAGGGGCTGTTCTGCTTTGTGCTCCTCCAAAGGCCTGGCCACGTATGTGCAATGACTTCTTTTTATCTTACTTTTACTTATTTTAAAGCCACCACGTGTAACTTTCATCCAGCAGAGATCCCTTTCTGTGAGACTACACCGGCGGCCATCTTTATTCACAAGTAGAGATGTTTCAGTTTGGAAGAAAGAACATCTCTAGGGTCATTTTAGATTATTTTGTACAAATACAACTCTGTAGGGTCCAATGTAATAGTCTATTTTCTTTATTAAATATGTTTTAGAGCCTCACTCACTAATCTGTGGAGATATATTGGAGGTTTCTGTCCAGTGTCAGTGAGATAGGCCCGAGTCTACTGATCTCAGTCTAAGGACCATCAAAATGAGAAAGAGAATATATATTTTGGGGCTAAAAGTTACCAAGGTTTGCTTTAAAGTTTATTGTTTGAAAATAGCACCACTCTTCTATGTATTATATTAACAAAACTAGAGCTGCAATGTGCATTTGAACATAAGAAACTGAAAAATATGACTTTTTCAGAGTAAAACCTGAGCATATTATAGAAGAACATGTTCCCAATGAAGCTATTTATGGGTAAAAAAAAAAACAAGTGATAAAAACATGGATATAGTTGTAAATTTGCTGCTGTGATGTGTGTTTTGTTACAGTTATTTGTTGGGACATGGGACAGTGAGTGAAAGTGAGACAGTCCCATTTACTTTGACTCATTTCTATTCTTTTTTTTTCTGTCCAGAGGAGGTCACGTATCGCTGGATCTACAACGAGTTCCCGGTCTTTCTTCACACAGACACTCGCCGCTTCGTTTCCCAGAAGACGGGAAACCTGTACATCGCCAAAGTAGAAGCTCAGGACGCCGGGAACTACTCCTGCTTCGTCTCCAGCCCCATCATCGGAAAGAGTGTTTTCTCTAAATTCATCCCCCTCATCCCTCTGCCTCCGGAGGACGGTCAGTGTCTTTGCTGCAGAGAAACGACTCTGGGTTATTTTTATAGATTAACACAGACGCTTTGTGTTTAGGTGAAGAAAAGAAGTATCCTGCCGACATCAGGGTGAAGTTTCCAGACACCACTGCCATGTTGGCCTCTAATATCACCCTGGAGTGTTTTGCTCTGGGAAAGTAAGTTAGGAGTTCGCATTTTACTGACTTTCAAATACATCTCACGACAAATCTGAATGAACTGTATTTGATCAAATGTGTTGTATTTAGCCCCATCCCTCATATTGTGTGGAGGAAAGTGGATTCTACAGATTTACCAGCCAATCATGAGATCAGCGAATCAGGAGCCGTCCTCCACATCTACAACGTTCAGTACGAAGACGTCGGAGGCTATGACTGTGAAGCCATTAACACTAAAGGAAAGGACTATCACAAAGCCTGGCTCTATGTGGAGTGTAAGCCTCAATCATGCAGTATTTAGTCTTTCTCTGTGACATTTCAAGTGTTTACATGTCTTTTATGATTGTTGCTGATTCTAGCTGCTCCAGAATGGGCAGAAACCATCAACAACACTCAGATTGACATCGGTTCGGAGCACACCATGCGATGTGTGGCTTCAGGGAAACCCTTCCCCTTCATCCGTTGGTACAAAGACGGATACATGGTGAACCAACCAGTTTCTTACTTCCCTTCTTCCTCCTGATGTTTGTGATTGAGAATGTGACGACTGATGGCTCTTTTGTGTTCTTCAGTACGGAAAAGGAGAGTTGAAGTTTTCGAGTCTGACCTTCGATGACTCTGGGATGTACCAGTGCATCGCTGAGAACTACTGGGGCATTAAATACGCCAACGCTGAGCTTAGAGTCATTGGTGAGTGGAGAAATAATGCTTTTCTAGTTCTGGGAAGCTGATCTAAAAATAATCAACACTCATCAAGAGTCAGCTGAGAAATATTCAGCATACAGTACAAACCTCCTAGCCAGACAAAAATATAGAGTTTGTGGCCCCAGCAGCAAGTTCTAAATACAATTTCTGTTAAAACATGTTCAAATCCAACTTAAACCAGTTCAAATTCATCTAAAACCTGTTCAAAGCCAACTTAAACCAGTTAAAATCCATCCAAAACATGTCCAAATCCAACTTAAACCTGTTCAAATCCATCTAAAATCTGTTCAAGGCCAATTTAAACCTTTTCAAAGCCAACTAAAACCAGTTCAAATCCCTCAAAAACCTGTTCAAAGCCCACTTAAACCTGTTAAAATCCATCTAAAACCTGTCCAAATCCAACTTAAACCTGTTCAAATTCATCTAAAACCTGTTCAAGGCCAGTTTAAAGCTGTTCAAAGCCAACTAAAACCAGTTCAAATCCCTCAAAAACCTGTTCAAAGCCAACTTAAACCTGTTTAAATCCATCTAAAACCTGTCCAAATCCAACTTAAACCAGTTCAAATTCATCTAAAACCTGTTCAAGGCCAATTTAAAGCTGTTCAAAGCCAACTAAAACCAGTTCAAATCCCTCAAAAACCTGTTCAAAGCCCACTTAAACCTGCTAAAATCCAACTAAAACCTGTCCAAATCCAACTTAAACCAGTTCAAATTCATCTAAAACCTGTTCAATTCCAACTAAAACTAGTTCAAATCAACCTAGAACCTGCTAAAATCCAACTAAAACCTGTTTAACTTTATTTAAAACTGGTTTAAATCCAACTAAAGGTGACCCTCTTTGCAAAAAGTTTGGACACCCTGCTCTAAGCGATACAACATTTATAACGTTTATTTGATTTTTTTCCTCCAGCCTGTGCTCCAACGTTTGAGTTCAACCCGGTGAAGAAGCAGCTGTTGGGAGCTAAAGATGGCCGTGTGCTGATCGAGTGTAAACCCAGAGCAGCTCCTCGGCCTCGCTTCACGTGGACCAAGGGCAAAGAGCTCCTCTTCAACAATACACGGTCGGTTCAGCCTCTTCAACAGACTGCACTTATTCCTCTGAACCGGTATACAGTGTAAACCTGTGTTTTCCTGCAGTATTACTGTCATGTTCGACGGGACCCTGGAGATTCTCAATGCCACTAAAAATGATGAGGGCTTCTACACATGCTTCGCTGAAAACGACAGAGGAAAAAGCAACAGCTCTGGTTTTCTCACCATCACAGGTCTGTACTTTACTGTATTCACATTATACACTATTATATCAATTTAAAAATCTGAATTAAGTTACATAAATACTGTCATCGACATATTCACTGTTATTGCACATGTTGAAGGCAGGTTTAGTCGGAAATATAATGCATTTACACATTTCAGAATAAACATGTGCATTAATAAAGAATAAAACAAATAAATAAATCAAATACAACATCAACAGACATAATATCCTACCATTTGGGAGTAAAACAAAAAGAAATAGCTTAAAAAAAGAGCAGAAGCTGAATGGGATAATATTTCACAATTTTTAAGTAACTGTATTTTACTTAAGTAGATTTAAAAGGAGGTACTGTGACTTTTACTCCAGTACATTTTAGAGCAAATGTCTTTATTTTCAACTTAGATTTTTACACTGACTTTAACAAGAACAAGTAAAATTACGTTTGTTATTGTTGTAAATGGGCAAGACCTTAAATTAATGTTAATCTGGTTCATAAATATTTACCTAAAGCTCATGTTCTTTTGAGCTACAAGGATACATGTGTTTTTAATCATTCTTATACTTTTTTTTATAAATAAATTAAATATTTTTTATATTAATTAGTAAAACTGAGTCAAATACCTTTACTTTTATACTTTAAGTACATTTAAAAGCACGTAATTTACCACTTTCACTTAAGCACTAATTTAAATGTGATACTTTTACTTGAGTACACTTCTACCTGTTTACCTGTACTTGTACTTAAGTAGAGGAAGTGTGTAACGGTGATGTTTTCCCAGAGGCCACCAGTCTGACGGACGTTCCTGAAGACACAGAGGTGACAGTGGGAGACGAGGTGGTTCTGAAGTGTGCTGCTTCGTTCGACCCGATGCTGGACATCACTTTTATCTGGGCCGTGGACTTCAGAGTCATCGACCTGAACGCAGAGTGGCAGCACTACGAACGCGTCCTGGTGACAAAAAACTTCTTAATTTTAGTAGTTTAATTGCTTCTTAAATCATTATCCTGTTATTTTAAGTCCTAAGTGCTCCTCGGGCACGTTTTTCCTTTATTTTCATCATCAACATCGGAGGAAGCAACAATTTAAGATATTTTAGTTTAATATAAGTCATTTAAAAATAGTTTTGAACATTAATAACTTGATAATTTGACAGTTCAACTAATTTTTTGTCCGTATAGGAGGGCTGCTGATTATAGAAAAAAACATAATCACAATTATTTTACTCATTGACTTTGAAAATACGTTGGATTTATTGAACAAAACAGTGAAATGTTCTTAAAATAAATAATACATTTAAGCGTATAAATAAACAGCTTAAAAATAAACAGAAATAATAATAAAAGGAAGCAAGTAACAATAAATAAATAAAAACAAGTAATAAATAATCATTTTTTTCTCGATTACATTGGCTTTGTGATCATTTGGAGCTGAAATAAAAATTTAAAATTAGATTAATTGCACAGCCCTAACACACAGGCTTATTTAGACTATATTCTAAGTAATTTATTTATTTCCGTCTGTATTTAGAGGTTTCAACACACGTTATGTTCACTTCTTATGTTTTGAATCCTTTTCTTGAAGCGCTGCTAATAACTGCTGCTGTGACTGGATTCACTCATTTAACAATAACATTAGCACATTTATGACTATTATTGTCTGTATACCTATTTGTACATGCTTGATTTACTTTCCCCTCTGTTTTTTATCTTGATAATGTCTTCTTTTTGTTCACTAAACAGAAGACGGTGTTGGTGACAATAATAATATTAGATGGAGAAATAAATGAGTCATGTTCAGTATGTATGTCATTCTAAAATATATTGTAACTTGTAATATAAGCTTAATATTAAACCTGGAAATAGTGCTTGAAAAGTGCTTGTACTTTTAAAAAAAAAAAGGCGTCTTAACCCTGAAACAAAGTCTCATCACACATGTCAAACTCAAGGCCCAGGGGCCAAAAGCAGCCCTTTAATGCATTTAGAAGGTGATATTTTTGGCACTAGATTTTAATTTGGATTTTAAGTTTTAGATGGATCTGAACAAGTTTTGGTTGGATTTGAATCAGATAAATTTGATTTGTATGTGAAATCTTAAACCAGTTTTTGCTACAAAGATGTATATAACCTGCACAAATCCAGCTAAAATCTGTTCAAATCCAGCTAAAACCTGCTCAAATACAACTTAAAGCTGTTCAAATTCATCTAAAACCTGCACAAATCCATCTAAAACCTGCTCAAATCCAGCTAAAACCTGCTCAAATACAACTTAAAGCTGTTCAAATTCATCTAAAACCTGCACAAATCCATCTAAAACCTGCACAAATCCATCTAAATCCTGCTCAAATCCAGCTAAAACCTGCTCAAATCCAGCTAAAACCTGCTCAAATACAACTTAAACCTGTTCAAATCCATCTAAAACTGATCAAATCCATTTAAAACCAGTTCAAATCCAACTAAAGCCAGTTTCCATAAACAGAGGAAAATAATGTTAAAGATAACTTTTGTAAAACTCAAATGAAGATGAAATCTCACATTCTAGTTTGACACTTCTGGTCCAAACTAACACCTGCATGATTAAAACATGTTATATTTTAATCTTTATTTACTTTCCCCTCTTTTTTCCCCTGATATTGTCTCCTTCACTAGTCAGAAGATGGTGTTGGCGACCTGAGAATAAAGAACGTTCAGATCTGGCACGAGGGTCGCTACACCTGCACAGCTCAGACCGTGGTGGACAGCGACACAGCGTACGCCGATTTAAAAGTCGTAGGTCAGTGTTATTTTGCTTTCGCTGTGACTCAAAGGAAAACCCGGATTAAAGTATTTGGTGTCCCTCTTTCGGCTCCACACCAGGCAAACCCGGGCCTCCTGGGGTCATCAGGATCGAGGAGATTGGAGACACGTGGGTGAAGCTCTTGTGGACTAAAGGAGCAGAACATAACAGCCCTATTTTGTTCTACACCATTCAGACCAGACACTATTGGGCTCTGAACGAAGACGACTGGAGAAATGCCAGCACCTGTAAGTACCATGCACGACCACAAGAGGGCGTCCTGACTGTTCATCCAGAAAAAGCATTTGATTTCTTTTTTTTTTTTGCACATTTGTCACACTTAAATGTTTCAGATCATCAAATAAATTTAAATATTAGACAAAGATAACTCAAGTAAAGACAAAATGCAGTTTTTAGGTGACTTACCCCTATGTGAAAAGGTAATTGCTTGCTTGTTAAATCATGAATTAACTGGAAAGCTGAGTTTAATTTCTCTATTCACACTCAGACCTGACTCAGACTACTTCCAGACATGTTGAGTCAAGAAATCTCTTAAATAGAACCTGTCAGACAAAGTGACACAGGACAAAAGATCTAAAAAAAAACACAAGACATCATTCTGTGATCCAAAAAAAACAATTAAAACAATTCTGCAAAAATGAATATCTGCTGAGGACGGCACAAAGAGTTATTAGGTTTAGGGGGCAATTACTTTATCACATAGTGTTAGGTAGGTTTGTATAGCTTTTTTACCGAAATAAATGAATGAATCACTTCAAAACAAAAACCGAGACAGTGCTGTGTGTGTCCACCTGCAGCTCCGACGGTCCTGGACGGCTCTTTGGAGAAGGCAGACGTGACAGACCTGTACGGATGGATGGAGTATCAGTTCAGGATTATAGCTCATAACGAGTATGGAGCTGGAGAAGCCAGTATCCCGTCCCTCAAGATCAAAACCTGGGATGCACGTAAGGACACTGAAAGATAATGAAATGGGATTATATTTTCTGTGTTTGAAATTTGAAGTTGTGAACGTTTTTATTCCAGCTCCAATCATTTCTCCCACTGATCTGGCCGGTTACGGAGGAAGAAACGGGGAGATTGTCATCACATGGACCGTAAGTGCTTCACCTCTGTTTATTAATTGTTTGTATTTACATTTATATGAGCAAGTATTCAGCCGCGTTTTATCATCAGCCTGTGCAGCCGTGGTTCTTTTACGGAAAGAAGTTCGGCTACATCTTAGCGTTCAAGCCTCATAACGCCTACGACTGGTGGTATGAGACGATCTCCGACCCAGAGACGAGGCGACACGTTCACAGAGACTCCTACTTTATTCCCACTGACGAGGACTTTCAGGTCAGAGAGTTCCAGGTCAAGATCAAGTGCTTTAATGTGAAAGGAGACGGTGCCTACAGCCTCACCAAGATCATCTACTATCCTCGAGACGGTGAGCACTGGACTGTTTTTGATTAAATAGTACCAGCAAGGATTTAAAGTGCTGTGAAAATGTATTTGCCCCCTTTCTGATTTCTTATTTTTTTGTGTATTTGTTATTAAATGTAACACAAATAAGGCCAGCCACTCCTTGGAAGGTTCACCACTGACAAACATATGTTAATTATTTCTATTTATCCATTTTTAATTTATGATTTAACAAGAAACGGAACTATTAGTACTTTTTTCACATAGGGTTAGGTAGGTTTGTATAGTTTTTTCCTCTTAATAAATAAAATCATCACTTAAAAACTGCATTTTGTCTTAACCTGAGTTATCTTTGTCTAATATTTAAATTAGTTTTATGATCTGAAACATTTAAGTGTGACAAAGGTGCAAAAAGAAGAAATCAGGAAGAGGGCAGATACTTTTTCACAGCACTGTAGTGAAAAGACAAATTAAAAGCGCTAAATAACCATAACCTGCCTCTTGACCTTTAAATGTCTCAATACTTTTAAAAAATATATTTAAAAAGATTACTTTTTTTGCCTACTTTAAGTCTGTTTTTTATTTTTGTTTTTATTGTTTTCTTTGGATGATTTTAATATTTTAATTTGTGCATTTGTTTTATTGTTTTTATTGGGTCTTGATGCTGATTTTATTCTTTCACTGTAAAGCACTAACTTTGTTTAGAAAAGTGTTACATAAATAATTCAGTTTATTATTATTTTTATTATTATCCATTACATCATCATCATCATTTATTTATTTATTTAATTATTTATTTAATTATTTATTTAATTATTTATTTTTTGTATTTATTTATTTAATGATTTTTTATATTTTTTTTTGTATTTATTTATATATTTTATTTTTTTTAAATGTCCAAGTATAATAAATATGACCTCAAGAATAATTTAAAGCAAAAGAAGTGAGGTTATTATTCCTTGTACTTCCTCAGTGCCAATAGAGCCTCCGACAGACGTGTACGCCCGTCCCGTGTCGTCCACGGAGGCGCTGGTGTGGTGGCTGCCGGTGGTGGACACTGGCACAGGGCTGCAGCAGTACATCGAGGGATATCAGGTGAAATACTGGAGAAAGTACGATGATCCGGAGCCGGGCGCCAATCGTATATTCGTCCCGGCGCATCTCAATCAAACCCGGCTGGAGAACATGCTGCCGGACTCTCACTATCTCATCGAGGTCCGTGCCTTTAACGGAGCAGGCCTGGGCCCGCCGGGAGAACACTGCGAGATGTTCACCAAGAGAGCACGTAAGGAAACGGGGTTCACACGGGGTTTAAAATAATAATTTGTGGAAAACCAGTCTTTATGATCCATCTACTGTTTATTCTAAGGGATTGTAATAGATGAGAACCTCTATTCAGGAACAGAAAACCTTGGACAATCACATGCTCCAAAAAGGAGCGCTCCCATTGGTCGACACTTGTCACATGACGTTCCAGGAAGTTTAATAGCTGCAGATAAAGTGTATTTTCAGCTGAATATGTCTTTTAACAGAGAAACAGCTGAAAAAAGAAAAGCATCAACAGAGAAAAGGGAGGCAACGTAAAACACAGATAAATACTGTCAATTCAATCACGTAATGTTTAACGAGGAGGAGATAATTGTCGTCCTGACGCTGAAGTCACAGCTAAGCTAACGCTAAACTCTAAACTTCAGTTTGGTCAAATGGATTAGTATTTTGGAGGAAAAACTGGTCTGGATTTATTTTTTAATAAAAGAGAAGCAGGAGAGGTCCCTAGACTGATTTTGGAGGAGAGTGGAGTCTGAGACAGTGGCTTTAATTGTATACTTTTAAGATGAAGACATAAATTAATCATGTTCAATATGTATGTCTTTCTAAAATATATTTCAATAGTTTCCTTCATGTTTTATCCCTACAGCACCACCTGATCCTCCCAGAGTGTGGCGCTATATCTCTTGGACGGGGAAATGGCTGTATGTGTGGTGGGATCATATCACTTACGACTGGTTTGGCAATTACTCCTTCCCACTTTATTACAAGGTACTAATAATAATCAACAACAACATCTTTTTACCTTTCAGAAATTTGCCTACAATTAAGAAATATCACCCATTTTTTTTAATTTAGGTCTTATTCAGAAAGACGGGCTACATCTACGGGAAAGTGTACATCACCGGCTGGCACTTCATGGACTTCCCCATGCCTCAGCTCGGAGACTATGAGATGTTGGTGCGTGGACGTTATGAAGGAGGAGACGGCCCAGTCCGAATGATTCATCTTTTAGGTAAGATTCAGTAATAAATGATGCAGCCATTAAGTATAACTCAAACCGTTTTTAATTTGTGTTAAATGTTGTCTCTTCAGGTAAAGCCACCATGACCACACCTACTCTAAGCATAGTGTCTTTGGTGCTGCTGGCCCTGTGCATTGTGGGATTAGAAATTTAAACGTCTTTTTGGAGAATACTGTATATAATCAACTGTGGGCTCTTCCTTCACTTTCAACCCCTCTCTTAATGAATTATCCTTCTTCACTGTCACTGTATTGGTTTCTGTTCATTAAACTCTATGGAAGTCTCCTTATACAAGTTAAATAATGGCTATTCAAACATTTATTTAGTGCAGGGGTGCCAAAAAGTGGGCTAAGCCAAGGGGTTTGATTTGGGTCGTCATGTTTCGTGACTGAAATTGTATTCTGACTACTGCTCAGAGTTAATATTTGGCCTTTTCCATTGACGAGGAGCAAATGATTTTACAGAATATACCCCAGAAACAGGCTACTGCCCTGTTGCTGACATTAACTTAAATTAAGAAAAGAAAAAAGGTAACTATAAGATAATTCAGGTAGGTTTGTGCACATTTACAAACTTTATACATCCACATACAGTTCTAGTTTGATAGATTCTCAAAAAGGTCGAGGTAAAACAGCACACATTCAGTGCATGGGTCACCTCTGACCCCTGTGCATCAGAACTGGACCAGTCAGGGTGACCACTGACCCCTGTGCATCAGAACTGGACCAGTCAGGGTGACCTCTGACCCCTGTGCATCAGAACTGGACCAGTCAGGGTGACCTCTGACCCCTGTGCATCAGAACTGGACCAGTCAGGGTGACCTCTGACCCCTGTGCATCAGAACTGGACCAGAGCAATGGAAGAAGGTGTCCTGGTCTGAGTTTGAGGTGTTGGAGACAAACAAAGTCCCATCCATGGAGGCCCCACTGGAACTTGCAGATACACCTTCTAATCCATCTAAAACCTGTTCTAATCCATCTAAAACCTGTTCTAATCCATCTAAAACCTGAGGTAAAACAGCACAAATTCAGGTCAAACATCTTTAATTTGCAACCTTCCAATTCGGCGCTACTTCGTCAAAACAAAATAGAGCAGCAGAGGCACAGACAAAAGGCATTTTAAACAAATCTGGGAGGAAAGATTCTTGTGTCAATTTGCATCTCTGAGGGAAAAAGTTTGGGCACCCTGATTCAGTCTCAACAATCCTCAGCGAATACAATCCACACCAATGTCCTACTTTGAGTAAATCTGTTACAAATGCTTCAAATCACTTTCCAGTTCATTTATAACCTCTATAAGCTGAAAAAACAGCATAGAGCTAGCATTTCCAAAGAGGGACAAATCTAATGGACAATATACTTTTGTGTAAATAAAGCTAATTTATAATCATGATACTAAAGGTACAAGCTTCCACATCTCACTTTTTGTTGCTATTCACAGAGTTATGCCTAGACAACATTAACTAAGGTTGATTTTTTTTTTTTAGTAAAACCAACAAAAGCCAAACAATTTGTCAAATGAGTTGTGTCGATGTTGCACAGTTCATTTAGCCTTGGAGCCCGATATAAAATGGAAACCACTTCATGATGTATATGCCATGTTGATTTTTTCTGTAAAGCTGCAAATAAAGTAAAGATATCAAACCAAAACAGACATTTGCATGAAGTTGTGTTAATTATTACTATTCATAGACATTAGCTTTATCTGGTCTGCTCTATGTGACTATACACTGGACTGGGTCAGAACATCTCCAAAACCTGACTCTTGTGGGGTGTTCCCGGTCTGCACTAGTCAGGATCTATCAAGAGTGGAACAAGGAAGGAACAGAGGTGAACCGGGACAGGGTCAGAGGTCACTGATGCAGGTGTGGTCCGATCCAACAGACCAGATACTGTTGATTAAACTGAAGAAGTTAAAGCTGGTTCTGATAGAAAGGAGTCAGAATACACAGTGCATCAGTTTGTTGTGTTTGGGACCAGTCAGGGTGACCTCTGACCCCTGTGCCTCAGAACTGGACCAGTCAGGGTGACCTCTGACCCCTGTGCATCAGAACTGGACCAGTCAGGGTGACCTCTGACCCCTGTGCATCAGAACTGGACCAGAGCAATGGAAGAAGGTGTCCTGGTCTGAGTTTGAAGTCTGATCCATGGAGGCCCCACCTGGAACTTACAGGTACACCTTCAAATCCAACTAAAACTAGTTCAAATCCATGTAAAACCTGTTTGAATCCAACTAAAACATGCTCAGATCCAACTAAAACCTGTTCAAATCCAACAAAAACCTCTTCAAATCCAACTAAGACATGTTCTAATCCAACTAAAACCTGTTCAAATCCATCTAAAACCTGTTCAACTCCAACTAAAACCTGTTCAAATCCATCTAAAACCTGTTCAAAACCAACTAAAATCTGCTCAAATCCAACTATAACTTATTCAAATCCAACTAAAACCTGTTCAAATCCATCTAAAACCTGTTTAAATCCAACTAAAACCTGTTTAAATCAGACTAAAACCTGTTCAAATCCATCTAAAACCTCTTCAAATCCAACTAAAACCTGTTCTAATCCAGTTTAGTGTCTAGTGGAGTCCAGGCCTTGACGGGTCAGGACTGTTTTGGACCAACACAATACTAAGTGCTTATAATGTTGTGCCTAATACTTTAACTTGATCCAGTAGATGGCAGTATTCCTTCACTGCATTCATCCATTCACAGGGATTTATCAGTTTCACCATTATTTGTAAGTGTTTTTGATCATTTAATAAGGTTTCACATTGAGCTAAAATCTTCATTCTACAACTATAAATGTGTTTCTATAAAATAATTAAAAAAAAAAGCTTGTATTTGTTATGTTTTATGCATGGATCTTGTTGCACGCCGTATATGTGGGTGTCTTTTATCTGTTCTCCATTACCAATATTCCTTTCATTTTATTAGCTTCCCTTCAAGCAAATTACACAGAAAGCAGAAAATGCTGTGGTCCTGAAATCAATCCCATCGTACGTAAACAGCGCCTGCAGATACACGGAGGTGAGTGTTTGATGCAGGAGAGTGATTTCCTTTTGTGGAGAAGGATATTAAAGAAGCAGCAGTGGTTGTTGTTGTTGTTGTTGTGATCCACCATTTGTTCTGTGTTTATTTATACGCTCAGTTCTGCTTCTCTTTGAACACTGACCAAATGCTGCTTTCCACTCTTTTGTGTGCACCTTTATTTTAACGAAAAATCCCTTTCCCTTTTCTTTTGAAGCCAGAAACAGGCTCTCGGTTCAGTTAATGCTGATGCACGGAGCAGTATCAGAGGACAGTAAGCATGCCACAGCTAATATTCTGCTAATAAGTCCTTGTTATCATCCTCAGACTGATATTAGGGTAAGATATGAAAGGGAAGTGGCTCATTCCCTCGGATCATTAGTGTAAATAAAGAAGGTGATGTGGTCACTTCTTGATCAGGGAAGTGTATGCAGACAAACCCACAAAACAAATGCATCCACTCTCTGCACTAAAAAGTCTTGATTGATTTCCGAGCAACTCTATCAAGGCTGTAATTAAGAAAAAGATTTTACAAAATGTTGTGAGATTTGTCAACTCCCAAAATACATTCAGCAAAATTAAAAGAGACAGAATTGAGTTGATCGTTGTGATAAATCAACCTCACCTCCTTCAAAAAAAAAAAACCCTGAAGAAGCCCCTGAAGGTGAAAATGTTAACTCTTTGTTTGTTTATTATTTTGTTACACAGTAAAATTGAATATGAAGCACGTTTCCTCCGCAACACGGCGAGAGCTGTGACACATTATTAGTTTGCTTTGAAATAATGAGGCAGCACATAAGAAAAATAATGATTTTCCAGACATATCATCGCATGAATCATTACAGATGCTATGTATC
This sequence comes from Rhyacichthys aspro, assembly GCA_036850595.1. NCBI lineage: Eukaryota > Metazoa > Chordata > Actinopteri > Gobiiformes > Rhyacichthyidae > Rhyacichthys > Rhyacichthys aspro. Next base: position 31,830,087 of record CM072159.1, read on the forward strand.
ACTGTAATGTACAGAAATGGACATGCCAGTCATTTGAGATAATGGCCTGCACATAATTACCTGCTTATTGATTGTCCTTTTCTGTTTTATTCTGTATGGCTCTGAGTGTGTGTCACAATAATAGCTGTCCACGTCGCACACTTTATTTCCGGCTCAGATCCCGGCAGGTGCCACATAGATCGATTAAACTCCCACGATGCAGGAGAACACCACGGATTATTCCCACATTAGATCTTCGCTTTTGATCAGAAGATGCTGTTGTGTCGTCAGCTCGGACCTGCACACAAATAGGTTTAATAATAGACTCCGAGCTCCGTGGGCTGTGTGTGAATCCTCACCTCACACTCTACAGCATTTCTCACACAGTAACCTGATTTCCATTTGTTGTTTTTATTTATTCATTATTTATTAACTGAATAAAGACTATGCATATTAATGAACATCTGTAACAACACATACAGCTGTAAATATAGCTGACTGTAGTTTCAACTGTGAGATAACGTACATTAAGACACAGTTAATACACAATAAAAGAAGAAGAAAGTTTATTTATAGAATTATTTATTTAGACGAGGCATGTACAAGATGAAGAGAGAGAAAAGGTGTGTTTTGAGTCGGCTTTTGAAAAGGTTATTGTTGTATTTTTGATGCTGAATACTATTTTTTTTTAAGAATAATGAGCAAATGCAGCTTATGTAGAGTAGAGCTTGGCCTTTAAGGGTTTTGTAAACTCAATGATACAAACTGGAGCCACTGCAGAGACTTTAGAATAAGAGTAAAGTGTGAGAATGTCTTTCGTGTTTCACTGGTTTTTGAGAAGCTCCAGAGAACACAGAGTTGCAAAAGTCATACAGAGAAACAAAGGCTCTGAATTTAGAGATGTTTTTAAGATGGAAGAATGCTGACCTGGTTACACCATTAATGTGAGAATGAAAACTGAGATCTGAATCAAAGATGACTTCAGGATGTTCTTTAAAAGTGAGAGAAGAGGAACTGAGCTGTCTCTAATTGGAAATGGAAGACTCTTCTAATATTTGGTTGATTCTGTTTGTACCTCACAGTCCAGTGTTTGACTAAATGCATGTGGTAGATACTTACATGCACATTGAAGTCAGTTAAAAAGACAAAGCCAATAATATTTTGATTTTCCCTTTTATTTTTAGTAGTCCATTAGGTAAATCTGTAAACACTGTTATAAATGTACAGTTTAATAAAGCCGAGGAGGAGCCAGAGCAGGACACATGTAAAGCGGTTGCATTAGCCTTCGCAGAGGCCCATAAATCACACACATTTTGCAGCCCCTGGCTCGTTAGCTGGTTAATCCAGACTAGTGCACACTCTGTGGCCGGTCCTGCAGAGAAGACAGGGCCATTGAGAAACATCACATGACTCCCAAGGTTTGAACAGAGCCACTAAATCTCTGTGATCCATTTGGCGAAGCAGAGCTGGGCATGTTAGCACGAGGCTAACCAGGTTAGCAGCCTGAAGCATCACTGAGGGAGGGTCCCTCCTGCTGTTTGATTGTCTGGAGAACACTGTGGTGTCAGGGCCCCTGGTATGGATAGTTTATGACCCTGTTTACTCTGTGAAGAATAGCTCTTTCACACAGGCCCTGTGTTGATGGCAGTGCTTTATCAGGATGATGGTCTGCGTAGGTGCTCTCACTATTAACGAACACAAAGAGTGTGCACATTGACGCTGAGGAAAATCATTCAAGCTATTGTGTAGCTCAGAGGTGAAATGGATTGCCCACAGTGTCTCAACAAAACCCTCTCTCACTGTTAAATTGGGAACTTATTTGTGGAAATGTTCCCTTGAAACTGTCTGCTCCACAGAGCTGTCTGCGTTCTGAAATAACAACAGATAGGTTGGACAATTGTGTGGTTTAGATTAGACCAGCTCATCCTGCCAGACACCAGGACCTCCCAGTCCGCTCTGGAAACTCAGCCAAACCCTCGCTCCTCCTTGTTTCTTGAGCTGACAGACACAAAGCCTGGAAACATAGATGCCAAATTAAACTGTTCCAAGTCTTCTTTCAGTCCAATTAAAGACTCACAGCAGTCCCACACTGAGTGCCAGAAAGTCTTTTGTTGTAAATACCTTGTCAGCTCTTTTTGAGGTGATGGCCATTTAGTGCAACTGCTGCAATGAGACAAAGGAGAGCACAGAGTGAGCAGTTAACACAGTGCTCTTTAAGACTGAGAACAACAGTCATTAAGCTGGTAAACAATGTCCTGCAGTCTGCAATCATAACTATCTTTCAACTGGAAAAAGACTATTGGAGACTTAGATATAGCCTTACTATAAAACTGAAGCAAGGAATGAGTTTTATAATTGATTTAATTACTGAGCAGTGCTAACATCATCTTGAGTTTTTACAATTAACACATCAATCAGGTAAAGAATTGGAAAGAGCACTCTGTATGCTCTCAGTGCACGTAAAGACCCTCTTAACGAGACAAATCCTAGATTAAGAAAGTGTGTTGGGATGATTTCATACCAACACTCTATAATACTGTTGCTTTACTGAAATGGCTTAAAAATGAGAAGAAGTTGGAATATCGTGTTTGTTAATAGCCCTAACATCAGTTACATTTTCCTGTTTCATTTAGTTTTTCAGTGTAATCTCCTAAAGTTTATTGTAACAGGAATCATCTGAAAAAATGAGACCTTAAGACGTGATCTAGTCTTTATAATGAAGGATTTTAATAGATGAGAATGATCAGTCCACAGCAGGATTTTGTCCAATCACAGCTCACTTCAGGTAAAAAGGAGCGCTCCCATTGGTCGACACTGATGTCAACAACTAAGGAACAAGGAAATAAACCAAGGAAATGGGTTATTCTGTTGGAAATATGTCTTATTTTACAGAGACAGCAAAAAAAAAAAGAGAAACATGCAGTAAATGAAACATGGATAAATGTTGGTAATGCTTCAGTGTTTAAAGAGACAGAGATAATTACAGGATCACTACAGTCTACAACGATAAACTCCAAAGATAAAAGTTTCAGGTAAGATCTAAACTTCAAGTATTTTGTGAAAAACATTGGTCCAGTTTTAAGAGTGCATTTGCCCCAACCAGCAGTTTGTCCAGAGAAGGACGCTGCTTTTGTCCTTCAGGCTGAACGTTCAAGATCCAATTCTGGTGTTTAATAATTTTGCGACAGCATTTGTGCTCGGTGTTAAATGTCTGCTTCCTTTGAGTGAGCAGCGTGGCACGTTCAGAGCTGCCACACAGGACGCCTCGCTCTGAGTGACCCACAGTGAAGGATGGATGTCAGGCTGATGAAAGAGGAATGTGAGCCGACAGCAGCAGAGAAATGGCAAGACAAACTGGCAGAAAAATAAAGCTCCAAGTGAGAAAAAGGATTGAGTCTGAATGATGCCCCAAAAATGATAGCAGCACTCACTCGACGCCTGTGGGGTAAAACCACCTCTCACCCTCCTTACACTCTTGTAGAAATCGCTGAATTTAGCACACTTTCCTTCTCTCCAACTGGGTTGAGATGACAGAGAAGTGTAGCTCAGGTTAAGGTTTTGAAGCAGAAGCTGTGTTGCTGCAAAGTGTGAAGTTACATCTAACAAGAAGAATTCTCAAATTCCCCTTGTTATACTGAGAGACATCTGTCTGGGAGCCATGATGAAAATGTCATCTTGAAAAGTTTATACAGTGCCTTCATCTCAAAGTGAAGTGGGAACAGATGCTGGGGAGATGAGGGCTTTTTTTTCCAGAATATTTTGTTTGTTGCATCTGTTTGAGTGTGTGTGTGTGATGCCTTTGTCTCAGTTCTTTTGGGAAATTTGCCTTTCTTCTTTGACAGAGTTGGAGATGAAATCCTTTTCACCCGAAGCGTTCATCACGTCAAGTCAAAGAGGTGTCAGCCGAATGAGCCGGTTGCGTCAGGTGTTGTTCTCAAGGCCCATGTTGATTGTCTAGACTTGCATAAAGAGTGGTTAATGATGTTGCACAGCTTGAAGTGACACGTCCAGACCGTATAGGCCTTCTTCTTCTGTTCCTACGCACACGTAAACGCAGCACAGACGTCCACGTAATCCTCCATTAGTCGTAAAATTTTATCACCACCGAAAGACAACATGGCAGTAAATATGTCGCCGCCTGTAAATGATGGCCTTCCTGCGTGGGACACATAGTAAAAAAAAATATCACGTAATAAACTTTATTGTCGTTTCAATTCTTTGTCTTGACTTTGTGATAAACAGTTTTGATTATAATATGATATATAAAAATGTAACAACTGTGGTAATATACCAATTAAACTAAATGCTCTTTTAAAAACAGAAGTGTTCAAGCACAGATTAATATCGACACAAGGCCAACAAATGTCAAACAGATAAATGGTTTATGAATGGCTCTGTTTTTGATGGACTCTATTTTAGAACAAATTGTAATTTAGTCGTAGCTTTAAACAAATCTCAGCTCCGTTAGTGCAGTTTAGTCAACCTCAGTGTCACCAAACATGCTCCGAAACCCTTTAAAACAGAATCTGAGAGCACTTCCAACTGAACTCTGGTACAGTTTGATTAAAATGAGAAAATCAAATGAACCACAGACGAGTCCAAACAGGATCATTTTTGTAATTTATTTAATAGTGAGAGTAGACCGACAAGAAACAGGGGGAGAATGAAGGAAAAGATATTAAGCATTTGATGCAAGCTGGAATCAAACCTGGGTCTCTTAAGTATGTGGCATGTGCTAAGGGACCGTTGTGACTGTAATCTTTTAAAATTACAGGTTTTCACAAGAGACAAATATAATAAAACAATAAAGATTTTCTGTCAGAATCTGAGATCTCAATTTCTTCAAAACCGACAAAGATTTTAATTTCTTCCATCGCTTTATGTCACTCTTTTAGACTTTGACGTGTCGGATCAATACAGATGTAATTTAAGTCCTTTTTTATTATGAACACACACAGACTCGACATTTGCCACAACATCTTGCCTCAAACAAAAGGTTAAAGTTCGTCTCACGGTTACTTACCACATGCCCTAATGTGTTATCACTTTAACTGAGACAAATGCATATTTAATGACTGCTCTTCGCTCAACGCAAGGAAGGCATCAGATTATGCAAAGTAAGTGAAAAAAAACACTAATGGCTTGGCTCGAGGTTGCAGCCAAAAGACAAACTCTGCAGATTTTAAACATCCCTTTCCCACTGTGTCATAATTTAACCTGCTTTGTTGTATGAAGTTAAGACATTCTCGTACTTTTAACAAATGAGTTTGGCCTGTTGTTGACCCAGGAACCAGCCAGAACAGTTTTCAGGTTTGATAATGGCTACTCTCACTGGTAGAATCCATCACACACCTCCCAGTCCACTCCTGAGGCTGTATTTTACCTGAGCTGGCACCTGCACAGACTCTCACCAGCTTCTCAAACCTATTTCAGGATCCTACCACTCCTCAGATCAAATTTTGACAGTGAATTTGCAAACGCCGGTGCAAGATTTTGTTTGCGTTGACAGGCAGCCGCACACAGACACAAACATACAGTAGATTTAGCTTCCATCTGTCGGTGGCAGAAGCCTGGAGGGTTACAGCCGGCTGCAGACTGTCACAGTTTGGTGCTAAAATGAGCAACGGAGCAGATGTTTTGGTGCATTTGATCGTGTATCTCGTCGACTGAACTGGAAATTTGACATCAGGAACATTAGTCCACTATTGTAATGTCGTGAAACCAAAGAGGTGAGACAACTGTGCATTGTTTGTGATAAAAAGAGATGAGACATATTTCCAGGTAATTCAGAAATGTAGAGAGAGTTTATTGAATATGTTTGTCCTGTTAATATAAGATAGATAAGGACCAATTTATACCAAGTTTTTTTGATAAAATGAAGGATGCTTTCACTCCTGGATCTGTTTGGTCTGGACTTTCCCGTTTGTTTGGACCAAATCTTCAGGTGAAAGCTCCAGGTCCGTGGTTCAGACCCAACAGCTGCTCTTTGGTCTCGTTCTGAACCAAAATGAACCGAAGTCCGGTTCGTTTGTGAAAGTGCATTTGCTTTTAGACCAAATACAGGAAGTTACAGCTGATTAAACACAAGAAGAAGAGTGAACGGAGGACAATAAATGAGATAATGCCTGCACACTTGCTCCAAACACTGCATTTTATTGACAAACTTTTCACACGTCACTCCCAGATATAGGCTCTATTAGATCTGGGACACACCAGTCGAATCAAACCATGAGTCACAACTTCATTCTTACATAAACATAACCATTACCATCATTGCACCTGCCAACATGACGTGATTGAATTGACAGTATTTATCTGTGTTTTACGTTGTCTCCCTTTTCTCTGTTGATGCTTTTCTTTTTTCAGCTGTTTCTCTGTTAAAAGACATATTCAGCTGAAAATACACTTTATCTGCAGCTATTAAACTTCCTGGAACGTCATGTGACAAGTGTCGACCAATGGGAGCTCTCCAAGGTTTTCTGTTCCTGAATAGAGGTTCTCATCTATTACAATCCCTTAGAATAAACAGTAAATGGATTAAAAATACTTTTTTCACAAATTATTGATTTTACAATAAACTATTTAGGTTTAAACCATAGAAGAAAAATATCAGGTACAGTCTTTTTAATGCTTCAATAAATAAAAACATTAGATCAGAGATAGAGGTAAAAGTCTTTTATCTTTTATCACTGTTTACCATGAGGCTCCCAGATTGATAAAACCACACGTATTGTTTCCTGACACAACAATGGCCGATGTGGACCACGGCGATGAAGATGATGCAGTGAGGAAGGTGTGACAAGCCTGCAGCCATTGTTGTGACATCACCGGTGCATTGTTTAGGAGGCTTCTGAGAAAACAGTTCCCAGCGGACGTTGTGTTAGTCATTGACGGACGACGCACTGAGGGTTCCCATTGTTCCTGAACGTTGCACAAATTAGCAGAGAGTGTAAGCCCGGTCGTGCTGATGTCACCACCTCCTCACAGTGAGATTAGCTGCTAATATCGTCTGTTTGAAGGAATAAGCCTTTAATAACCCTCCAGCTTTGAAGAGTTTTAACACTTCTTCTCCTTTTATAGGCTTCTGTTTAAACGACGATCGAGGACGGTTTTAGTCAAACAGTTTCTCTTTAAAGTAGAATTTAGGGGTCGTTCTGATCTGTGCTTAATACAGTCTGTACCCAAGGGCTTCATTTTTCATAATTTTACTCAAGGACACTTTGAGAACATAACCTGTGATCTTGTTTTATTAAAGGACCTTGTGAAAATAAAGCTTTTAAGAGGCTGAACTCACTCTTGAATGAAAAAGGATTTAAAATATGAATGTGTAAAACATCTTGAATGTAGCTTTCATTTAAACTTTAATGCCACTTTTTCTGTAAAATACCCTTTTGGAACAGTCATGTGTAGCTGAAACAAGCTACAAACAAAAACAAGACAAAACCTGATTTACTCCATCCTTCTCAGAATCTTCAAATACTTTTGGCTAATGACATCTTTTACAATTTTTCTTTTAGGTCAAAACCCAGGATTAAACTAGGACTAAAAAGGATTTGAATGTGCTGTTTATGTGGCTATAAATGTCCTTTTCTTTCAGGTTTCTTGGAGGCCTAAACACATAGCCCAAACCAAACCTAAGACTTTGAATTTAAGAAATTTATTTGTGAAATGATGCCATCTACTGTTTATTATAAAGGATTGTAATAGATGAGAACCTCTATTCAGGAACAGAAAAAGGAGCGCTCCCATTGGTCGACACTTGTCACATGACGTTCCAGGAAGTTTAATAGCTGCAGATAAAGTGTATTTTCAGCTGAATATGTCTTTTAACAGAGAAACAGCTGAAAAAAGAAAAGCATCAACAGAGAAAAGGGAGACAACGTAAAACACAGATAAATACTGTCAATTCAATCACGTAATGTTTAACGAGGAGGAGATAATTGTCGTCCTGACGCTGAAGTCACAGCTAAGCTAACGCTAAACTCTAAACTTCAGTTTGGTCAAATGGATTAGTATTTTGGAGGAAAAATTGGTCTGGTTTGACATTTTTTTAAATAAAAGAAGATGGAGAAATAGGCAAAGAAGAAGAAGGAGGAGAAGAATACACTCTCAGCCCCATGTACCCATCAGGGTTTTTATAAGGAGTGGTTTGAGCCATAAGTATTGCATATTACAAACAAATATGTTATTGTATTTGTGAATTCCTATTCTATAGATTTTTTTTCTTCACATTAGTCAAGTTTTCCACATTCCAAACAAAATAAATCCCCAAAAGAACAAATGTACCATCCTTTATCATTAACCCTTCCTCCCAGCGGCCTCAGCCCTTCACTGTTGTCATGTTTAATCTCTGAGCTCATTTCTCAGCGGGCTCTGAGTGTCCTGAGGTCACTCTGTGTGTTTCTGAACTGACAGTGTCACACAAAACAAAACACACTCTCGATCTCCTGCGATAACTCCACAACGTAACGAGACTAAACACATGAAGGTTAACAAGTGGGGCCTGTCAGCGTCACGTGACCACAACGCGGTTCCCTCTCCACAACGAGGCGAGAGACGTGACCCCTGTGTACGGGAACGCTAAGATGGGGGCAAGGGTTAGAGGTCAGAGCAGGGGTTAATGAGGTCAGACAGTGATACATTACTGTAGTTTTAATGCAAAGAACAAAGATGAGATTAAAGGAATAAACATCAAATATTATCAAAAGAATTGCAGTTGAATAATACATTTATTACATTTTCACGTTACAACAACAAGCTAAAGCTACTGAAAACACCACAGACCATGTTCTTGTAGGAAAACTTGGTTTGAAGAAAGGACAAACTGATCATCTTCAGAAAAAATGCCATGGAGCTCGCCAAAAACGATGCCAAAAAGATCAGGGCCATGTTCTACAAAGCTATAGTTCAGACAAAACCCCAACAATCCTGGTCTGGATGAATTTAACAGGGTCTTGACCAGTAATACAAGACAGAATAAACATGACCAATTTAGTTTTTAAACGAAATGTGTTTGAAACAAAATCGTCTTCTCAACGAAAAACAATCCGTAGCTAAAACATGCTAACCGCTAAAGCCTTAACTGGTGAACTTCCTGCAATAAATACAGAATATTTACTTTCATTTTATAACAAATATCCACAATGCAGGATTTAAATAATTGTATGTACGTTTTGTGTGTGAATGTAATGATGTTAGAATGAGCTCCATTTGTTAAAACAACTCGAACTGTAAATCAAAACTGTATTCCTACGACCTACAGACAATGACGGTTAACACGAGGAAAAACTAGAGGAAAAAGATGAAATTACACTAAACTCGTGCTAAACAAACAGCAGCAGAGACTAAATGAAAGGCACAAAGAGCTAAAGCCTAACAACCAACAGAAGTGTGGAGTCTACTCTTTAAATGCTGCATTATTCATGTGTTTAAACTTCTAAATTACAATATGTCTTCACTTCACAGATTCATTATAATTCACTGTACATTTGTGCCATATTCAGCTGCTTCTTGTACAAACACTCCTCCTTTTTTCACTCATCTTTCAGACGAAATACAAGAATAGTTAGAAAAGCTAGAATACAGATATTTTTACCACTTAACCCCAGATCAAACATCAAACAAACCCCTGGATCTGAGTTGATTTTCTTTAGACACAAACCAAACAAAAAGCTTTTGTGACTAAATGTTGTGTGTGTTGTTTGGCTTTGAACAAACCACACTCTTCAGGCTCCGCTCGTTATTGATTAAACACAAACATGTAAATGAAACAGAAATACAAGCTTTAGAAATATTTGCTGACCTTTAACCTTTGGAATGACCCCAATTACAGCTGTGGCCCACTAACAATAATGAGCAATTATAGCTGTAACTGTTTGAAGGAGGAGATAAAAAGACAAGTGGCATTCATAGCTGTTACTTCAACAAAAATAAGACATTTGTTGTTAATGAAACTATTGGGACGGATATAAAATTAACCATGATACAAACCAGTAAAATTAACTCTGTGGGAGTTCATTCACAGAGACCAGATAGAAATATACTTTATATTTCAGTCATTTTTACTTAAGAATCAGACAGAGTCAACTCCTGAGACACTGTTTATTAGTTATCAGAGAAAAGTTGAGTGTAAACATCTGAAATGACACAAAAAATATCTATAGTGTTGCTTTAAATGATTCAGTTATCTGATTAATGTAAGATAAAAACTTTTTTTTTTAACCAAAACTAGTAAATGTAAAGATGGATGGTGCTGTTTCTCTGAGATCGACAAGTTAGACATTTAGTTGATATATATATAGAAAAATATATATAAATATCAATAGTTTGTCTAATGTCATACAAACAAAATGATTTAAATTTTAAGTTTCTCATCACAGATATTAACACTTTTATTTTTACACAAAATGCACTGTAAACTCCTTTAATTTAACACAAGAAAAAAGTCTATATGAGCACAATTTTTTGAGTGGATTTCACTGATGGCTGCAAATCAGCGGCAAAGCATCTTGATTTTAAACAATAGTTCATCAAACGCAGCGTCAGGAATAACAACCAGCATCAGGAATAATCCGTAAAGTGTTTTGTTAGACATTTTCAAGCCTTATTTCTCTTTCAAGTGACTGTAAACCTTCAACTCATCTGTAAGTAGGACCTAATCTTGCGCTGACCTAATTTGCATGAGCAGTGACCCCCGGACCCCGAGCCTGATGGAAGTGGATGGCGTGTGGGCAGCCAGACTGACAAGCCTTCACATAAACCCGCTTCCTCCAACAACAAGACGTGCAATTATCTCCGACGCGGGCCAATCAGACACACCGAGCTCGGGAAGAGACGACCGCAATCAATTTCTGATGCTCGTAATGAGAAACATATTTTCTCTGGCAGTGAAAAGATAATCAGCAGCTGAACTGGAGGGTCAACAGGTCCTTTCTACGAGAAGAACCAAACAAATAACATGGATCTGGACTCCGCAACAATCCTCAGACAAGGTTAGCTGCTATTGATCGATGTGTACGCTCTTTCCAATGCCATCATGTTATCTTTACATTTACCCAAGCTTATATTAACATCTTTACTTTATTTGAACGCGCCCTGTGTCTGCACGCTCTCTTTTAACACAAACACCACACACTCCGAGTCTGAAGGTCACTAAGTGCTGCTGGATTGTTTTGAAGGGCTTTGTACAGTCTGTCATAATTACCGGTATTAATAAATGGACTAAATTTACAACGATGTCTTACATTATGGTGCAAAAAGCTGCAGCTCTTAATGTTAGCTGGAGGGAAAAAATGTTGTAAAATTATTCAGCAGAATACATTAGAGAGATGTGTTGATAAAAATCAGTGTTGTGGCTCCCTCATTATTCAGCCCACTGCCTTTTGAAGTATACGTCTGCCCCGCACTAGGCTACATAATTTAATACCTTCAGTAATTATCAGGAAGGAATATATGTCCAATAGGATTTCACATGCTTTTGTCTCTCTCAGTGCTGACATATTGAGATTCATTTTTTACGTGTTTTGACAGATTTTTACCTGTAAAAGAGACACGGGGCTGTTCCTCAGGGTCTTCCTGTTAAAAACGGAGCCTTCATCACCGTCTTTCTCAAACTATCTTAAAGCAACCAGTGCTGAAACCTGTTCTCTTTGGTGCGTCTGAATATTAATCTCTGAGAAATTCAAATTACACCTGCTCAGGGATTAGGCTTTTTAAGAGTAGGATTTTACTCATGACGCACTAATGGCCTTAACTTATCCATCGAACAAGTCTCATTAATGTAATCATTTAAAGTAGAACAGCCCTCGACGTTAACATCTTATTAACAAGTTAGTCTTGTGTTGACTTATTAGGATATATTAATATTGTTAGCATGTTGTATCAGACAAAGAACCATATGTATATATATAATGACCTTTAAATCCATCTACAATCTGTTCTAATTCATGGTTCAAGTCCAAATTAAACATTTCCAATTGATCTAAAACTTGTTTAAATCCATATAAAACATGTGCAAACTCAACTAAAATCTGTTCAAATTCAACTAAAACCTGTTCAAATTCAACTAAAATCTGTTCAAATCCATCTAAAATCTGTTCAAATCCAACTAAAACCTGTTCAAATCCAACTAAAACCTGTTCAAATTCAACTAAACTCTGTTCAAATTCAACTAAAACCTGTTCAAATCCATCTAAAACCTGTTCAAATTCAACTAAACTCTGTTCAAATTCAACTAAAACCTGTTCTAATCCATGTAAAACCTGTTCAAATCAGACCAAAACCTGTTCAAATCCAACTAAAACCTGTTCTAATCCATGTAAAACCTGTTCAAATCAGACTAAAACCTGTTCAAATCCAACTAAAACCTGTTCAAATCCAACTAAAACCTGTTCAAATTCAACTAAAATCTGTTCAAATCCAACTAAAACCTGTTCAAATTCAACTAAACTCTGTTCAAATTCAACCAAAACCCGTTCAAATCCAATTAAAACATCTTCAAGTCCAACTAAAACCTGATCAAATCAATCTAAAATCTGATCTGCTGCTAACATCTTGGAGCCAGATACCACAGCACACCTCAAATCCATCTAAAACCTGTTCAAATCCATCTAAAACCTGTTCAAATCCATCTAAAAACTGGTTCAAGTCCAAACAAAACCAATTACACATGTGGTCATAATGTTATGCTTGATTGGTGTAAACTATAAGGCAATAAAAATACTCCAGTCTAATTTTATTTATGAGGCATTTTAAAAACAACACAGCCGGCCAAAGTGCTCTATGCCAACTTTATAAAAACATAAAACACATACAAGAAATAAAACACTCAATAAAAACTCTATAAACAGACGTTAAAAGCAAAAGGCATAAACAGATAAAACAGCAGTAAAAGTCACGCTCACCTAAATACATTTCTCTCACAACAAAGAGGCGCTTTAGTCAAAATAACCAAACCTGGTGTGACATTATGAGCATTACAGAAGCAGCAGGACATTGTGTTTTCCTGTTATTTTCACTCGTTTTTTCTCATTTAAATCCTATTTGTCCTTTTATTGATCCCATAATTATTCATCTAAATGGAATTGCATTATTTAATGTTTCTCCTAATAACCTATTGTCTGCTGTATTATTATTTAAGTCCCGCGGTGTTGCAGGAGGAAGGATAATGGAGCTTGTTTTCTTTTGTGTTGGAGATCACGCTGAAGCTGATCGGAGATAATTGGAAATGAATGGAATTTTATGTTCCCACTAAAAAACCCTAACTTTTATGACACCAATTAGAGAAATAAATTGGTGTTTGAGTTTAAAAGTAAGAGAAAAGCATTGATGTCTAGAAAGTGAAGCAGAAAACATGCTAAATAATACATTCAATCCATTTGCGAAGCCTGACTGTTTTATTAGAGGAAATTCAATATCTATTTTTTATTCTTGGCTTCTTTTGAAATTGTTGTAAAAGTAAACAGATACTCCTGAGTTATCACTGCTACTGACTTTAAATGGTCTGTTTCCTAAAAGGTTATTGGAAAGATTGTTTTGTTCAAGACTTAAATAATAGAGCTACAGGAGATGACGTCACACAGACTGAATTTAGGCAAGAAAATAATGATCAGAAATTCCTTTATTTATCCGTCAGGGGATTCTTTTTTGTTACAAACAAGACTAAAAGATAAAAAGATAGCAGAGATAATAAATAAATATCAAAATACAGTACCGAATAAATCTAAAAACACCTCATTAAAAGTAAACAAGCAAAAATAAAGTAAAAATATTATAAAGAAATAAAGAAAAGCAATCTCTTTTTTAAAAAAATTAAAAAAAATTATAAAGAAAGATCACTCTTAGATATTTATGTATAAACTAAACTATAGCATTAAAAACTAAACTCTAGAAAAGCATTAAGCCCATTTCCAGAGCAGTTTTCTATTAAAAACCTTTTGAACTGAAGAAAAAAAAACTGAGAAATAATACGATTGACATTAGCTTTTATTCAGAGCCGAGTGGCAAATAGTGAGCTGTACATGACACACACTAAACACTAACAGAGAATACTTCTGACAGAGTATAAATAATATTCAAACCAAACATTGTCTTTATAAAACAAAGAAAAATTAATAAACCAGTGCTTAGTATCATCAAAACCAAAAGACGTGGCTAATTAGCACGAGTCAATGCAACAAATACAGCTACGAGGCTAAACATGAAGCTAAAGAGGCTAATGTACAGTGACCATGTCCCGATTTAATGGGAATTGTCCCACTTTCACACTCAATGTCCCATGTCCCACAAATATCTGTAAAAACTGCAAAATGTCCCAGTTTTGAACAAACAAACCATGTCCCTATTGTCTCCATTTTTACAAAAACCAATCACTGCAGCAAACTTCCAACTTAACATTTGCTCTGCCATATTTTTATCCATAAACAGCCTTTATATTCAACCTGACGCTGTACTTTGTTTGGGAATCTGAAAATATGGTCAACTTAAGCTAGGGTCTTTGTCTCCTGTGACATTGTAGATAATTGTTGTGCAACTGACTCCAGAACTAGCTCCAAAGAAGAGAAAACAGACTATTTTTATCACGTTGCTAAAGAGGAAATCTAGACAAACCAAAGAAGAGTGGACTCAGGAAAAGTCAAATAAAGCATCTAATTTTGTTCGTACCTCTTTCTTTTACATTTACAGACTTACGTTATCAATTTTTAAATCTCTTGCTGCTGTGAACAAGCAGCTTTTTCTAATAAAGGAGGGTTATTATATTTCCAGACCTCTAAACTGGGAAGCTTTGTTCCACAATTCCACTGACAGATGAAAAAATAATGTGTTTGAAAATGTGTTTAAAACTATTCCAATGTATTATATCAACAAAATTACAGCTGCAGTGGTGTATTTGAACATAACCTAAAAAAGCTAAAAAATAAATAAATAAACCTTGACCTTTTCAAACCATGACAAAAAACAAACAAACATGAAAGACCAAATAAATTCCAGTAAGAGTTTGTTGCAGTGATTAGTGTTTGTTAAAATGGAGACAATAGGGACATGGTCTGTTCAAAAGTGAGACATTTTAGTGTTTTTACAGACACTGGGACAGAGATTGTGAAAGTGGGACAGTCTCCATTAAATAGTGACACAAATAAATGCATGTGTTACTGATTTATGGGATTGGTCCACAGTCTTTTAATAAACGCTTGGTTCATGATCATTTTTTGATTTATTGAAGTTCTGCTTAATAACTGTGGAATCAAGAGCTACACTGGCCATTTTTTACTCACATTTCCTGCAGATTACGGCCGTTTTTAGTCTCGTTACGTCACAAAACAACTCAAAAACCTTTCCGGATGAACCGAGTGCTCGTTTGACCTCGTGTGACTCTCACTTTATGACCTGGACGCGGACACGAAGGCCGAAAGACATAAATCCATATTAGGGCAGTGCGCGGCGGATAATTGGACCATTCCTTATAATTTATTACGAGGAGGTTACGTTTTTGAGGTTGACAGCTGCTACATGAAAAGGATAAATTGCTTTTTCACTGAACATTTGTTAACAAGGACACGGCATTATTCCTAAAGACCCCACATACATTTGTTTGACATGTCTTCTAATTGATTATCAGAAAAGTGCTGGAGTTGTGGACGGATACATTTTGCAGATACAGTGGGACCTTGTTTTTTATGATTGTTGACACACACTGAGGATAATTGTCATGCATTGGAGGCAGGGGAGCATGACGACCCCAGATATAAAGCACACACACAGTATATTCTCCGCTGAATAGGGTCCTGACAGAGCCACTTCCATTTGTCTTCAGGACAAGTCAAGCCTGTCTTATGATCAGTGGCCTTTCTGTTGCTCTTAACCTTTGACCCTCATGTTTCTGGGGGCTTTTCTTCCATGAATCCACACAAAGACACTGTACCATTTGGACTGTTAATGTGTTCTTCCTTCTCACTCTCAGATAGATTTCTTTTCTTTTTAATGAATGAATTTAGAGCAGAGGTGTCAAACTCAAAGTGGTGAGGGGCCGCAATAGTCAATAATAATCCTTTCAGGGGCCGAAGATGGAGATTACATTTTGAGAAATTGTATCTTGAACAGGTTTTAGTTGGATTTGAACAGATTTGAATTGGATTCAAACAAGTTTTAGTTGGATTTGAACAAGTTTTAGTCAGATTTGGACAGATTTTAATTGGATTCAAACAAGTTTTAGTTGGATTACAACAGGTTTTAGTCAGATTTGGACAGATTTTAATTGGATTCAAACAAGTTTTAGTTGGATTTGAACAAGTTTTAGTCAGATTTGGACAGTATTTGTTGGATTTTAACAGATTTTAGTTGGATTTGAACAGTATTTAGATGGATTTGAACAGTATTTAGATAGATTTGAACAGGTTTTAGTCCAATTTTAACAGGTTTAGGTGGATTTAAACAGGTTGTAATAGGAAATGGTAGGTTAATCTTTGTAGCAAAAATCAAAACCATCTAAAACCTGTTTGAATTTAACCTAATGCCAAAAATATAAACTACTAAATGAATTGAAGGGCCACATAAAACAGTGCAAAGGGCCGCATTTGGCCCCCGGGCCTTGAGTTTGACATGTGTGGTTTAGAGGCTCTGGTACGTGTCAGAGGCAGATTATTCTGCGCATGTTGGTGCTTCTGACTCGTTTGATGTCCAGACAATTAGACTCAAAGGCAGTTTAATCTGTGCACATTAGTTCTGCCCTCGGGAAAACCAAATCAAAGACCGGACTAAGACCAATCCCAGTTCTACTCTTTAACCTTTAGTCCTCGTTTTGTTCAGAGACGAAGGACTGTCCCACTCCTCGTTTGGATCAAATACTGGAAACAAAAAACGTGTGATATTGTATAGAGTAATATATTATGAGACTAGATTATAAAAACTTTAATATATTGTCATTCTTAGTGTTATAATCAATTACCACTTCATTTGGAGGAACAAGGGGTAGGACTAAGAGGAAGAATTGGGATTGTGCCTAATTCTTTGTCAAAACAAAAGAATAGTGATGATAACAGCGATGAGTCCAGAGATCTGTTGAAGGAACTGAATTACAAAGTTGTTTTACCAAATAAACAACACAATCAACCCACAGACTCCCAAACCAAGGCAATACACACTGATTATTCCACGTTATTATGAATTTATCCATGTTTTTAGTTTGACCGTCTGCACAAAAGTTCATACGGCAGTGGCTTTTTCAAATATAACACTGCTACCCTGTAATTTCATCATGCTGTGATTATATTTGGAATAGCCTCTTGATATTTTCAACATACATGCTCTAAAAGCTCTGAGTGGTCCTGGTCGCAGCAGCAGCTCTTGAAAACACTCACAGATGCCACACGCTTCCTCTAATGGACATCTACATCAACCCGAACGTGGCTCTTGGGTCAAATAACCACAGAAATAAGGGATAGTTACGCCTGGAACTAAAACTGAACCTTTGAACCACGCGTGCTGAACTTTTTAATTGTCAGCATCGTATTCTGTTTTCTGTGCACACGATCAAAACCAATCAAAAAGCAATTTCACCCTGATGTAATATGTGGTATTAACGGAGGTGAAGAGGCTCGCATATACAGAGCAACATCTGCACCATGAAAATCTAATATGATGTCTGATACGCCCGGAGCTGCACGCCTCCTCTTCTCTTCTCAGCTTTATACAAAAGATATTGGAAGATTTTATAGAAACTGAAAAAAAAGCAATAAATTCAAAAGTCGTGGCCGTTCTCCTTCAACTCCACCTTTTCTTGTGGATTTGTCTCAGAGACTCTTTCATTGAAAACTTTAACCTGCTCAGAGTGTTTCCACAGAATTCAAAAGATAAATGTGGTTTAAAAGATCAAATCCACACTGAACCGTCCCTTTTGAACTCTGACCCTTAGGTTGACCCCATGAAGCTGTGGATTCACTGAACAAGTGCCCCCTTCATCAGATTAAACCTCTTAAGCATCTTGATCTCTCTGAGTGAAGAGGACCTCGTTGGGACTGACCCTTAAATGCCCCGATGCCCTCTTTGTGTGAGTCAACAAAGTAGAAAAGAAACAAATCAAACTTTATTCCTGAATTTAAAACATTCATAAACAACAACAACCAATCTTTTTCATCTAAACCACACATGTCAAACTCAAGGCCCAGGGGCCAAATGCGGCCCTTTGCAATGTTTTATTTGGCCCTTAAATAGATTTAGAAGGAGATATATTTGGCACTAGGTTTTAATTGGATTTGAACAGGTTTTAGATGGATTTGATTTTGCAACAGATACATAAAATCTGTTCAAATGTGACTAAAACCTGTCCAAATCCATCTAAAACTTGTTCAGATCCAACTAAAACCTGTTAAAAAGCGACTAAAACCTGTTCAAATTCAACTAAAACTTGTTCAAATCCATCTAAAACCTGTCCAAATCCATCTAAAACTTGTTCAGATCCAACTAAAACCTGTTAAAAAGCGACTAAAACCTGTTCAAATTCAACTAAAACTTGTTCAAATCCATCTAAAACCTGTTTAATTCCAACTAAAAGCTGTTCAGATCCATCTAAAACCTGTTAGAATCCGACTAAAACCAGTTTCCATAAAAGGAGGAAATTATTGTTTGTGTGATTCTTATTAACTTTCGATGTGATTTACAGAAGTGTGCACAAGAAGAGTTCTCATTAATAAACAAGTGCGAAAAGGTGTGTTTTGAGTCTGCTTTTGGTTTATTTTTGACACTTAATAGAAATAAGTTCAGTTTTTTGGAGCATAATGAGCAAATGTAGCTTCACCTGATTTGGACTGAACACGAGGAACAAGAAGAAGAAGAAGAGCCGCCGCTGAAGAACGAGGAGCTGCTGTTGGTTCAAATAGAGAAAAGCTGGGGACACAATACACAACTTTAACAGTCTTTACAGATTTGGAAAAGACCAGGAGTAAACTCTAACAGACTGGTTTCAGCAGGTTTTTGAGGGTCACAGCTTCTGAAGGATCACAGACGACAGGACTCACTCTTCTCTATCGTTGTTCTGATATTCCCTTTCCTTCCTGTCGTCTTCTGATGCTGTTTTCTACGTCCCCCGTGTCTTTTTCATTTGCTGGATCTGTTCCTCTCACACTCACAGATTCTTGTCCCGACTGGAGCAGACTGGACCCACTGGGAATCATGGGGAAAATGTGAAAAAAGTCTTGTAGTGTGTCCTCAGCTTTAGAAGGATGCTGATGTAGACGGGAGCGTGGCCATTAAGAAGAAGAATTTGATCAATTATTGTTTTTTTATAGATTATACTGTATCTGCTGTTGGTGACTGAACGGTTCTCTGTTGATGCTTTTCTTTTTTCAGCTGTTTCTCTGTTAAAAGACATATTCAGCTGAAAATACACTTTATCTGCAGCTATTAAACTTCCTGGAACGTCATGTGACAAGTGTCGACCAATGGGAGCGCTCCTTTTTGGAGCATGTGATTGTCCAAGGTTTTCTGTTCCTGAATAGAGGTTCTCATCTATTACAATCCCTCAGAATAAACAGTAGATGGATCATAAAGACTATTTTTTTTTCCACAAATTGTTGCTTTTACAATAAACTATTTGGGTTTAGAAGTAGAAGAAAAAATATCAGGTACAGTTTGTTTAAGAAAGAGGAAGGTTTTTGACACACTCCCCATTTAAGCTTCTAATATCACATAAAACTGACAAAAACTGTGAAAAAGTGAAATGTGACGACATAAACCCGGGATAATTTACAAAAGTGTGTAAATCTTGGCGTAGATCGACCAGATGAACCTTCCTGGGTCCAAAGCAAGTCTGTCTTTGCTCCTTTTATTCTCCCAGTTTTCAGCAAAACACTAAAGTCAACACAAAAGCCTTATTCTGTATTTTTCTTTTTTTTTCTTCGGTGTGTACATGGCTCTCAATCCAAACGTATCTGACAGCGGCCCTTTGTCATGTCGAGAGCACAACTCCAGACCAAATCAAACCAAAATGATCTGGCTTTTCTGTGGACACAGCAAAAGACAGAAAAAAGTAATGGTTGAGCTGCACTCCACGCACATATTGGTACACACATCATTACATGAGGCTATTTCAGTGACAGATCTCAGCTTAGTGCTCCTCTGTCATCGGCTCAGTCATATTACGGGGTTGCTATGACAACTGCAGCAAGAGACGGAGGTAAAATATAAACTCTCCGTCCTCGAGCCCCGGCTATTTTTAAATGTGACTGATTTGACTAAAACACGACACTGCTGTTCATTCAGAAGTGTCAATTAATGAATGTCCCGCTGTGTGTGTGTGGGCCCGTGTGTCTTTAAACGCACCATCAAACGCTCCTGACAGCGTTACGACTTTGACCATTGCTATGTACCGATAAAAACACGCTCCCTGACCTTCTGTGCCCCCTCCTCTGCTCGGGGTGGCTGTAAAAAAATAAAAAAATAAATAAAACGGTTTGATATTAGATCATAAACAACAGACATTCTGCTGCTGGATTCAAAAAACAAGACATTTTATAAGAGACAAAGAAAGCCGTAAACGCCTGCACAGAGATGTTTATGGCTCTGTCCTTGTGAAAAATAAAACCAGAAGCGAACTTTTGGGCGGCCTTCACGATTTATAAAGACCAGTTTGGGTTGAAGGTCAAGAAGACAGTGAACAAATGCACTTTTGAATGATTATTTGTTTTGAAGTTGGCGAGTCTGTGTCTGCCTCCAGTGTCTGTGGTCCATTTACCATGATTTAACTTTCAAGACCTTTTGTTATGAAGCCAGTGGTTTGCTTACATCTCATGCTTTTGGTTGCAGTGTATTATATATAGCCTTCTTTTAGTTTCTTTTCCTTTTTTTGTCTTTGTTTTTGTCTTTAATTTGGAATTTATTTGTTTTTATCTAAAGTTGATGTCCTTCAAAACTTGTTAAGAATAATGCACTATTTATTGATGCTCACTTATTCATATCCTTATTTTGCACAAATGCATGGTCTATTTTAGTTTGATTTGTTTTTAGCATACTTTTTAACTTCATTTCTGTGCACCGGCAGCAGAATGACAGCGGCAGCCATCTTTATTTACAGTTAGCGATGTTTAATACGGAAAGTTTTGAAGAAAAAACATATCTTCTGCAACAATAGGTCATTTTAATGTGTTTTGTACAAATACGACTCTGTTAGTGTCCAGTTTATTGGTGTATTTTCTTTATTATTTGTGTTGTGTTGTTATTATTCACTAATCTCTGGAGATATGCCACCGTCCCGGGACAGGAGAGTTATTTTGGAGGTTTGTGTCCAGCTGAGGGAACTATATCAGTGAGATAGACCTGATTCCACTGATCTATGTTTAAGAACCATCAAAATGAGAGAGAATATATATTTTTAGGCTAAAAGTTACGTGGTGCTACTTTAAAACACTTCTTACATTTATAATTTATGTCTGTAATCTAATCAAAGGCCAAAATATCAATGCAACTTTCTAAACAGCTTAAGCTTTTATGATATGAAATAACTTCAAAGCATTCAAAGCATCAAATAAAAGCAGGATTTGATTTCTCAGCAAATATGTGTTTTATTCATTCATCTAAACGCTGCTGTAGTGATAATGCTGGTCATTGTTTGCCTTCTGAGCCATTTAAGCCATTTCTGTCAGTTCTACAGCCATCACGGGGACTGTAAATGTTTTATTGGTCTCTTTGGTCCAAGACTGGAGCCAGACATACCAGCCAATCACATTTAACAGTGTCAAAATAAAGATCTGAAATGATATGAAAACACAGATGCCTCGTGAGCCGTCGATTTGTTCTATTTACTTTGACAAAATGACAATTGAAAACCCAAACGCTGTAAACACGCGAGAGTCTGTGGGCTCTGCTGTGATTAAGGGCCTCAAACGATTAAACGACTGTATTTTTGTTCCAGAAATCCACCGCTGACCCTCGTATAGATCCGTTCAGTATAGATCTGTGTGGAGTAGGATTTGCCAAATGACTGTATGTTCTACATTTTGCACTTTATCGAGCATATTGACTCGTAGGCCAAGTGCTGCCAGTTATCCCGCCCCATCCTGAGCCACAGAGGGATCCCAGTCAATACTGTGTTTATTTACAACGTGGGCTCGGACCCCTGCTGCACGGAAGAGATGTACTGTATCGACAAGACCCTTCTATGTAAAAGAATTCATGTGGCACATTAATAAAGGCTGTGTTATTCTTACCGTATGAAAATGTATAGATGTAGACACAGAAGAGGCACATGGACATAATATATTTAGGATTTTAATGATTTTAGGAGATTTTTCAGCCTTTTAGTCAAAGTTAAACCCTTTTTTCCAGACCTTTTATTACTCAAAGACTCCTTTATTTAAACTGGATTTCACTGGTGTCACTTTCAGATGTTTAGTCCTTTTAGTTTGTTTATTATTGTGTCATTTTCTTTCTTTTAATTTAGCCACATATATATTTTACTCAACAGACTAATGTTCTCCTGTTTTAATGTAAAGCACTTCTGTCTTCTTTTGGTTGTTGTAAAGTTATAAAGATTGATTGAGGATTTGAATTAAAAGTGCAGTGAGTGGCATCTGGAGGCAAATAATAGGTTCCAATCCCTTTTTCCTACAACATGTAAACACCTACAGTCGCTCAAACCCATAAAGAGTTCACTTTAAAACAAATAATATCCATTTAATTCAGATTTCATGGAAGATTGGTGCTTCTCTTCCAGTAGTGCTCAGTTTGTCTGGTTTTAAGATCTTTAAGTTTACAATTATTACTATTATTATATTGATTTTCATTCACACAAAAGCACTGGGAACAATGCACAGTCTATTCTGAATCAAAACATGAACAAAAAATGATCAAATTTGTTATTACTTCACAGAAATTAAAGAAATTGGGAGTATTTGGCTGCATTTTTCTTTACAAACTTAAACATTTACTGTAAAAACTGAAAAATGCTTTAGATTGATGAACCCTGAACTAATATTTTATAAGAATATTGCTTGGAATCAGTCTTTACTCACTTTTCTAAACACATAAGGTCCTATAAACAGGTCTATAGGTGTTTGATGAGAGGGGTGTCCACTTTTTCATCATCGTAAATAGAAATAGTGTCCAACTGCTGCTCGAGGTAAGATTTTAGAGTTTTTAAGCCATTAGTGCTGTGCAGCTTTGTTCTGCCCATTAGCCCCTCAGTCGTCGGTCATAAAACAGTCTTTTTGAAGCGTGTCTTCCAGATGGAGCCTTTGTCTCGGCCCTGACCACTCCTTATGTCGGCAGATTGATGTGAGCGGAGCGTACTACACGGACATAAGGACAACACAATGGACTCTTCCTTATCTGTCTGTCTGTCTCTGGTCCTGGAGTCGGGATTAGGGGTCAGGACTCAGGAAGTGACCCGGGACGTGTCACAGGCCTCACTCTGAGCTCAGCGGTGTATGACTAATCTTGTGTCCTGTGATGGAAGGCGCCCCGTCTCAAACGCTGCTTTATCGGTGTGTGGAGCCAGATTAGGGACACATTCATTCAAACCGGCGAAGGTCTTTTAAACCCGCTCGGTGCTGATTAAAATCGTGCATTTCCAAAGAGGTTTGTGAATGCAAAAGAGGAAAAAAGGCAGAATAAGGAACCAAAGTCAACACAAATCATAATCTGTCATTTTGAAGTCTGTTGAATTGCACAGATAAGAAAAGCACATATTTACAGCAGTTTTACTAGTTTATGTTCACAGTTGATAAAGCTCCTCTCCCTGATGTTCTTTTTTTGTCCATGTCTCAGACTCCACTCTCCTCCAAAAGCAGCTTCTCTTTTATTAAAAAATAAAAACCAGACCAGTTTTTCCTCCAAAATACTAATCCATTTGACCAAACTGAAGTTTAGAGTTTAGCGTTAGCTTAGCTGTGACTTCAGCGTCAGGACGACAATTATCTCCTCCTCGTTAAACATTACGTGATTGAATTGACAGTATTTATCTGTGTTTTACGTTGCCTCCCTTTTCTCTGTTGATGCTTTTCTTTTTTCAGCTGTTTCTCTGTTAAAAGACATATTCAGCTGAAAATACACTTTATCTGCAGCTATTAAACTTCCTGGAACGTCATGTGACAAGTGTCGACCAATGGGAGCGCTTATGTGAAAGCTTGGAGGTAAAGAAGACCCAAAAGCAAGTCAGTGGAGATCTGGGAGAGCAGAGAGAGATAAAAGTTTTCAAAGGTGTTTCCAAGGTTTAGAATCAAAATATAAGTGAGGCCTGAGAGACTGTGTTTGGCAGAGAACTGGAGAAAAGATGGGTTCAAATACTGCTGCAGCTGATGAGAAGAATCGCTGCAGGTGGGACCGTCCCGCAGCAGAAATACAGACAGAGGAGGGGAACACAAACTGGGCTAAAACAGAACTAAAACAATACATAAATACAATAAAACATGAACAATAAAAGCCATTAAAACTCACAATATCATTGAAAAATATTGATCTTTATGTGTTTGAAATGATTTGGATGTAAATGTAATATTCCTTTGTCACTTTAATTAAAAGTATTATTATTTGGTGATGTTTATTTACTATTTGCTCTGTTGATGTTGAACAAAAACAGGTAAAAACAGAGGATGATAACAGGAAGTGTACAGTTTGCACATATACACACATATATCTATAATGCTTTTTGAGATATTTATACCTTTATCAATAAAAACTAAAAGTGTTTTTTATGCACATGACATTGAGATGAATAATTAACCTGTATTTTTGGCGTAATTCTGCACAAAAACTCCTCAAATCAGAAGAAGTCAAAGAAATCCCATGGAACCAAATGAGTTAATGAAGGAAATACAGCCACCTTTTAATGACAGCTCGACAGAGAGAGGTTACTTCATGTGTTTACAGTCCATTAAAGTGTGGAGTTGTGCGTGGCTGACAGTGATAGACAGGTCTCTGTGTACGTCTGTCTTCTTCTGTTGTAGCTGCTCACTGTTTATTGAACCGTGCATTCATTAGGTTTCCTCAGCTTCCATCTCTTTATTGCTCTTTTGCCAGTTTTTTTTTTCTTGGGGAATCAGATAAATGGGTTAAATCCCAAAAGTATCTGCTAAACAAAGTGCTAAATGTAAATAAAAAAGCAAAGTGTAAAGTGTAGAGGACACGGATCTGGAAAGAACTGGACGATACCATAAAAATGCCTTCATCTTTGATTATAAGGAATAATAAAAGGAATAATCAAAATATGCCTCTGAGGATCATTATCATCAACATCATCATCTATAACGTCATCATCTTTTAGCTTTTGTCAAATGATTGTTTTGTTAAAGTCTCTAAAGGGCAATGTCCTTTATGTATACCTTTAATATTGTTGTTGTTTTGTATTTTTGTTGGTGTTTTGAGCTTTTTTGAATAAACTAAATGTGTCTGTTTGCTCCAGATTAATGAAAATCAAGCAACAAACAATGCAGTTTCAATTGCACTTTGTTCAAAACAGTGAAATCATTACTTTGGTTTGTGTTGGACTGTTATTTTTTATGATTATTTACCAGATTTTGTTGAACAGGGCATCTTGACTCTGGCTCAGTCCTTATCCCTGAAGATGTAGGGATGTTAGTGCATGTTTGTGTGTGTTTGTGTGTGTTTGTGTGTGTGCGGCTGGCCTCGTGTCCTCTGTAATCCTGTTAAGCACCTGGACAACAGAGGATCAGCTTCTTGGGTTTAACAGAGCAGTGGACAAACAAAAATAAAAACAATCTATATGTCTTTGGAAATAGGATTGTGGTATTTTTCACCCACTGTCCGTGTTGCTGTGTGTTTATAACTGTTGTCCCGTTACCCCCGGGGCATTGCTGGTGGGGCGCTCTTGGCCCTGGAGCTCCATCCATCCTAATGGTTCAATACTGACACAGATGTTGGGGAAAGTTTAAGAGGCCCACTTGTGTCATTAGTCCAGGGAGCAGCAGGGGAAGACTTCTCTAATCAGTTTTATTGGAGCTGTGCTATTGGGTTAACACAACAGGGTCAGGCCCGGAGCCCAGTGGCCCTCCTCCGTGTGTGTGTGTGTGTGTGTGTGTGTGTGTGTGTGTCTAGCTTCACAGCCTCAGGCCACAGCACTGACAGAAATGTGTCTCTTCCTCTTTGTCGCTTTTATTGGCAAACATTCGTCGGAAAGTGAGACTCAGCTGTGACACAGATTAACCTTGATGACCACATGGAGTCAAGGTAATGAGACACTAACATTAACCACACTTTAAAACTACAATATTGGCCTGTTTCACTAAGAACCAACCCGATGGAAGCGCTCCTTTCTTGAGCTTTGAGCTTTTCTGTTCCTGAATAGAGGTTCTCATCTATTACAATCCCTTAGAATAAACACTAGATGGATCAGAAAGACTGTTTTTTTATAGAAGAAAAAATATCACGTACAGTTTGTTTAAGAAAGGGGAAGGTTTTTGATAAATGACACAAAACAAGCAGGATGTGTTATGGCTCAAAGGGAAGGATGACCCAAAAATGGACTCATCTCAAAGCAGCAAAGTGAAACAATTCTTTAATGAATGGTTCAGGAATCAGGCTGGACTGGAAAAATCCAGCGTTTCCTTTTCTCTGAGTTTGGGCTAAACCTGCTTCGAGAAACAGTTCCATTGTGTTTATGTGAAAACTCAAAGCTCCCTTATTCCTTTCTCTAAACCTGCTGTAAACAGGTCAAAGCTCAGGTGCCAATGTAAAGGTCACGGCCGTGGTGACCCCGCCTGGCCAGAGTTCAGAGGTCAGGCTGTGGGTTTGTCGTCACCGTCTCACATTCCCTCTGGTCACGATGTGTTTCAGCGTTTATCGAAGTATTTAGAACATAGCCTCTAGCGTCTTCTCGCAGCGGCTCAGGAAGGATCTTAAAGTGTTGCAATTTGTTTTTCTAAATGGCCTTCTTCAACGGAGCAGCGCGATAAAGTGTTAAAAGGCTGATTCAACACTGATTACTAGCTTTAACGGCTGCTTTGTTGCTGTTGACGCTCAAATCTCAATGGCTTCCTTATCCCACTCTCGTTCCTTTGTGTGTGATTTCATTTGAATGGCTGCTCAAAATGGGCCACAACAAAGACTGGACTTTAAAGCGGACAGTTTCCACAACAACTGATGAATACTTTTTTTGCTTGTGTATCAAAAATTCTTGAATAGATCCCACTTTAACGGCTTTATCTTTTCTCTTCTCTTTGTCTCGTGCAGTAATTTGATAATTAAAGTGATTCGTCAGTCATTTTGCCTCCACGATCGTGATCAGGAGACAACGAGTGAATATTGGCCTCCTGCAAAGTAATGAGGCAGTAATGAATAGTCACAATATAATTACTAGAACAAAAATGAAAAAAAAGGATGCTGCTTTTCAATTATCTTCACATAACATCGTTTCCCTCGGCCTTTAGCTCAACTCTGACTATGTTTTTCCTGAGATGAATGGTTCAGAGTGTTAAATAATGTACAGTATGATGTATAGAAAAGGCATGGCTCGCCTCTTCCTCCGTTCACTTTAAGATGCAGTAGCTTCAGGAACTGTTCTGTTGTGTGTTGATCTCTTTATTCAGATCGGTTCCGTGTGAAGGTCATCAGAGGACGACTTTTATCGCATCGGATCAACAGGTGCAGAGTTAAAGGCTGCAAAAAAGCAACTCTGTGTGATATTGTGTTGAGAATTACTTCAGATCTGACAGAAATACTCCTCATTCAAGTGACCAGACAGTGACTTTATGAAATACCCTTCTCCTGAGTCAATATCATCCCTGAGAACTTGAGTTTAAAAGCACTTTTTCTTAATAAATACTTGAGTAACAGCTGAATGTGCTCAACTGGGAACATTCAGCTGTTCACTTTAATCCAAAATGCTGTGAGATCTGACGTTGTTTTGGACATTTTTTTTACAGCAATCGAGCACAAATGGGTCCGGGATCCTTTCCTTTACAGCCACTTTATCTGCTGACTTTCAAAACTGTGGTTGTTTTTCGATGAAGTGACGCAGTGAGTTCGTTGAGCAGGTTAAAAACGTCACGTGAGGAAGCACAGAGAATAATGTGCTGCAAGTGGTGACTGTTTGTGTAAAAATAACAAATGGAGCAGATCTCATAATTCTAAATCTCTGGCTTTATTCTCATCACGGAGCTGTTTAAATATATATGTACGTTCATGTGATTAATATTCACGTGGTTTATTCATCTAAAACTCTAGAACGTCAAAGCAGAGTTTGTTTAGATGTTTCAGAAGAGTGAGTGAGTTAAGTGTTGATATAAGAACAAGGAAAAGGATTTGCTGGAAAGATGACACTGAAACAACTGATGTTTAAACATGACGTCAATACATTGATTGATCTTGTGTGTCTTTAAAAGGTGATTAGATCTTTTATTGACATTATATGACTCTGTGTGTGATGGTGTGTGTTTTGTTGTGTGTTTCCACTGTGATTAACCATATACTTGTGACACATGTTACAGGCCTCTTCTTGGACTTGTTCCGTATGAAACCAGCTGAAAGTAAAAGTCTTTTTACGTGTTTTGTGCTGAATTCATCTCAGTGCTTTGTGGTCTTTCTGTTGGACAAGATCTAGTCAGGTGGTCTCTCATTCTACAGTTCCATTTTTTGTCCCAGATGTGGACAAATGCACAAAAGGGAAATTTGCATTTATTTATTTTACCAGGACTTTACGGTTTTATCACATACAGCAGTGGTGAAGGGCCGCTATAGTAAATGAGAATCCTTAGATTGTGCCTCATTTCTGCATCATTTTGTGAATTTCATCTTAAACCTGTTCAAATCCAACTAAACCCTGTTCAAATCCATCAAAAACCTGTTGAAGTCCAATTAAATCCTGTCCAAATCCATCCAAATCCAGAAATAAAATGAATTCAAATCCAACTAAAACCTTTTCAAATACAAATATAATTTTGTGAATTTCCTTCAGTTTCTTTTTGTGCCACTGGGCCTTTATTTTAAGCCCTATTTTGTCCTCTTTACAATGGTTAACCCTGTTTAGTGTCTTTTTGCAGTGGCATTATTCCTTATTACACATCTTTAAATAGTTTAGCACCTTTTGTCTCTGATTTCTGTCCAAAGTCCCCAAAAAAACACCTTCTAAATGTATCAGAGGGCCAAATAAAAACAAAGTCAGACCTCCTCAAGAGGCAGGGTCATGTGAAGTGCTTCTCTGAATAAGAATGTTTGTTACATTTAGGATAAACCAGACAGACCCAGCTCCTGCAGATGTTTTCATTTGTGTTGTGTCTGGGACGTGCCTGCACCCATCTGCTCCGGGGCAGCTTTGTCTGTGAGAGGTTTGTCCTGGTAACTTATTTAACAGTAGTTAGTTGATATTCCGAAGCGCGGGCCTTTAAGCGGCGGTAGACTGTCTGATCATCGTCCTTATTAAATCTGTGACGCTCCGTGAGTCGTTAAAGAGACGATGGCCTTTGAACGAGACGCTGACAGATTCACAGAGAATCATCAACACTTATCACTTTTATCTTCCTTAAAGTTTACACTTCAAGTTTTGTAACAGGTTTAGATTCTGTACTGGATTTTATTTTATTTCTTCCTCAGAGTCAGACGTGGGATGTGGCTCGTTACTTTGACTCTGAGCCATAAGGACATTATGCTAATGTGCTGTTTCCAGCTTCCTTTGAAGTGCAACACTTTCATTCCTGCTGCAAGCTGTTTTTGGTTAACCTTTGACTGACAGACATTATACTGACGGACCTTCGTGTGAAAAAAGCGTGGCAGTCCACTTCTTGGTAAAGTTTTCTGATTTCTGAGAATTTATTGGAAAAGCGTGCCCTGCTCTGCCATATTTCCAATTCAATCTAAATAATTAAACATATGTAGAATCATGTGCATATTATGGGTACTTCTTGTTTAATGTCTGCTCTGTAGGTTTCAAATCAAGTCTCTTAAAGTTATATGAGTCTCTTTAATATTATATGAGAGCAGACATCTGTCCTTTGTCTCAATTACAAAGTGGAGCAGTGATGAAACGGTGAGAAGAAGTTGTAGAAATGATGAAATGTGCCTAATGTGGACAATAAAACGAGGTGTAGACCATAAATGCTCACCATGATGATGTCAGCCTCTGTAAGAACACCCCACATTTACACATTATACGCTCCGACCGGTGGAAAGTGAGGGAATATGAAATTTCAGACTCTTGGGTGTGGGTCTGTGGGCACCTCCTCTAAGTGTCAGTGTTATAAAACCTACAGTAATACTAATCCCATTCACTCAACCAAACGCAAAGAATACAAACTGAACGAATGATCTCAGAGGTCAACGCAGACGGAGGTGACCTCATCACAAATGAGCAGAAGTGATCAGTGTGAAAGGGTTAAATGTTATCAGAGCTGTATCAGGATCTGCCCTGATGCCCTTGACTGACCCGCTGTGGTCCTTGTACCTGAAACAGACGATAAGGAGGATGACACATCTCAGTTTTCTTCTCATACTCTTAACTCAACAACTAGAGCATTCAGTTCCTGGGAGCCACGGCGTATCTACTCATCATTTCATTCATTTTTCATTCATTATCCTTTATGAGTTGTAGTGAACGATCTTAAGCTCCTTTCTCACGTTTCCCAGTAACGAACTCATCACCTTCATCATCAGTAGTTTTCATCGTTCACTCTTGCTCCTCGTCACCAGAACATTACTGTGTCTCCTCTTTTCACATTTGACCCGACAACAGTGAGAATTCCAGTTCCTAAAACAACCTGTTGGGGGCAGTAATGAGATCAGAAGAGTCTAAACTGAAGAAGAAGAAGAAGATAGAACAAAGCTGGATGTAATGTTCAGGATCGTTAAGAATCCAGGATTGAAAACTTAGAGACTTTGTTCTTATATTTAGCAAATATTCAGACTCATCTAGAGGCTGTTTTTCAAAAAAGCAAAAAATTTACCGACTTTTTCTGGTTTTATTGACATTTATTGAAAACTTGGTGTTGATTGGCTGAAGCAGCGACTAGTCTCCACCTCCATGAGGTTTCTTTAACCAATCACAGCAACGATATGACGTGCCACTCATTGCGCTTCTTTCAAAGAAATACTCTCTACTTCTGATAAAACTGTTTCGATAGCAGCGTCAACACTAACGTCTTTGGTCGTAGTCATGTTGATAACAAAGAGGAGAAGAGAGTGATAGTTGCCTTCTTCAAATTAAAACCCGTTCTCTACCTGTTCGTGCTGCAACATCATTGGTCAAAAGAGTCCGTGAGAATCCAGCTGCAGCGCAAGGTTAGACTTTTGGAGACTCTGACGTGAAAGCCCGAAAGCATAGTTTTTACCAAACTGCAAATGAATCGCTCGCTGAAGTTTTTTCTATTGTTTCTTTTTGGTCCATTTAGATCGTTTATGTAAATTGTTTGATGTAAATATTAGCCCTTTTCGTTAATGTAATGTAAAGGAACATTGCTGTAAAGACTCAGGTGTGAAAGGGAGTTTATGGATTGTTAATTGTGACAGTTACACCTTGTACATTTGGACAGAATAAAGACCTTCCAAACCAATCATATTCATTTATTACACTGTGTTTTGACCATTACTGCTGAGTCCACTGATCTCTGCAGCATCTCCTCGTCTGGTGTCACTTTCCATCCTCCTCTTTCCATCACTCTCTCTTTCCTCCGAGAGGGGGCCATTGAGCTGGAAGCTAATTTGGAGCCAATCAATACTAGTCTGTGTTTCTTCCTGTGTGTCAGTGCAGCCCGGTGCCCTTGTCTAACCGGCTGCAGATAGAGGCAGCATCTGTTCGGTCACTATCGCTCTCTGACTGTAAATCTATGGCAGCCACTCTTCTGATGGTTGTAGTGAGTGCAAGAGGCTATCTGATCTCCATCTTCCAACCAAATCCAGTTGTCAAATACAATCGCTGATGAATTATCTCAGATGAAATGTAGGGACACGGATATTGACTGTTCAGATTTTGCTGTGTGCATAGAAACACAATCTGTCACCCAGCCTTCACTCTGCCACAGCGAAGGAACACTGATGCTGATATACTCAACGTGCTCACGATAAGACCAGTCCCCTCCCCTCTCTCCCACCGTCCAATGAGGCCGCTGTGTATTCATGAGCGGTAGTAAGGGCAGGCATGTGTAGGCAGCCCGCCACAGGAGGAGGTGTGCCTCGTACGAACCAAAAGCGTGCGCTCACACAGAGACGGGAGCCAGTGGAGAGCAGGCATGAGGAGGAGAAACAACAAACAAATGACAAACAGTGCCGTAAAAGTGTTGAAACTTGTGCAAGAGGATCGCTGAGGATACACGGATGAGAAGAAGGTGCGGGAAAACCAAGGAAGAGGAGTGTGTTTGGCCCCGGGGGGAAGCTCACACACACATTTCCCGAGTCTCCGACAGCGCACAGTCGTCCTCCGGCGGGCGAGCGGCACAGTTTCCCTGACAACTAGAATGGGCTGCAATTTGTGCACCTTACAGAAACGAGAGGAGCACTACAAACTGCTGTATGAGATCGCACAGGTAAGTGAGGGCTCAGTTTAACAGGATTACACTGGTCAGGGTTGGATTAAGGGTATTTTGCATCAATATGTGAGGAAAATGATGAATATGTGGTGTGTAGATGTGGGTGTAATCCTCTTCTCATCAGAGTGAGTGGAGCTAGCTCAAAGATGTAAGTTCAGTTCTTCTTCTTCATTCCCGTGCAGCTCCGGGGGATTCATCTCATCTCTCCAGACTGTCACTGTCTAGAAGCAATACAGTTCAAAGAATACGCAGTAACCCCTCAGTTGTTTGTCAGGATTAGACTTGTTTTTTGATTATTTTCTTCCTTCAGAGGATGTTCGTTCACGCTGCTTTTTGTACAACGTCAAATTTCAAAAGCTATTTTAATACAGACTGAAAAAGCATGGACCAGATTTGTGAAGATTCATGTGTTGACTGCTTTACTTTTATTAGCTGCAGAAGCTGTGAATGTATAACCGGTCGTATTCACTGGGTTTGGTTGGAATGTGTTGATTAGATAAAACACAAGAAACATTTCCTTTAGCAACAACAACAAAAAAAAGGTGTTCTATGAAACCTCGTGTCTTGAACGGGAACGAAAACCGATCCTAAAGCAGTTTTTGTGTCTTTTCCGGGAGCTGCTGAGCTAAATGTGGTAAACACGTGCTTGACTTTGTTGTGGAGTACAGTAGAGGAGGAAACCCGGCCAGCAGTGGAGACTCATTCATGATTTAGTATCTTACACTGTTACAAACACAGGCTAAACTGAATACGGGGTAATGAGGAGAAGCTTTTGAATAATTCCTGTTCTTCCAATCGTACAGTAAACCCTCCTGATGGGAAACAACGTCATCTAAATGAACTTTAAAACCATTTCTATAATAATGAAGATTCAAATGACTAACAGGCTGCAGTCACTTGTCTAATGTTGTGGATAATGATGTTGATGGCGACTGCTTGTCTTCTCTGAGATGTAAAGAATACATTATCGCCGGCGGAGCTTTCCATCACGGATAGATGTGGCTTTTTAGACGAACGTTCCTCCGAGCGCCGCAGCCTCAAGCTCATTACGCTCCCAGACTATATGTCCCCACGTTTTAATGAGCTGCTGCGGATGTCTGTATTGTCTGCCCGGGCGGAGGGCAGAGGGGAAAAATTAGCCATGTCAATTAAAGGAAACCCTAGGAGGTGGTGGTAAATGGCTCGGTGTAACAAAGGCACGAGCGCTGTGCAGTATGTCGACCTACAGAGCAGTTTAATCAGCGTGAGCGGGACGACCTCCGGAAATACTTCTTAAGATGTTGCGGTCAGTCCCGCTCTTTATCGTCCCACTGTTAAACGTTCCACTTACGATCGGACTTTCGCTGTGCCCCATCTGCGCTCCTGTCCCGACCCGTGGACATTAAAAGCCCCGGGGTCAGACTTTGCACGTGACTATTACAAGATGGTTTTAATTCAGCGATGCAAGACTCATTTATTTGACTTTAAAACTGCAGACGTGACACATTAACATCTTTAATAGAGGCTTAAGTTGAAAATATGTCTTGTTTACACTGCTCTGTTCTCATTTTTATGCCCTTTTTTATTTCTATGGACAGGTGTGTGCTATAAGAATCAAACAATGCATCTGGTTTGGTGGTATTTGTGTTCAATAAATGAATAAGTAAATGCAAAAGAGATGATGAGCAGCATAAAAATCTAAAGTAGTCTAAGTAAACGTGCACATAAATATCAAATGTAGGTGTTTTAGAAGCATTTTTGTCGACTCCAGTTACAACAAAGACCAACAGTGGAAACACAGACACAAACTCAGTTAAATAATCTCTTTCTGGACTCTCTGGACGTCTAACTCCATCATATTCCTATTGGAGCACTTGAGCTGAAGTGTGTACACAATCATCTCCTAGAAATACAACAAAGACCCATATGGTTCCTTCCTATATCTGCTCACACTGTAGGAGTCCTGCCACAGTGGCACATGTCCAAGAATACTGTGTGTTTGAGCCTGTTACTGTTAAATGTTCTGTGTCTGTGTGACAGTCAGGAAACACCTACCGCGCTCGTTGCCAGTGCTAAAAAAAGTGCAAAAGAGAAGAGGAAGAATGAAAGGAAAGTGCTCAGTAGGCAGTAAGTGTGTCAGTGTGACTCTGTCCCCAAACTCGAGGCAGAGAGATTCTACAAATCCCCCTCTCTCTTTCCCTTTTAAAACCCCAGACTCATTTATTTTCTCCTCTAACCTTCATTAGTGTCTGTGTCTTCCATCTCGATCTGTTTCTCTCTCATTTTCCTCTGGCACCGGCTCAACACTGGAGACTCTGAGTGTGTTTCTGTGCTGTTGTGTTCCAGCAGCGCTACACAATGGGATGCCACCTGCTCATTATCCCAGTGTAAAAGGAAAAAGGGTGTTTTACTGTAGCTGCACGACGGCCAGAACAGGTGCACGGCGCTGGCTTCTGAACCGCTCAAACACTCCCATTTGGCAACAGACTGTCTGCTGCTGCGTTGTCTTTACACTTGTTTGTTGACAGTGAAACAATGTGGTGTTAGTTTGGACAGTTGTTAGAAATGAAAGGCTTTACAGAGTGGCCTTTATCAATATTTTATCAATATTAACACTCCATAAGATTAAATAAACTGTGTAAATTGGTATTATGTTCCTCATTAGTTCTCATTCAATTTCAACCAAATCAGATTGAAGCTCAGACCGAGTTAGTACCAAATCCAGAGCAGAACATGAACTCTTTATTTCTTCTAAGATTTTATTGTTCCTTGAAATATAACAAGCCACTGTGACTATTCAAGATATTTACTCATACCTTACCTTCATTCCTTTATTGTTGTAGACTGTAGTAATCCTGTAATTATCTCAATTATCTCAAGCATTACCAACATTTATCCATGTTTCATTTGCTGCTGTTTCGCTATTTTTATCTTTTTTGAGCTGTTTCTTTGTAAAATAAGACATATTTCCAACAGAATAACACATTTCCTTGGTTTATTTCTTGGTTCTTTGTTGTTGACATCAGTGTCGACCAATGGGAGCGCTCCTTTTTAATAAAAAAAAATAAAAATAATAATAATAATAACTTTATTTATATAGAACTTTTCAGTGCTTTACACAATCCCAAAAGATGAGGAAAATAAATATAACACCCACAAAATACAATAAAAAAGGATTTAAAAACAGCAAAAATGCAGCATAATCCCAGGACCTATAGAATAACAATAAATAGATAATAAACCAATTAAGATTAAGAAAGATTTACCTGAAGTGAGCCATGATTGGACAAAATCCTGCTGTGGACTGATCATTCTCATCTATTAAAATCCTTAATTATAAAGACTAGATCACGTCTTAAGGTCTCATTTTTTCAGATGATTCCTGTTACAATAAACTTTAAGAGATTACACTGAAAAACTAAATGAAACAGTAAAAACAATCAGATAATGGACTGTTAATGGTTAAAATAGTTAAAACTGCAGCTACTTTTCAGACTGTTGTAATGATATCCCTTCCTCAAACAAATCATGATATTCAGCATCTTTAGGTATTTTGTAAAAGTAGCAGAGCGTATCCAGGTCCATTTGCAGTTATGTCTTGTGTTTTCGCCCGCGGCCGGACCACAGCGACTATCTCTGCTCACAGCTGTGGTGTAGTGACAGGAGCCGCCGGGGCCGACCCCAGCTGCCCAGTGGCCGCGCACAGATTTATGACTCTCGTCCGACCATTTACATTCAACATTTCATTCGAGACGTTGTGAGAGTGTGTGTTTGGAAACGTGTGCTCAGTGTTGTGTTCGAGTGACCGCGGGGCTCCATTCTGGCTCCATTCTGGCTCCAGCGACTGCGGTTTCTTGTATTTTGCTCGTGGCACTGTTAAATTGTCCCTCAGCCTCTGGCCTTCATACTTTCGTAGGACCCATGTGTTTTGTCCTTTTGGTTGTAATGAAGTCAGCACTATTATGTCCAACAATACAGGAATCCTACTCTAACAAGGTTCACCAGACTCCACTTTAACTCAAAATGAATCGAAATGTGAAATAAACATTGAAGTGTATTGGTTGGAGCTTACGATATGGTTCATTTCTTGTAATAATTTGGCATTTGACAAGATGTTTATTATAAGAGGCTAAATTTTATGCTTCATCTGTCACTGTGTCTGTGAATTCAAGCCTATTAATGTGGATGATTTTCTTTTCTTGTCCCTGTCTCAGACTCCACTCTCCTCCAAAATCAGCCTAGGGACCTCTCCTGCTTCTCTTTTATTAAAAAAATAAATCCAGACCAATGTTTCCTCCAAAATACTAATCCATTTGACCAAACTGAAGTTTAGAGTTTAGCGTTAGCTTAGCTGTGACTTCAGCGTCAGGACGACAATTATCTCCTCCTCGTTAAACATTACGTGATTGAATTGACAGTATTTATCTGTGTTTTACGTTGTCTCCCTTTTCTCTTTTGATGCTTTTCTTTTTTCAGCTGTTTCTCTGTTAAAAGACATATTCAGCTGAAAATACACTTTATCTGCAGCTATTAAACTTCCTGGAACGTCATGTGACAAGTGTCGACCAATGGGAGCTCTCCTTTTTGGAGCATGTGATTGTCCAAGGTTTTCTGTTCCTGAATAGAGGTTCTCATCTATTACAATCCCTTAGAATAAACAGTAGATGGCTTCATAAAGACTGTTTTTTTTACAAATGATTGATTTTACAATTCATTGTTTAGCTTTTAAACCATTTTCCACAGTTAGAAGAAACAATATCAGGTTCATTCTCTTTAAGTGAGTACATATCAAAGTGTCACTCTATACAAAATATGTGCATAAATACTATCTCCAGTGTTATTGTTCAGTGTGGCCTGTACCTTCATGCACCTGCTGTCATAAACGTGAGAGTGCCAGTCCTCAGTGTGGGTCTGTCGTCCGGAGGCAGCTGCTCTGCCACATGTCCAGCCTCTTGGACAGCATGGAAGGGGCTAGACAGAAAGCCCTCCGTCCCGCCTCCGCCTAGTGTCCAGCGAGTGTCACACAGAGCAGGGGACGCTGTGGTCAGACCCTTACAGCCGTCACCTCCATATGGCCTCCCCAGACCTCAGCGCGACACAGACACGCCTGTCAAATATCACGCCGCAATCAGCCCGTCAACTCAAGAGGTTAGGGCTGAAAATTGGAAAATCCATGTGACAGAACACAACAACCGTGAAATCTTACACAGTGTGAGATTGTGAGAATGTGGAAAAGGTGTTGAAAGCAGTCTGGGCCCATGCAGATTGCTCCTGTGGATGATTAGGCTGGGTCATAAAGTGAGCTACAGATGACAGTGGATGTAGGACAGAGGTTGGGCTCATTCAAGCACTGTCCACTTATCAGAGGCACAGCAGCAGCCGGCTCACTCTGGGGTTGGTTTTTCTGATGGGATTTGGAGATTTGCAGGGGCATTGATTGAAGTGACCTTTGCAATTTTTCTTGTAATTGTGGACTTAGGAGTTGTTTGCGTGTCTGCGTGGGTCAGCGGGCTTGACATTTACACCTGTGAGTGTAATCCCACTTCAAGTCTTTCTTGTTTTTGTACTCACCCAAAAAATAGAAGAGGTTTTCTGCTTTTGACAGTTTGCTTCATTTGGCTTTATCATCTTTGTGCCGGAACTCTTGCTCTGTAGAAAAATGTAAAACTAAAGCATTGTTGATAAAATGATCACCCTTTTAGAGCTGGCTTTGGCTGAACAATAAACTTAGGTAATGGCATTGCCACTAAAATGTTAATGTAGCTTTATGGAAATGAAGTGTGCTGTTGAACACAGATCATCTGGTGTCTTCCATCATGGTTATAGTCGCTCGCTGGAGCACAGCGTGGTGATAATACCACATGATTTAGAGGTGCATATGGTCTCGTCACCAACTCTGTGGGTAGCACGTCCCTGGTCCACAGCCAGAGTCTGAAAAGGAAATAAATGACTATTCAGCATCAGCCTAAAGCTTTGTGAAGACAGCAGAGCTTTATATAGGATCCCAGGCGTAAGAGAGAAAAGAGAGATACATTTGTAATATACAGTGGATCATAATGTGAATGTTTCAAGATCGAAGGGAGATGTCTGGGGATATTCTGTTTATTTACACTAAACATGGCTCCTTATAAAACCACAGGTATCTCTGTTTCACAAAGAACAACAAGTACAACAACAGTCTTTGTAATTACTACAGAGAGCACAAAAATAAAACATATTTTCACTTATGTTTCATGTCAATATAAGCAATAAGAAAATTAAATATTAATCTGTTCTGAATAAAAATAAAAGTATAATTCTGTCTGTTTGGGCGAAAGGATGAAAAAGTGGGAGGAGGGACAGATCCGAAATGAAGGGGCAACAGCTCAAGTCACTGTTTCAGTCCAGCAGCCAACAATACCCCCTGCACTGGCTCTGATAAGCCCCGGATAAAAGCCTCTCTGTGAGGAGACTGACACTGCCTCCCACCTTCTCCACGAGGCCAAAGATGTAACACGAGGCCTATTTGCACACACTGTGTACCGAGAAAAAAAACACCAGCCATTCAACAGCTTTATGGCTTGTTGTCTCTTTTTTACGGCTGTGTAAAAATGTCACTCAAGCTCTTAGCACCCGACAAGAGGACTTATCAGTTGTTATCGGCCTTCGCTGATTACCATACTTACCGATCTGCCAAGTGGCCTGGTCAAGATGATAGGAAGCAGGAGAGAGGATACAATGAGGAAAGGAGAGAGCGGTAGGGACGAAGATAGATGAGGAACAGTGTTGGGAATACAGATGCAATGTGATAAAGAAAATGGAAGACATGCACAACTCTGACATTATCTATGTTCGTCATGTCACTTTTGGCCATTGAGAAAACTGCTTCAGCTTTTGTTGTGACCTCTGTTTATCTGGGAGCCTGTAGTTAATGTTTTGTTGAGCTCTTTCAAGGTAGTTACAACAACATTCAGAGCTGTATGGAGCAGAAGTACACACTAAAATATCTAATACTTAAAGCTCCACTCCATGATTTTCTTTTTTTGTCTCTGTCTCAGACTCCACTCTCCTCCAAAATCAGTCTAGGGACCTCTCCTGCTTCTCTTTTATTAAAAAAATAAAACCACAAAATACTAATCCATTTGACCAAACTGAAGTTTAGAGTTTAGCGTTAGCTTAGCTGTGACAAATAATTGCTTTTATACAATACTATTTGGGTTTAAACCATTTTCCCAACTGGAAAAAAACACCAGGTTCAGGTCCTTTTTGTGCCTAATTATGACTAAACACATAACTGTAATTAACCTACAAGCTTTTTCCAATAAATACCACAAATACAGAATGATGAATTTGCATTTCTTGTAAACCAAGTTCCTAAATGGCACCACCAACATCAGTAAAGACGCTCATTATTTTAAATATTGCACACTGGAAATGAGAATGACCAAAATGTAAAAAATTTTTTACAAAAATTTAAAAAGCCATGGAAATAACCAGGTTCTGCTGATGGTCAAAGAGCAATTTAAAATTACAATGAAGTCTGAATAAATGGTTTGTTTGCTGATAATAATCCTCCCAACTCCCTCCTTCTCACTTTTTCGTAAACGCAGTGCCCCTCCTCCTCCTCGCGTCACTTATCAGTCACTAGACACCGTTTCAAGTCCGTTCCACTTCACCGAGCCTGTCTGTCCCGCTGCTGTTTGTTACTGTCTGTCTCTCCCACTCATTAATACACTCTGCCATAACCTTGTCCTTCTGAGGTGCCCCAGATTTTCCTGTGCGCCGTGAAACTGTCTGTCATTCTGGACGTGTTTATACGAGTGGGAGTGTTGACTGTTCTAAGGTTTGAAGCCAACCTTGTGCCAGAATAACCTAATAATGCAGCGTATGGCCTCGCGCTGCTGGCTCTGCTTTGTCAAGTTACACAGATGTTACACCAACCATCTGGACTTGTTATGGATATGCTGCACTCATTTACAGCTACAATAAAACCTCCTCTAGATATTTAGTCACAGAAAGACTACAACTTCTGTTACATAAAAGCGCTAACATCCCCCATTAGCATAAAATCTTTCTTTGTCAGATCAGGAGTTTTTTTTATTTTTTTGGCAAAAAAGGTGCAATACTCATTTGAGACCAAATGTCAGTTTTATGACAAAAAACTTTTCGGCTTCTAGTCTTTGTTCTTCTGCCAAGATTCCTCTTTATGTTGCACATTTGGGAAATGTGTATTTTTGCAACTTTTCAGAGAGAATAGTATCTCTGCATCGAGAGCAGCTGGTTGTTTTTAATGTCCCTGTCTCAGACTCCACTCTCCTCCAAAAGCAGCCTAGGGACCTGCTTCTGTTTTATTAAAAAAATAAACAAAATACTAATCCATTTGACCAAACTGAAGTTTAGAGTTTAGCGTTAGCTTAGCTGTGACTTCAGCGTCAGGACGACAATTATCTCCTCCTCGTTAAACATTACGTGATTGAATTGACAGTATTTATCTGTGTTTTACGTTGTCTCCCTTTTCTCTTTTGATGCTTTTCTTTTTTCAGCTGTTTCTCTGTTAAAAGACATATTCAGCTGAAAATACACTTTATCTGCAGCTATTAAACTTCCTGGAACGTCATGTGACAAGTGTCGACCAATGGGAGCGCTCCTTTTTTTTAATGAGGTTCTCATCTATTACAATCCCTTATAATAAACAGAAGATGGCATCATAAAGACAAATTTTTCACAAATGATTGCTATTTTTACTATTTTTACACATTTGTTAAAGTGGTATTTCTGTGAATAGTGACTAGTGAATCGTGAGCAGCTGGTTGGTTTTATGTTAGACGCTGAGACATCTGTGCTTCAGTTTGTGGTCACAGCTAAATAATACAGCAGTGCCTTAATGAAACTGTTAACTTAAATGCTTCTCGTGCAAAAGCGTCCCTCTTCTCCATGTGCCAAGTGCGTGTTGAAGCCACAGGGTGCACGCCGGGTCCAGGTGGTCCAAAGGGAGATCGAGTTACCGCTGGGCTCTGGTGTCGCATTCCCACTTAACCAACTTGGCTTTAGGAGTCATTAGGCCCACTCAGAGACTGGCCTCGAGTCCAGTTTCAGATAGAATAACAGCACGCCATCTGCATAGTGAGGGAGGGGGTGATTACATTTAGTGCAGAGTGTAACTATAAGCCTTGTGTTGATGCGGGAAAAGCCCTGAGGATGAAGAGGAGGAATCTTCGCTGGTGTTAGCTGAAGAAAAGGGTTTGTCTCGTAGCTTCTTCACTTCTCGTTTGAGGAATAAAGGAGGTTAAAATGTGAAGGCAGATCTGAATTCAATACAGTTTTGCTCTAAACAATGAACAAAATAAAAATAACAAGGTCACCCAATTCATAAATGGTGCTTTTAAAATGCAGCATGTCACTGTTTCTTTGTTTTTCTCAGTGGTTTTCATGATGTTTTTCATAGATTAATGTGGTTAATGGTTCATGAAAATCAAAGAATACAGTAGAAAAGAGTATGAACATGTAAAAAGAGAAATTTACATCCAACATTCAGATTTAAATGACTTTATCTGAAGCATCAATGAGCCTACATTTAACACACTCAATGAAAGGAAGGATATTCTTCAGATTTTAACACATTACATCATTTCAGAGTCAATTGGAGTTTAAACTCTGATATTAAAGGTAGAATCAGTTTTACGTAACCATCCACATTACAACATCCTGTACACTAACACAGAGGTTACTCAAATTAGGCTCGTGACCTATTTATCCAGAGAATGGTCTGATTAGAGAAGTCAATCAGCTGCACAGTCTAAAAATTACCAAGGCACAGCCGTATTCATCTGTGACTGATAACCCGCTGATGGAGGATGTGATTAAATATTCAGTCTCTTGTTCTGTACAAGGCTTCCTCAGGTTGTGAATACATCTTGATTGAGGCTGGATTGCGTGGCTCCGGCGCATCGTTCACTTTTCTAACCAGCCGGGATTTTTCACTGCAATGAGAGCTCTTCTTTTCCACTTACAGTCACTGGAGTGTGAAGTCATTTCTCTTCTTCACCAAAGGGCGGACTGAGGAAGTCTGCTGTTATGAATTATGCTAATAGGTTCGGAGCTTTCAGTGAGCATAAACATGCATCACTTTAAAAGCAAAAAGCCAAAGGTTTAAAGGAAGGAGCATGAAGCCTTCACACTTTAGGCTCCGTTAAAGAGACTTAATTTATGCAAAAAGCTGCACATAAATCTTTTATCTACCTGCTTCTTGGTAAAATGTTTTCACTTTTCAAACTTTTGCATAATTTGCTAATCATGCCTCATGCATGGGGAACATTCGCCTTTAACCAAATCTATGCACATGGGAATATGTGCTTCCCAGTTGGACCTCAGCCAGTGGGGATAGCTTACCCTTTTTACAGCTTTTAGCTCTAGGTTTGCTTTGAATAATAACCCGCTCGTTTATATCCACTGTACACGCTAATTTGTCTCCGATATAAAAACTATTCCACAGTCGCAAACACTGTATATAAAGTGCCTTAAGCCCAGAGAAACTATGCTAATTTGTCAGTGATATATTCAGTCAGCATTTATCAAGTCCCGGCTGACCTTCAGTGGCTTTCTCTTTACCAGTGTTTGCCACAGAGTGTCACTTGTACAATTAACCCAAAGCTGTGAGAGAGAAGAGCAAGGGCAGCAGAAACAGAACAGGGACTGAATGAGCCGTAACTATTCATAAAAAGATGGTGTTAAAGTCAGCACTCTGGGCCCATTTTGGCTTTTATTTCCAAAACAGCTGAGGACTGGAGCATGTCAGTGTTACTCAAACAGGAACGAATGTGGCAGTTTTGGACGTTATTAGCCTATGTCAACATTGGTTCACTGCTGTAGATGTGCTAATCTGGTCCTACTCTGGCTCTGTTACTGCCTTTTTGGGTTTGCCCAACACTTAATTGTTACCGATCTATTTCTTACCTTCAGCTGGATTTCTTAGACACATATTTAGCTCCAGTTCATGGTGGATTGGTGCAGGACGGGACATAAACCCACAGGATTCATTTTACAAAAGTGAAGGTTTTAAAATGTTTTGATTATAATCATTGTTGGCTATTCATCTCATTTTGCTGACTGTTTTTGTTCTTGTCTTGGTATTTTTTTTCATAAATAACCATTTATTTTAAGACTATTTGTTGAGTTACAACATCATTTAAAAAAAAGTTATTGCACAAAACTTTAGTTTGTAAAGTGTTAGGGAATATTTGAGCTGCCCTCGGAGCTTAGAGGAGTAGAGTGTACATGATAGAGTCCAGACTTGGAGCTGAGTTTTCTGTGCGGCGTTGGCTTTGACGTAGAGGGAAGGAGCTGACTTGACTGGTCTGTGACAACTTTACATTTAGGCCATAAGTAAAAGAAGACGAGACCTCTGTTTTGAAGCGGTCTCAGAGCACTTCCAACTGAACTCTGGTACAGTTTCCATTAAAGTGTGAACCTCAAGTGAACCACAGACGAACCCAAACAGGAAGAGCGTCATAAATTGGGGACGAAAACACTGTGTAACGTTTAGTTTTCTACAGTGTGGAAAAAAAATAACCAAAATGATATTGCCCAACTAAAAAATGAGCAGAGGGCAAACATAAAACACTGAGGGAGATAAAATGCATTGATAAGCGTTTCGGCTAACAGCACCATCAGTGTGTTCTTCATCTTTGTTGTGTTTGGTGCAGTTTAAATAATTGAAATAGGGATATTTTTATGGTAAAATATTTTTCAAATAAAATAAAATTAATTATTAAAATTCTAGAGTATTAGTTTATATTAAAAGTCTACTTCTTTATAGGTAACACTTTTTAAGTTAGGATGGTAATATAAATTAATAAGTCTTTATTGTTGTGTGTCTTGTGTTTTTTGTATTTCTGTGTTTTTTGTATTTTTGGTGTTATCTTCCTGGGGACAGCTGATGGAAATGAACAGTTCTGCTACAATCAGGCACATTTACAGCTGTGGCTTTTGTTACAGATGTTAATTAATGTGCATTGTCCAAATAAATACATAAATAAATTTAATTTAATAAAATAAAAAAAAAATAATAAAAAATAATAAAATAAAATAAAATAAAATAAAATTTTATTAAATTAAAAAATAAATAAATAAATAAACAGCCAGTTGTGTCTGTTTATCGTTGCAAATGTAAAAAACTGTTTTCCTATTGGCCAGTGGGATTATCTAAAAAAAATTATCAGTTTTCCAAGCCTTCAAATGGGAAAGGACACAGAGTAATTCATTCAAATGTTTAATTAAATGGCTCTACTTCCTCACTGGAGACAAACACATAACCTCTCAGTGAACTCGTC
This sequence comes from Rhyacichthys aspro, assembly GCA_036850595.1. NCBI lineage: Eukaryota > Metazoa > Chordata > Actinopteri > Gobiiformes > Rhyacichthyidae > Rhyacichthys > Rhyacichthys aspro. The sequence goes on from CM072159.1 coordinate 31,874,809, forward strand.
CGTCTGGGTGACTTATGTGGGTCTAATCGGTGACCCCCGAGAGCCTCATTCAAAACCATTTCTAGTCCGTGTCGAGGGGCTGGAGGAAGGGCCCCTCTTCTGTCGGGGCCCAGTTGGTTTAATGGCATACGAGAGATTAATGGTAATCTAATGACTGCAGGGAGGACACAGAGCAACAATAGAAGAAGTGCATTACTCAGAAGTATCTCTATAGATGCACAAAGCCTCTCTTATGAACAGATGCATTTTGACATGTACAGTATTGATTTGTCAGTGGGGAAATTTCCAGCCAGGATCGGTGCACCCATCAGGAACAAAACAAACAGAGCTAATTCCCAAGCCTCCCAATGTGACAAAAGAAGCTAATTTATGCATTGGCAACGTGGCGCGTGAGGAATAAGATCGTGGCAGTGGGGCTGGCTGCTCACTCGTGGATCACTGTAATTGTGATGTGGTTGTGAGGTGTTGAGGGTAATGAATGTCTTGTTGATGCAGTTTGTCATAACCCACGCCATCGTGTGCTGCTTGAGGACACGGAGCCTATTAGTTAAACACAGACACGTGGGTCCTGCCCTGATGTATGAGCCCACCTAACACAGAGCATTAGTCACTTTATGACAGAAAATAAAGGAAACTGTCAGACTTCCAGGCAGTAAATAAGTCTGTGGAATAAATTAGCCACTGGGAAGCATGCCTATTGTATTTCTATCTGCAATAAGTCCTTGTGTGTTTTAAATAAGGCTGACTTTTTCCACAAAACAAAAACAGATCGCTGCATGAGTTTAATTCCAGTTTATGCATAAAAAGCTATCACATGGAAGTGAAATAACCACAATTTAACAGCGTCTAATGCAATTTACAATGTGAATAAATCTGTAAATGGAAACTCGGTTAATGACTCCTGGATCTGTTTGGTCTGGACTTTCAGACTTTCCCGTTTGGTTTGAATCAAATCTTCAGGTGAAAGCTCCAGGTCCGTGGTTCAGACCAAACAGCTGCTCTTTGGTCTCGTTCTGAACCAAAATGAACCAAGGTGTAGTTCATTTGTTAAAGAGAGTTTGGAGATAGTTCAGACTTTAGACCAAATGCACGAAGTCACGGACGATTAAGAAAACAGAACTGAGGGAAAACAGAGATCAGTCAGGTTTTAAAAACACATAAAACACATAGATTACATTGTTTTATGTTTTCAATTGCTCTATTTTTCTTGCTGCTCTACGACAGAAGTCTCCTGTGAAGCCGAGCGTTAATTAAAGAGCGTTAATTTTATTTTATCATGTCTTAAACAGTGTTTCATCTGTTTGTATTAATCCTATATTAATAATAACATGACTCTATTGGCCCTGCTCCAGTCTGATTAGTGTATTTCCTCTGCAGAGACACATTCACCACAGTAAAAGAATCTACAGGAGACAGGACGACAGTGAACGCAGCGTCAGGGAAAGTCACATAGTCCAAAAACTGTAGAGAAACCAAAAGTTACTGAATCTAACAAATATTCAGAGCCACCATAACCACAACAGTCATGAGAAAAAACATACTTCTAATGCTAAGAATCAGAATAAAGGACAATATTCCATCGGAGAGCTTTAGCAGCGGAACGTATCTGTATTCATGAAGTCTAATTGAAAGGAAGTCAGTGTTGCATATGGAAGTGGAACAAAGAGCTCGCAGGAAATGAGCTGGTTCTTAATGCGTCCGCTGGCAGATGATAACCTTTGATTTCTCTTCACGTCGATGAGGAATGGAGGCTTGAAATGAATGAAAATCACAAGTCAACAACAAGCTCTGAAGTCTGCTTGTGTTACTTAATAAACCAAGTGTTGTTTGGTGGAAACAGAATATATTCAACCAACCGTCGAAATGAAAAGACCTGATGTAAGTGACAAAAGAACAACACCCAGACAAAGGAATAAAAGCAGACGATCTGATTTAACAGTGTAGACAGACACATATTGGACAATAACAAGCTTTTAAAGAAGAAAAGAATTATACCGAGAGAATTATATACACATATACTTTTAAATCAGATAGTGCCCTTAGAAATGACATGTTGCAACAGCAGAAGAACAGTATCAGCAGCAAAATATCAGATCAAAGTGAAAAGCCAACGTGACCAGAACAAAAATGTAATTAAAACTATTAGATAAACATAGAATATACATTTGTAAATTAAAAACTATGCTGAGGCAAATTAAACTATAATAGAATATGTTAATGTACAATATATGGACATGAATAAAGAACAACAGATTTTATAATAGTTATTGCATATATTTAAATAAACGTGCCACTTTTCATTCAAAGAAAGGTTTGGATGAGACTTTATGTCCTTAAAGTGTCAAAGAACTCATTATTATTCAGTTCCTCAGAGAATACCTGTCTCTTCTTCATCAAGATGCTTTAATACGCCTCGTTACAAAGGAACCTCTCGTTAAACTGTCACGGCTCCATCTAGAGCTCACCTGTCAAACTCGAGGTTCAGGGGCCAAATGCGGCCCTTTGCATTGTTTTATGTGGCCCTTAAATACATTAAGAAGGTGATATTTTGGATTAATTTGAACAGGTTTTAGATGGTTCAAATCCAACTAAAACCTGTTCAAATCCAACTAAAACCTGTTCCAATCTGACCTAATATTTTTAAATCAATCTAAAACCTTTTCAAATCCATCTAAGAATTGTTCAGATTTTACTAAAATCATTTTAAATCCATCTAAAACCTGTTCAGATCTTACTAAAACCTGTTCAAATCCTACTAAAACCTGTTCAAATCCAACTAAAACCTGTTCAAATCTTACTAACTCTGTTCAAATCCATCTAAAACCTGTTCAAATCCATCTAAAACCTGTTCAAATCTGACCTAATCTTTTTAAATCAATCTAAAACCAGTTTAAATCCATCTAAAACCTGTTCAAATCTTACTAAAACCAGTTTAAATCCATCTAAAACCTGTTCAAATCCATCCTCGGCCCTGAAATGATTCTTATTTGACACCACAGATCTAGTGCTTACAAAGTATAGATTTTTGAGGAAATATCATGTTAAGAAAGTTAAAAGTAAGTACTAGTAGGACTTGAAAGCAAACCATAGGATGCTACTTTTTGCATGTGTCATTGAAACAGAACACCTTGCTCTTTATTGGACACAAAACATTTAAAACACGCAAAAGAAGTGCATACATTTCCGACTTTTAATGGATCTAACAGCTGCGGTACCGGTGGAAACCCGTCTAATCTACAGAACGCAGATACAGTCTAAAACAGGAGAGGACCGACCCGTACGAGCTACTTAACGCCGTCCCGACCGGAGCTATTTAATCCACGTGTCGACGTTGTCACGCGGCGTCGCTCGCGCAGAACTAATCGCTTGTTTTTGTCCCGTTGTGTCGAGACGTGTCGACGGAAAAACTGTGAAGGACGCTCATTACAAGTTGTACGCGGACCCAACGGCGTGGACAAAGATGCGATCACGAGCGCAGACGAGCACATAAAACCAGAAGCAGAGGGCTGATAAGAGCACGGAGCAGAATCCCCTTGAACCCTGCAGCTTTTACACCTTTAAATGTAAACATGGCGCTTCCTCTGATGGACTCACACACTCCATCCTCCCTCACACACGCTCCATCTGATTTGCATTTTGGTTAACACTCTAATTGCCTCTCATTAAATACCTTGTCACTTTGATTAATTGGCGCGATACCGAAATGTAAAACAGCAGCGTTATAATGGATAGTGAACAGTTGCTGATTAGAAAAGAGCAGAGAGGCCACAGAAATGCATCACAGCGCTCAAACTCAATCTATACTTTTAGTTGTGTCAGGATTTTCAGAAAAGAGAGCGCCTTGTATTTTCAGGTTTAAAGAAGTCGAATAGTGTCGTCTCGAGCTCTTTGTAGTTTGTGAAAATTTAACAATAGAAAGCTTAAAAAATAATGCTTTATGATTCAACCGTTTCCATCCTCCAGAAATGCCCTTAATAAACGTAATTATTTGAGAAAGCAAGCGAGTTTAAGACGTAAATATCAAACTATGTTAACGCTTGGAACATGAATACCAGCCGGAGCAGGTTAGGACTAGTTTACTTTCATTATTATTACTCTTTATATTTTATTATAAACCTTTTGTAGATTGAGTCGACTAAATTCTCATGATGAAGAAGAATTAGACTAAATTATGATTAAAACTAAATTATAATGGGTTCATGTAATGTAATTGAGTCGTTATTAATTAAATTCACAGAAAAAAAATGCTGCAGAATTTATTTTTGAATTCTGAATGATTGGCTTTGAAATGGAAATATTAAAAATGAGATTGCTTACCAGTAAATGATATGAAATGCTATTTGTTTTTTTTGTTTTTTTTACCTTATTGCTGGTTGTTTTTTTCTTCTTTCCTTTCTGAGGAATAGGAACAATTGTTTTTTGTTTTCTTTTCATCTTCTGGATCTCTTCTTTGGAAAAAAAGACTAAAAAGACATTCTTAAAAAAAGTCTGAACCACATTTAAACACAAATGAACAAAAGAGTTTGTGATTATTGTTGTTGTGTTTTCCTCTTTTCCTAAAACTATTCACACATTCAAGCTCCAAAGATGAGCATAGTTTTCTGTCAGATGTGGATCATTGTAATAACCATAGCCTTCTCCTTTCAAAAGTAAAAAATATAAACGCGCTACATTAATGGTCTCTGTGCAGGTTGTCCATTGACCAAGCGTTGGTGCATTACACCTTGAGCTCAAATCAGACTGGATATAAGCGCAGGAATGAACTAATTTTACACCTTGCTGTTCACTCCTTCAAATGTATTCCAGCCTAAATGGAAGTTAAAAGTAAAAAACCCCTGTGTAATTGAGAGTGGCAGCCCAGACCGAACGATATAATGACAGAAAATGGTGTAAATTAGCAACGCCTTTCATCCCCTGTCGTTGTAGCTCCTTCTTACGCTTCAGGTTTTAATATCGGTGCCAAAATGCATGTATTTCTGCACATTAGCTGCTTCTGATGTGTCCACCAGGAGCTCACCGGCCTCAGCTGCTCCATGTGGGTGGGCGGGCGGGTGGGTGGGTGGTGTGGGACGGAGGACTCACAGCAAATCTTACTCAGCTAAAAATAGGTCAAAAGGATCCTGAAGCACAGCAGTCATTTACAACCATCAGTTCAGTCGGCTTTAAATTGGATATAATTGTACGGAATTATGGATTTTAGCCATTTTTACACCTTCAAAGTGATATTTACTAAAAACAGCAGGTGACAGCATCATTAAAAGAGTCACTCCCATCAACAAAAGCATTTATCTCTGTTTTGTCCAAGTTTATGATACAAAATTGTTGCTAAAACAGTCAGATATTTCCCTTTATGTTCCACGACAACCTTCAAGTGTGTATTACTTTTGCCGATATGCATTTTAATTATGCAAATATACAGTATCTAAAATGGCAACATCCATTTTACTTTAATGTAGGGTTAGTGGCTGTAACAAAGAGGTCCTAAAGCGACCTGTGTCTAACTCTGGTCCTTGTTTTATTTGGTGTTTTGTACAAGTCCAGCACATGTTATAAATATGACTGTAGCTTGTAGTTTTCAGCTTGTGTGACTTTAAACAGACTGTACCTGAGATTTTTTCTTCTGGTTTAATGGTTTATTGTAAGAGCAAACATTTGTGGAAAAAAACAGTCTTTATGATGCTATCTACTGTTTATTATAAGGGATTGTATAGCTGCAGATAAAGTGTATTTTCAGCTGAATATGTCTTTTAACAGAGAAACAGCTGAAAAAAGAAAAGCATCAACAGAGAAAAGGGAGGCAACGTAAAACACAGATAAATACTGTCAATTCAATCACGTAATGTTTAACGAGGAGGAGATAATTGTCGTCCTGACGCTGAAGTCACAGCTAAGCTAACGCTAAACTCTAAACTTCAGTTTGGTCAAATGGATTAGTATTTTGTGGTTTTATTTTTTAATAAAAGAGAAGCAGGAGAGGTCCCTAGGCTGGTTTTGGAGGAGAGTGGAGCTTTTATGGTTGAACATATGCTAATGCTTTTTGGTCCAATGAAAATGTAAAAGGTCTTAAATAGATGAGATCATTTGCTTTTTTATTTTACCTTGAATTTCCTGCATTATCACCTGTAATAGAAAGACTAATTCTTTTAATGTTTATTGATAACAAACACAGCATTACCTTTGTCACGTCAGTACTACTATGAGCATAAACATCTCTGTAGTATTCTCATCTCATTCAAGACAAGTCCAGTCAGTGGGATCCGGTTGACTGAGCACGGCCCACCGGTTGCGTCGCCTGCCGCTAAAATTTATGAAACCATCATTCCCAGCAGCAGCTGATATTGCGTGTCACAGTGTTATTATTGAAATGAGACACGACGACATTGAGAGATGGCACAGCACCAGCTCCAGGAGAAAGTGAAATGAGATTTAGGAGATTATCGGAAGGCGCCACCTGAGCTTCTTCACTCATCACGCTGATTTTCATGAATGGAAAAACAAGACCAGCTTCAAATGCATAAAGGTTAACCAAAATCCTGATTTAAAGGATTGTAGAAGAAAAACAGCCGGGGTTACAGAACGGGGGTCTCCTCAGGGGGTTATTGTTTCTGTTCTGAGAGTGGCAGGCGAACACGGTTAATACAAACAGCTCTTATTGTTGCGCTGTTAGGAGTCGACGGCGAGCTGAAGTAACGCTCAAATGTATGTGTTTGCCTCCATTTGCTCACAATAACACGTATCTGTCAGATGGAGCTGTGAGGTTGAGTGCTTTCTGTCACGCTCTTATCTCTACGAGCAGCAAACACACACTCAACAACACTTATCTACTGGCTTTTCCCATCATTCCTGTTGGGATCAAAAGTGGAAACAACATTTAGCCATCTTAGCAGCTACCTTAGAAAAAAAAAGAAAAGGTCGGCTTGACACTCTTTATACCTATACACTGAGAATAGTCATGTTATTGTACTCCTCACAGACAACAGAGTATAAGTATAACAGAGGCACACTGTTGCATGACATTATCAACCATCAGTAAATCCAGTAATAGCTTTAAACAGACTGTACCTGATATTTTTATTCTAGTAAAACCCCAAATAGTATATTATAAAAGCAAAAACAGTCTTTATGATCCATCTCCTGTTTATTCTAAGGGATTGTAATAGATGAGAACCTCTATTCAGGAACAGAAAACCTTGGACAATCACATGCTCCAAAAAGGAGCGCTCCCATTGGTCGACACTTGTCACATGACGTTCCAGGAAGTTTAATAGCTGCAGATAAAGTGTATTTTCAGCTGAATATGTCTTTTAACAGAGAAACAGCTGAAAAAAGAAAAGCATCAACAGAGAAAGGGGAACAAAAAAAAAACCAGAAAAAAACTTTGTATTTAAAAACAAAAGTTTTTTAGGGGGGGGGGGATTTTGTGGGGCCTGAAGTCACAGCTAAGCTAAAAAAAGAAGAATTTTGTGGTTTTTTTTTTAGTAAAGAGAAAAGCATCAACTTTGAGAGTGGAGTCTGAGACAGGGACAAGAAATATAATTTAAATATTGACTGAACCACACCATTTTCAAAGTAGTTCTTAAAGTGGGAACTGATGCCTACTTATGAATTATGCCTTTTCTCTGTGCTGTGCTGTGGATGTTTTGCAGCTTGTTGCTATAAAATGCCTCACGTTAAAAGGAAATGTACACAAAGTTAGAAAAGATTTCTTTACATTACGTTTCTCTAAAGAGGTGAAAAACAGAAGTAGAATTGAAAAACTGTGAAAAGCAAATAACTTGTACAGTATATGACATTTTTTCAAGGCTGTAGATCAACATATTTTCTAAACACATATATGTTCAGTCTTTCCCATTCTCACTTTGAACCTTGTCCTTTTGGACACAGTGTTGAGACAGACAGGAAGACTATTGGGAACCATTTTTTATTGGCAACGATAACCTTTACCTTGAGACGTATATGAAGGCTACAGTACACGGTGGGTTCATTACAGCTGTCCCTGTGGACCCCTGTGTATTCTGAGGCTATTTTTAGTGTTCACATGGAGCTTGGAGGGAGAAGTGGGAAGAGGAGCGCACTTGGGTAACGAGGAAGCGGACTTGTAATCAAAATGGAATTAGTGTTTGATAGTGACGGAGAGCACACACCTACATGTCTCTGAGAGCATCTGGAGCCCACACTCACACAAATCCACAGGGAAGATCATGAAATCCCACTGCATCATTGTAAATCCAAACAATAGACAGAGAAGAATCGTTTATTTTCATCAAAAGAGTGAGCATCACGAGCTGTGAGCATCTCAATTGTTTCTGTGCCCTTTTCATCTGTTTGCTTCGCTTTATCTCGTCATTTGTGGTTTAATTATCACTAATGCTTTATAAATGCAGTGTATATGATGAACTAAATGAGTGAAAGACACAGAGGCAGCACATAAAATCTGTTCGTTCTGAGCCATTATCCCCAGTCTTTGTCACATCTGCTGGCTATTAATCAGCCCCCAGTTAGCTCATCAACAGGCAGATTGAATAGTGAACAACAGCAGGTAAACACACAGCCAGGTGTAGCCACCACAGAGCAGCAGCTAACAGGAGATTAATGTGTCCATCTGGACCTCATTACAACTTAAACATGTGGAACTTCCTCCATACTTTGTCAGACATGCCTTTGGGGTTAAATTGGGTTGTTAATCTAGTGATGAGATTTCAATCTGTTCTGAAAACTTTATGGTTATCTACAAAACAAGCAGATATTTAAATGATAAAACAGCATTCCTAAATGTCCGGAGCTCTTTATATTCCTGAGCTGTTCACCCAGTAATGATGTGCTTCCACATTTTAAGGCTTTGACAAACACTCTGACACTTTAAGACACCAAAAAAAATCAATACAAACAATCAATTCTGAGATGTGACAGAGTGAAAATTAACTGGAGTGCAAAGCCGGGCACTAGAGCATTATAATTGGTTTGAGCTAAGTGTCAGTGTGGCTGCCAAACATGGAGCGAATGCAGAGCTCTATGTGTGTTTTTAAATTGGCAGCTGTCATGTGACAGCAAGCACACCTCATTCCCACTCGTCCCCTTCGGGTAAAAGCTGCTCTGAACTTACAAATCCAGAATATTCCCCGAAGACCAAGAGCCTCCTTCTGCTGCTCATCTGACTCTGACAGAAGAGTCATCGTTCTTCATCTAATCAGCCTAATGGTAGGAATGCAGTGTAAACATGCATCTGATTAAGCTTTATTTGAATAAAGTGGAGTTTGGAAACTGACAAATAAAGCCTCATCAAACTACATCACTTTCCTGCAGGAAATACAACCATTTTGTAGCTTACGTTTGACAGAGGTGTTCATAACTGATGCTCCAGAAATATCCACTGTTTTTCCACAGATTTGTGTATATTTATTCATGAACTTAGATGGTGCAAATTGAATTTTATTGAAATCAAAAGATAATGCATTTTCCAAAATGTATTCCCCTGCATTAAATAGCTTTAATTTCTCTAGTTTTGATGCAGAGATGTGTGAGGAGGCAGACAGGTGACGACTCAAAAGCACAACAAACAGGACAAAAATCAAGGCAAGGTCTTTAATCCAGAAACAGGTCTTACAGAGAACGGAAAGAAATGAGAATCTTCAGCAAAAAATACACTAATAAAAGGCTGGAGAGCTTGACACAATGGAACAAGACTGGCACCGAACAGAAGCAAAGACACAGACTAAATAGAAGAGACAACGAGGCACAGGTGGAACATGTTCGAGGCAGAGATTCACAGTGAAGGGAAAATACACAAGAGCAGGAAGTCAATACAGGTTAGTGAAGTGTCAAAATAAAACAGGAAGTGATGCAACAATAACATAACCTCGTTTGTGGAGCTGGTTCTGATGAAGCACAGCAACCGTCAGAAGGAAACTGAGAGACTTTATTCCAGTTTGTAATGACAGTGGTGGAGAAAGTGTGTCCATAAATTATTTTCTAGAATGAACATTGTGTGAAAAGCCTCTTGCTATTTCTCATTGTTCCGGCAAAAAAAAAGTTTATAATGTGCACTCTCCATCAAAAATTACAGCTCCAGTGCCCTTTTACAAAAGGCACCGCTTTAGTTGTTTTTTTCCTGAAGAATCTCTGCACTAAGTGTGAAGGAGAGTCAGGTGCGACTGGGAAACAGGTTTCCAATAAAAGAGCAAACTGTGTGTCTGAGATTGTTCCTGGATAAATGAGGCTTTTTAACACACAGTGAGCTCTTATCAGTGAGCAACAGGAACAGATCTTCTGCAGATTGTTTTGGCATTAATGTAGTCTTGTGTTCCCAGAATCAAGTTCAATGATTTCTCTGTAGTTGATGTGGTCAAGACCAAGACTAATACAAAGACTAATAAGAGAATAAAAGTCAAAGATTAGACATTAATCACAAAACACCGCAGTGTTAATGTTGACAGCAAATTTTAATTAAGTTTTATTCTTAATATTTTGACTAAAATGCAATTTAGTTTTAGTCATCTAATCCTTATTGGTTTTAGTCTAGTTTTGAATAAATATAAGAATTTAGTATAAATAAGAATTATAATAATGTATTTTCTTCAGTAATAATGTCTCTAATGAAAGTAAACTAGTCCTAACCTGTTCCGGCTGGTATTCAGGTTCCAAGTGTTAACATAGTTTCTATTTAAAGTGGTTCTCTTTTGGTCTCCTGTCGTCTTCCCGAGGCTCTAACAAATGTGTCTGACATCACTTCAGCGACGCTCAAAAACCTGAGTCTGATTGGATCTCTTCTCAACTCTTCTCCTTTTGATGGATTTACTCTCTGTTTTGTTTTCATTCTTTGACGAAAGTGTCGATATATTTAGTCAGAGTTTAGTTTTCATTAATCACTTGCAAAAATATGTTGTTGACGAAAACTATGACAAAATTATTCGTCAACAAAATGAACACTGGCTTATTTTACACTGATTCTTTTTCATTTTTATTTAAATTCTAGTTCTCACTCTGGTGTGTTCCTCGCAGGTGAACGGCCGTGACTTCTCTAAGGTGGACCATGAGGGGGCGGTGGTGGAGGCCATCAGGAGGG
>CM072159.1:31888370-32085454 GCA_036850595.1 Rhyacichthys aspro
TGTTGAGTCAATAAAGTGTGATCGATTCATTGCTTGATTTGTTTTAGACTGTTTCAAATGGGAGTGTGTGATTGGCCATTTTAGATTTAGATTAGATTCAGGTTCTTACTCATCGATAAAGATGGATAATATGGAGCTTACACTGAAAACCAACCATAACATTTCAACACAGACAAAGATAACATGTTTTATTCAATACGTCATTAATTTAGAAGAACATAAAGGCTTAATTATTCCCTAAACACACTGAAGGTTAATCTTAACAGGTTTATTACTGTATATAACATTTATTCATGTTTAGTCAGAGATATTTTTCTTCATATTCAGTTCATATTTAATGAAAACACAGCTTACGTTAGATGATCTAATAATCTTATATTTCTGCAAACATTTCCACAAACACATGATTAAAGCTTAAAAGGGCTTTTTTATTTGCAGTTTGAGTTAATGCACAAATCATTTATAATATACAGAAGATATAATGGATAATAATGAATAACATTTATATAGCGCTTTTTTTTTTTTATGTCAAGTCACTCAAAGCGCTTCACAATTATGTCTATCACTCATGGTTCTTGAGTCTAGTTTAAAGCAGCAGAACCATCAGCAACACCAGTCCCACGACCAAACCGACGGCGATGGTACAAACGATGAGTCCTGTCAAAAAGCCCCTCAGCTCCTTTCTGGTGCCGCTCTTGTCCGGCTTCTCTTCGGTGCCAGCCTCTTCCACCTCGCTCTCAGACTCCTCCAGAGGCACTTTGACGAAAAACTGGGGAAGGATAGAAGCTTCATCGTCAGTGTCGGCGCATTGGAACAGAAACTTCTCACTTCCAATGATCCTTCTCTGATCAAAGTTTACCTCACAAGTTGGAGTGAGCGCTGGTGTTTTAGGAGATTCTGATGACACTGAATCTCCTTCTGGGGTTTTGTTTTTTCCCAGTTTGAAGCGCTTGATGAAAGACAAACAGAGGAATATGAATATCACACTAGAAAGGATTTATGGCAACAGTAAAACTCACAAAATCTACACAAATTTGGATAAAAAAGGAGTGTCTTTTTGAGTTCAAGTAAATTAGTTGTTTTCATAAACTGAGCAAAGGGCAAAAGGAAAGAAATGCTGCTACAGATTGTCCAGAAATGAACAGTACATTTACACGAGCACAGACTCTTCTGCTGAATTTATGAAACATATAAAACGTTGAAGGAAAGCAGCAACATAAACATTTCCAGAAAAACTACTCCATTTTTCCCTCAAAATCTTCAGACATTTTGCCCAAACCCATCTGGTCTCGTACCTGTTCCTCTTCAGGGGTCTCCTCACAGGAAAAAGGGTGGGCAGGTGTTATCTCGCCCTTTTCCTCGGTTTCCAAAAGTGAAATCATCTTAATCTCTCAGTTTGTTGAGTTTTGACTCAGTCACTTCTCCTGTCTCCAACAGAATACCTGAACTGGCTCGGTCGCCGCGGTTACACATATTTAAACATAAACACATTTACACATGAATATATTCACATTTTATTTGACTTTTTGAAACAAATCATTTGGGTTTGAGCTGCTCTGTGGCGACTAGGCTCCTGGTTTTAAAACTACGTTATTGAATATGTCCTTTATACAAACAAATGTGAGCATCATTCACAGCATTCAGCCCTGTTTTCAGACTCATTTATTATAAGCCTCTGGACCCAGGCCCTTCACTGTTTTACTCTGGTCTGGCTCCTCCTTTTATTTTTTATTTCATGTAAATTTGAACAAAGTGATGACAAAAGCAAGTTAGAACTGCATCAAGAATTATTGGCCAAGATCTGCTGAGATCTGACCAGAAAATGACCTTCACATCCACAAAATCCACCTGTTCCTCCTAAAAGTCGAACTAGTTGCTTGTGTAACAGCACAGATCCTGAATCTGTGAGGCTTTAAACTCTTAAACTCATGAAAAACGCCAATGCTAAGTTTAAATATGCTCTAAACTACTGATGATGCTGGTGTTCAGGTTATTTACTGGAACCATGTGAGAAAGGAGCTGTAAAAACCCCACCAGGAGCTTCTTCGTGTGTTTTCTTGTCTGTCACTTCCTGTATTTGCTCCGAGCTGTCTGAAAATCCACACAATCAACAAGAGATAAGGATAAAAATAAACCAAATTACAGCCATGGCAGATTCATCTTAAACTCACAGAAGAGCACTGCAATTATTACAAATGACTAGATGTCCCAAGGTGATACGAGTATGGCTTAAGACATGCATCGAGGTGAGACAGAAGGCCTCGAGGTCGTTCCTGGCGACAGTAACGGACAGTTGTGCTACTGTCAGGGCTCTTTTTTGGTTTAATAGGCACTTCCTGGTTCAGTGAGCTGCGTTCAGAGTCATTAGGAAGCCTCTGTTACCAGCTGTGGTCTACTTTACAGTGGCATCTAAAATGAAAAAAGTCCCCAGAGTGTGTCAGAGGTGGATGACTTGTGTGTGTTGTAACCTGCCAGATTTACACATCACACTTACCTCTGTCCATCCAGGTGTATCTGTCTGGAACATGAATGGCTTTCCTCTCGGATGAAACAGAAAAGCGCTGCCATTCCCGGGAACATTAGCTTTGACTGACAGGGTTTTTTTTTCGTTTTTTTTTTTGCTTTAAGCTGATTGTTCACGTTTTCGGTCATACATAATACACCTGCCACGTCAAATCTGTCTCACAATACAACATCACACGGCTGTACATTTTAGTCTGGGTTAAAAGGCGCTTATTGTTATTAAAATTGGAAAATTGGGAAAATTGTAATTTCTTTCGGTGACAAAGAGTTGATTGAAAAAGATCAATAATAATCGACTTCTGAAGCAGCCTATTTTTCATGAAGCACTGTAGACATAATGGCTTTATGGATATGGATTTTCAGAATAAAAGCTTCAATATTGGATTCAATATGTCTTCAGCAAACTTCACCAAACAATAAAACTCATTCATTTATTTTCTACCTTTTATCTTTTACGGGTCACAAGCCTGGACAATATTTATTTATTTATTTATTTATTTATTTTTTAATTTAATTTAATTTAATTTAATTTAATTTAATTTAATTTAATTTAATTTAATTTAATTTAATTTAATTTAATTTAATTTAATTTTATTTTATTTTATTTTATTTTATTTTATTTTATTTTATTTTATTTTATTTTGTGTACATACAAAGCAATTTAAAGTGACAGTGGCTTATAGAAGGGACAAAATATTTCACTAAATTTGGACTCACCAGTTGTCTTTAGATGGTTGGAGGAAGCTGTAGTGCTCAGACAGGACCAAGTACGATGAGGAGGGCATAAAAAAATGGAATAACTCTGTTTCTATATAAAGAAGTTGGGCATTTTTCCTGGAACGCAGACTAACAGCAGGATTTCGGATAAACTGATTCTTGCACTTTTTCTTACACTGTTATTCTGCCTAAAGCTTTCACAGCCTTCATGGATTTTGAAAAGAACAGGAGTACACACTAACAGACTGGTTTCAGCAGATATTGTTTGACGAAGGAAAGACTGGGATCAAAGACTTGGCTGCGTCTACAGGATCTGAACCAACTGAAGCAAACTGAATGCTCAAACTCTCACAAGGGCAACAGTTTAAAGGGTACTTCCTGTTGCTTCTGATGCTATTTCCTGTGTCTTTTTCATTGGCTGTTGACACATGTTTATCCAGATTTGGCTCAAAAAATTCATGTTTGACTGACATCGACTGAGGTCTGGTCAGATCTGTTTCCCTCAAACACTCACAGATTTTGTGCCGACTGTCTCCAACTAGAACAGACTGGTGCAGACTTTGTGGCTAAAATCAGGCAAAAAATGTTGTAGTGTGTCCTCAGCCTCTTAAAAGAGAACAACCTAATGGTGTTATTCAGAGTGTGCTCCTTAAATGCACAAAAACAATATCGTAAAGTAGCACTGTGTAACTTTTAGCCCCAAAAATATAGATTCTGTCTCTCATTTTGATGGTTCTTAGACATGAGAGTAAAATCAGGCCTGTCTCACTGACACAGCGCCCTCTGCTGGACACAAACCTCCTGTAACTCTTCTGTCCCGGGACCAGGACTCATCTCCAGAGATTAATGAGTGAGGCTCTACCACACGGCGCATAGAATAAAGAAAATAAACCAATACAATGAACCCTACAGAGTCACATTTGTACAAAATACACAAAATTGAGCCTAGACACGTTCTTTCTTCCAAACTTGCCGTCTTAAACGTCTCTACTGGTAAACAAACATGGCCGCCGCTGACAGTGAGGTTCCACAGAGAGGGAACTGCGCCCTCTGCTGGAGAAAAGTCACACAGGGTCGATTTAAACCTAAGTGTGAACGGTATGGATCACGTCAAGGACTGCAGCTCTGAAATAATGACCGCTCAGAGGAGCTGATTGTGTCCGATGTGGAAACAATGAGCCGGTGAACATTAGCTTTAGCAGCGATTTGTTTTGAATGAAACCTCGCTGTGCTCTGTCCTCATTAAGATGTTACACAGATGTTCAATGTGGCTCTAAAACATCTATATCTCCTCATTCTTTATAAAGCAGTTGGACTGGAGATTAACAGGACAGTTTGCAACGTATAAGATATAAAATTATTTTGACATGTCTCTATTGGTGTCATCTAAACCCCACTGTGCCACATTATGACCCAATTATCCCTAATTGAGCCTCTCTACAGTTTCAGCTGCACACATCTGGAAACCATTAGCTGCTGGGATTCACAAAAGACACTGAGCGACTCAAAAAGAAGCTCACCTCCAAACACGCACTGATATTAAGTTCCCAGCTCCGTCTAATCCTCCACAGTTTCCAGATTAGCTCAAGTGCAACAATATTATAAACTCCCAACCTTTGAAGGTCAAGGCTGTCTGCACACGGGGTTAAATGCCACAGAAATTAATTACTTCCCCTGTCAGTCTCTGCTATCGTGTTTTCCCATGAGAGAAAAAGGGGGTTGTGGGGCTTATTTCTGACTCCCTCCTACGTCCCAACTTCACAAAACTGAAATGAATTAGCCAGCATGGGGTTAATACCGATTACCCCCAGAGTTATCTTTGTACACAGCAGAGATCAGAAGGAGGCAGTGGCGGCGAAACGGACTAAATGTAGAGACTTTTTTGCTTTGGGAGGGGGTTGTAGAGAAAATATAATCACTGTCACCATCAAAGGGCTCCCCTGTGTGCCACCACATACTGGGGTGTGTTTAATATTGACAGGTTGTTGTTTTATTGATGTACAGGCCACATACTGGGGCTGTCTGTATGTGTTTGTGTTTAGTCACTGCTTCGTGCCAGGGCTGTTTGGTCATTTGGTCACATTGTTGGGTCTGTAACAGCTCATTTTCCTCTGGTTGAGCGACCGTTTACATTTATTCCCATCGTCCAAACCGTTTACGAAGCAGAATGGCCGTAACATAAACACAAACGGGAAACTATAACTGTTAAACAGCTAATTGGTTCGTTTGTGGTTTGTGTTTAACAGGAGGTGGAGCTGTGTCGGCAGAACAGTCAAGAGAAGCTGGGGCTGACGCTGTGCTACAGAACCGACGACGAGGAGGACATGGCTATTTATGTGAGCCAGGTGAGACTGGAGAGGGATTTAAACAGAATATACCTGGTATTTTTGTCTTGTAGTTGTGGAAAATGGTTTAAACTCCAAATTGTATTGTAAAAGAAAAGAAAAAACAGTCTTTATGATGCCATCTTCTGTTTATTCTAAGGGATTGTAACAAATGAGAACCTCTATTCAAAAAAGGAGCGCTCCCATTGGTCGACACTTGTCACATGACGTTCCAGGAAGTTTAATAGCTGCAGATAAAGTGTATTTTCAGCTGAATATGTCTTTTAACAGAGAAACAGCTGAAAAAAGAAAAGCATCAACAGAGAAAAGGGAGGCAACATAAAACACAGATAAATACTGTCAATTCAATCACGTAATGTTTAACGAGGAGGAGATAATTGTCGTCCTGACGCTGAAGTCACAGCTAAGCTAACGCTAAACTCTAAACTTCAGTTTGGTCAAATGGATTAGTATTTTGGAGGAAACATTGGTCTGGTTTTATTTTTTAATAAAAGAGAAGCTGCTTTTGGAGGAGAGTGGAGTCTGAGACAGGGACAAAAAAAGAAAAACAGGAAGTGGAGATTTAATGCTCCATGAATCTTGGACTATTTGGGACAGTAACTCAATCCTGATGATGTGTTTCCTTAGAGCAAAGCTTATTAAAAGATAACACAAAATCCTATTTGAATTTTCATCTTGACAAACTGAAAGGAGCCAAAAAAAATGTTTACCCATTAAATTCAAACTTGCCAAAAAGGGAGTCAGGTTTCAAATGTGATCCTCTTCCTGCCATTCTCTTTCTCCTCCTTTAACATGTTCTAATTGAAGGTTTTAATTAGCTCTGAGCAGCAACCATTACATTCCACCATATGGCAAATGACACATTAGTCACTCCAGTGTCTGCTCTGAATACCAAACACACAAAGCAACGGCACGAGGATGAAGCACTTCTACAGATTTGTTCTTTGGCTTAGAATGAACAGTCTTTCCTGAGAAAACAATGACAGCGACTGCACTTTTAAGGAAAAAACTGAACGAATGGAGCATGAAAGCTGAAATACTCCAGGTGTAAATTTGATTCTTCTACACACTCCACACCAGTGTTAATTTTGACAGAAAAATTAATTTAGTCTTTTGTCTTCTGTTTTCGTCTCCTGTCGTCTTCCCGAGGCTCAAAAACCTGAGTCTGATGGGAACTCATCTCCTTTTCCAATTTAGTCTCTGTTCATTTCCGTTTTTATTAATTGAAGAAAGTGTCGATACATTACACATACATTAGTCAGAGATTTCATTCTCATTAAGTATTTTTATTTAGTTTTCGTTTCATTTTCGGACGCAAAAATATGTTGTTTGACGAAAACTATCACAAAAGTTATTCGTCAACAAAACAACTTTGCTCCAAAAGAAGATGAACATTTAAATGGTGCAGACTTTTAAAAGGCAGTGTGCTGTATTCTTGTTTCTTGTTTCTATTCATTACTTGGCGTTCCACTGGTTTGGCACCTGTTCTGCTGGAAACAACTACAGACTCTTAGTGTTAACACAAAAACACAAACACAAACAACAACACAGAGACCTGCCGAACTTCAACAGAACGTGAACAACCTTCCTCTGTAGAACACGTCTATTTTTGTACGGATAGAAATGCTAATTCCTCTCATTAATATGGATGTACAGTGGTGAGACTTTAGAGATGCGTGATTTTTTCCTTCTTCTTTTTTCCACTAAGGTTTATTTCTGCCCTGTGCTGCTTTCTCATTTGATCTTCAATGCAACAACAACAAAGTCGATGAAGTGATTGTTGAGCGTCGGGAGTGTACCACCGGGAAGCATCTGAAATAAACACTTGTGACTTGTTACGTTTGTAGCTTTGGCATTGTTTTCTGTTTTGTTTTCTGCGCACGTCTTCGCTCGTCTGCTTGGCATTCACATTTTATCGGTGACAGAAGTCAAGCTCACTTCAACACCTGTAAAGTCTGACAAACTCCAGAATTATACCACAAAACATGAGCCGGAAACACACAGTGAAACGTTTGTATTGTTCGTACAAAACATGCGGAACAGAAACACAGTGGTACAGTCAAAAAATAATAATTTGTTAGGGAAATATTAGGGTCTAAATCACAGGTTTCATCACAAAACAATGCTGTTGATTTAATGGACTGATGATTTTGTCACAAACCTTGATCTATCTGTAGATTTAGAGGCCAACAATCAATGTTTATACTGATTTAAAGCAGCCCTGTGTAACTTTTAGCCCAAAAATGTATATTCTCCCTCTCATTTTGATGGTTTTTAGAGATTAGATCAGTAGAATCATGCATATGTCACTGTCAGTTTCCTCCTCAGCTGGATCGAAACCTTTAATATAACTCTACTGTCCCGGGACAAGGACTCATTACAAAGTATTATCTCAAGTAGATGCTGCAGAAATAGACCAATACACTGGACCATAGCAGAGCAAAATACACTAAAATGACCTACTATTTCAGAAAAAAGACGTGTTTCTTTCTTCCAAACTTGCTGCTTTGATAGATTCCACTTGAAAACAAACAACGTTGATAAAATGACGCTTCTCTCGTGACAACACAGAGTCTGTAGAGGCGCCCCCTGCTGGAGAACAGTCACACAGGGCTGCTTTAACCAAATATTAAGAAAAGGTTTGGACAAAGCATCTGGACATAGGGTTGAAAGTCCCTCATACAAATGACACAAAGAGCTGAGTTATAAATCCCTCAGAGGGAGAGGTTTAGCCTGAAACTACTGGGATCGGACCAGGCTCTTTTCAGTTGAAGAAGCTGTGTCCAAACCTTTTCTTGAGAACCTTTACAGACGTGTTAAATACGCTCAGTCAACCCTGGCCTTTCTGAGAGGATTCTGTTCCTGTGGGTTCTCTCTGGCTTCTGCTCGTCGCCCAAAGACTCGTGAATCTGAAGTATCCCTGGTGAAGGAATAAGAGAGTAAATGTCTATTGTCCTAAAGCTGCTGGGATAGGCTCCAGTCACCTGTGACCCGGGACTAAACATGAGTGAATGAGTCTCAGAGCTGCAGTTTCTAATGTGAACTTTAATGCTCTGATCCACACATGTCAAACTCAAGGCCCAGGGGCCAAATGTGGCCCTTTACAGTGTTTTGTGTGGCCCTTCAATACATTTAGAAGGAGATATTTTTAGCAGGTTTTATTCATTGAATTTGAGCATGTTTTAGATGGACTTGATTTTTGCAACAAATTCCATCTAAAACCTGATCAAATTCACCCAAAACCTATTGAAACTCATTTAAATCCAACTAAAATCTGTTCAAATCTATCTAAAACCTGTCCAAATCCATATAAAACCTGTTGAAATCCATCTCAAATCTGTTAAATACAACTAAAACCTGTTTTAAATCCATCTAAAACATGTTGAAATCTGACTAAAACTTGTTGAAATCCAACTAAAACCTGTTCAAATCTTACTAAAACCTGTTGAAATCATCTAAAATTTGTTGAAATCTGACTAAAACACGTTTCTATAAAAGGAGGAAATTATTGTTTGTGTGATAACTTTTGTAAGACTCAAATGAAGATGAAATATCACATTCAAAATGTAATAAATGCTTCCAAATGTCACCATCTTCGGCCCCTGGAAGGATGCTTATTAACTTGTGGGTTTTGTGAGTGTTAGATGCCATAAGTCTATATGCAAGTAACCTCTCCATTTGCTAAATGCAGTATTTTATTTGTTTACTTCTGTGCTGTAATATATCAGTGTCAAATTTTACACATCGAAACTATAGAAGATTATAATGGTGTTTTTTTTCTGTTTTTGTGCAGGTGGAGCCACACAGTTTAGCTGCAAAAGATGGACGTATCAAGGAAGGAGATCGAATTGTGCAGGTAAATGTCTTTAGAATCTTTTGTCACATGACCCTCATCGTACCAGATATTTGAAATAATAGACGTGGGAAATGTTTTGTTCTATAGACACATGTAAAGGGTAAGCCTATATATATATACATTTTATTGCATTTCTAAACTGTACACTTCTGTTTAATCAGTGTAAATGTGTGATAAATACCAAAGCATTACACAGTTTGACATAGCTCCAACATCTCAAGCCCCGAACACGAGCGGATGTCATTAAGTCTGGTCCAATCCCTCGTGGAGTGTGAACGATTGTGTGAGAGCTGTACTGCCGCTCTTATTATCTCGCTCTGACAGCCCCATTACTCCAGAGAGGAAAAGATGAACGCCACCTGTCCAACAACAGTTAATTGTGCGTCTGGATGGGAGTAGATTCTCATCGAGTTTGACTTCACAATAGTGGAGCGCGCCGCCTACAGCTGTTTGAGTCAGGAGATGGCACAGAGCAGAAAATGGATTCAGTAGTGAGACTAATGGCCAGAGGTGGAGGTACTTCAGTAGGTTTAGTATTTATTTATCTGGAAACTTTTACTTTTCAACACAATTATCTGTACTTTTCTACTCCTTACTTTGTCAAAACAGTTTCTTTTACAAACTCCGCGGACGACAACACGACTTAAAACATGTGAAGAACAAGAGAGGGGAAGTCAAGCCCCGCCAAAATAAGAGGTGTCTGGGTAGTTTGGGGTTTTCAGCAGCGACATGGATGAAGAAAGAGAGCAAAACTTTGTTATTCAAAAACAGAAATAGTTTTGTTACTGCTTTGTTGCCATGATTATTGGTTATTATACATTATATTGGTGATTGTGTGATTGTTGTGAATGATGCAGAATGAAAATAATTGCAGAATAATCACAATTGAACTGGTTCTTGATTATTCTGTCTGAAACTTGAACCAAAACTGAAACAAACAGACTCCAACAGAAGATTGTTCATGAAAGAGTTACTGCAGAGTTGTTTCAAATGTATTGTGTATCATTGACAGAAAAATTAATACTTTTTACTGAAGATAATGTCCTTTTTTTACTTTTACTTGAGCAAAGAAGTTGAATCAGTTTTACTTTGACCAGTTTTTAACACAAGTATCTGCCACCTCTGCAAAATGGTGGAAAAAGATAAAGGAAAAAGGCTAATAGTATCTACTTTGCTACCATTGTAACCCTTATATTGTTTTTTTTTCACAGATAAATGGATGTGACGTGCAGGACAGACAAAAGGCAGTCGCTCTGTTGTCAAGCGAAGACACGCGCAGCATCATCCTCCTCGTGACAAGGCCAGAAATACAGGTAAACACACTGAAAACAGGCCGTCTGCCCTGCTTTGACAACCGCCGTCATGTCAAATAAAAACAGACGCCTGCTGTCAGCGCGAGCGTCTGAAGTTTTACACACAAACACGCCGCGCAAGAAGAGAGATCTCTGACAAGTTGTTGTTGTTGTGATTGGAGCTGGAGGAGGAGGAGGCCTGGCTGGACGACGACCAACAGGAGCTCGTACAGCTCAAGATGGAAATCCTGGAGCAGAGGAGGAAGCAGAAGGAACTGAAGTTTGACAGAAGAAAAGAGGTAAGAATAACAAGGATGACAAGAATAAATCCAGATAGAAAAGGTTGGCACAAAGATATAAGAGAAGCAGGGAAGGGAACAAACAAGGAAGAAGATTTAGAAACTGAAACAGCGCAAATTTTAATTTAGTTTTAGTCTCAGTCTTTTGACTAAAATGCAAATTAGTTTTAGTTGTTATTTAGTCTAATCCTTATTAGTTTTAGTCTAGTTTTAGTCGACTAAATCTCTAAAATATACTAACTAAAATATAAAGGGTAGTGCATTTTCAATGTTTTTTTTTGTTTCCTTCAGTAATAATGTCTCTGAATGAAAGTAAACTAGTCCTAACCTGTTCTGGCTGGTATTCAGGTTCCAAGTGTAAACATAGTTTATATTAAAGTGGTTCTCTTTTGGTCTCCTGTCGTCTTCCCGAGGCTCTAACAAATGTTTGTGTCTGACATCAACTCTCTCAACTCCTCTCATTTTGATCGGATTCATCTCCGTCTGTTCATTTACGTTCTCAGTTTCTTTCTCATTTATTGCTTTTTACTTTGTTTTTGTTTTGTTTACTGTTGAACTCAAAAATATGTTGTCAAAAAATTATTCATCAACAAAATTAACACTTGTTCAAAAGTGAGCAAAATTGAAGAAAAAATTTGTTCTATATATTCACATCTAGTGTGAATGTTGCTCATGTTTGAAGTGGAGGTTCCATTCACTCAAAAAAGTGGGTGTTGGTTTGCTTATAACAGAACTCTGGTGTGGTTTCATTGAAATATGAATTGATCACAGGCAAAAACATAACACGACAGCAAGTTAAAATTACTTGATAACTTTCTGAGATTCCAAAGAGAAATGTGAAAGAGGCAAAAATGTGAAATAATGAGGAGGTAAAATGTTTGGTGGAGGCTGTCATTGTTTTGTTTAAACACACAGATAACACATTTTTCTGAATGTATTTCTCAGCTTCAACTTGAGGAGGAGATGACGACCGACACAGCGACGTGTTCCTCAAACAATCAAGACAAAGACAGTGGGTTTGGACACGGCACCGACAGCCCGGACCACCAGCCTCTTTTGGCCCGACTTCAGAGAAGAAGTCCAGCTCATTGTTTGAGGGAAAGATGGCGCGCAGAACATCCACACAACAATCCAAGGACACAGTCAAAGGGCCAAGACAATGAAGGGGTAGCGGGTCTCCGCAGTAACAGCCCCATGTTAGGTTTAGAGAATCGATTCCAGCAACTTCTCGAACTGAAATGTCAGATTCGTAACGGCGTGGAGTGTGGGGTGTACTCCATCCGACACAGCATCGAGTGTAGTCTCACGGAGCAGAGCGCCGGGGACGAAGACGGAGGGACCAGCGGCGGAGAAGGAGGCGTGGAGCACGAGTTGAGGATGTTAAACGAAGAGCTACGTAGCATCGAGCTGGAGTGTCAGAGCATCATGCAAGCCCACCATCTCCGTCAGTCCAACCCACCGTCACAACCCGCGCCCTGTTCCCCGGGACGCAGCCCCAAAGACAAACGACACGGGAGGCTGGCCGACATCCACGAACACCCGGAGAGGTCGGACAGCGAGAGGAAAAAGGACAGTTCCAGTGCCTACAACACGGCAGAGAGCGCTCGGTCCACGCCCATCGGCACCGAGAAATCGCCCGATCATTCTCTGCAGAGACACATCAGCCTCACCAACCAGAAAAACCTCAGCTCCTCTTCGTCGTCCAGTCCCGTCCCGATCCCCAAACCCCAGAGTGCACCCGGTCGCGGCAGGACGGCAGACCCGGGCCCGGTCATCTCCAGCAGTCCGGACCAGAGCAACCCTTCCAGATCTGAGTCGGACCCCGCTCTTCCCGCGGACGACGAGAGGTGTGAGAAGAAAGGGAGGACGAGGGAATCGAGGAGAGGCCTTCCTTATCCAGCGGCGTATCAGACCGGTCCTTATCACAGCCCAGGAGGGTCCCGGCAGCTTCAGGTGGGTCCAGTACACTCCAGGAGGGTTGTTTCTTCAGGGATGGACTTAGCTAAAACCTCTCTAAGCCGTACAGTTTGATTGAGCCCAGCTTCTTTAATGAAAACTGCAACAAACTGCGGCAGAATGGTAAACCTGCCACACATTCAGGTTTGGGATTC
Organism: Rhyacichthys aspro; assembly: GCA_036850595.1. Lineage (NCBI taxonomy): Eukaryota > Metazoa > Chordata > Actinopteri > Gobiiformes > Rhyacichthyidae > Rhyacichthys > Rhyacichthys aspro. The sequence goes on from CM072159.1 coordinate 31,901,514, forward strand.
TTCCTCAGATCAGTCTGGAGTCTCCTTCCTCCCTCCATCCAGAGACATGTGTTTATCCTATTTCATTCCTGTAACTATTCTGTTGACTAATCCACGTCTAATTCCATTCATTCACAACAGACATTATGCACAACCAACTTCCTCATTTGGCTAAACTTCCAGTCACAGTTTAAAGGCCAGTGAGCAGAAGAGTGACGAGGTATAAATCACCTCTAAATATTCAAAATGGCTCTTGTTTACTTCCTTTGAGACCAACAAAAAAATCTCTATTTCAGACACTTACTGCATCTGTCTCGGTTCTGCAGAGAGTAACTGTTCCAGGAGAACAACACCGCTCTGGCCTCTCCATTCTCTGAGACCTCTTTATGACCAAATAATCACATTTAATATTACGTAGCCATGTTTTCTTTCTGGTAATTGTGAAAACTCACTGTTTACCGACTTTGATAAAGACATTTTAAGTTAGATTTTGAAAATATATAAAAAATAATCTGATATTAATCTGATAATTAGCCTTACCACACATTAATCTCACTATATTTTCTATTCTTTAAAACAGTTTGTCGTGCATAACGTCTATAGTCACTATAATCCGCTTATCCGAGTACAGGTCCCACATTCACAGACAAAACAACAGACAATATAAATATAATAAAACAATAAAAACTACTAAGATCAGTAAAACCATCCAAACCATGTTACACCAGGTGATACTGTTTAAAATGCCATCCTGACAATTCAAAGCCCAAATAGATGTCCTGAGTTGTACCAGAATGTGTTGCTTTGTGGGAACATTCATTCATTCATCTTCTGGTTCCAGGGTCACAGGTGGCCCAGCAGCTTTGGGCCTGGACCACAGCCAGTTAGGACCGACATTTAGACACTGACAACCATTCACTCTCACATTCATTCACTTTAGAGTCACCAGTTCACCTAAACATGTCTTTGACGATGGGAGGAGCTGGAGAGAACCCACAGTAACAGTAACACAAGGAGGACATGCAGACTCTCACAGAAAACAACTTGAGACCTTTGTTTTGTTAATGTTTGTTTGTTGTCTTTCAGAGCTACATGCAGCTGCTCCAGCAACATTCGTCCCTGGAGTATTCCCAGAGTCAGCTGAGTCTGCTCAGCGTCTGCAGAGACCCCGGGCACCGCGGCGGCCGCCCCGGGGAGCCCCGTCTCGAGTGGAAGGTCAAAGTTCGAGCGGACGGCACGCGCTACGTCGCTCGGAGACCCGCCCGCGACCGGATCCTTCGGGAAAGGGCTCTGAGGATTAGAGAAGAGAGGAGCGGAGGCATGACCACCGACGACGACGCCATGAGTGAAATGAAAATGGGCCGTTACTGGAGCAAAGAGGAGAGGAAGCAGCACTTGGCTCGAGCCAGAGAGCAGAGAAAAAGGAGGGAGTTCATGCAGAAGAGTCGCCTCGAGTGTCTGAAAGAGGGCCCCGCCAGCGGCGCCGAGGGCCGGAAGGAGATCAATATCTTAGAACTGAGTCACAAAAAGATGCTGAAGAAGAGAAACAAAAAGATCCTGGATAACTGGATGACTATTCAGGAGCTAATGAGCCATGGAGCCAGAGTTCAGGAGGACTCCAAAGTACATAATGCCTTTCTGTCTGTCACTACAGTGTAGCCCCTGCACTGGTCACTGTCCAAATACAGACTGCCTTCAAAACACAGCTCTGGTTTAAAAAGTGTTGGATTCAGTCAGAACTGGGAATGTGTTCTCGATATCTCAAAACCTCAGCTTTGTACACTGTGGTTTTACACTGACTTTTGGTAATACACTGAATTTTGTAGCATGTTGGTTCAAATGAATGCAATTCTAAAAACCAACACATTTCAAATGATTTTATGTATGCATTGTGTCGTCAACTCCATTTTCTGTTTGGTTTGTTTCGTACGAAGCGACTTCACTTGCCTCGTTCAATGTGGCACTTTTTTATAATGGGGAAAATACAATATTTTTCACACTTTGTACTTGCAGTAACGTTTTGTAAGGACTTTTTTTACTCTGAATGTCAACGTACGATAAACTTCTTAACATTACGTCCTATTTATTTAATCACCCTTAAGATTATTCCCTTGACTCTTTAATTGTCCAGACCACAGTTAAATCGCACTGAAAATATCTCTAAGCCCTCTTTTCTTAATTCATAAACAGATTTTTTCTCAACTTTAAAGAAACCCATCTCCTAAACACTTGAATCCTAGTCTGAGGTCTGTTTTATGTTTTAATGTAGATCTGTGTCTATATTCCTCATTCCTGCTCATTTTTATTTATTGTAAATTAAATATTTACTGTCCACGTAATTAACCTAATTGAAAAGCCAATTAATTTAAAAGTAATGTCTAAATGTGTATCATATTTGCTGCTTTTCACTGTAAAGGCGTTGAAGAGGCCTTGAGTTCAGCATTTGTCGATGGTGAAATTTGTTTAAGAAAATAAACAATGATGTGAGGAATATTGTCTTTGGTCTGTATTTTTGGATTTTGCACATTGTTTTTGTTGTAACAGGATTAAAAATAGGCATTAGAGGCATTATGGATATTTATTAAAAGCTACTAAAGACTAAATTCACTCAACTCAAATGCAATTATAATTTAAAAAAATAAAATACAAAATTTAGGCTCTCATTTTATAATAATTTTTACTGACATAATGCAGTATTTATTTATTTTTTTTAAAAATGTTTTTATGTTTAGCAACGTAAAAGCACAAGTAGTAATTATCCATGTATATCATTTATTCACATTGAAAGGGATACTGTAGTAGTTATAGGTAGCATCAAAGCTAAAACTACAGCTATCTAATACTTTCTGGAATTCTAATATCACCCATATAGTGCGTTCATGTGCTAACGTTATTTATAAATGAGTGAATCCAGTCACAGCAGCAGTTATTAGGAGCGCTTTAAGAAAAGGAAGACTATTCAAAACATAAGAAGTGAACAAAACCTCTAAATACAGACGGAAATAAATAAATAACTTAAAAAAAAATCAAGTTATTTATGTGAAAACAGTTGAAATATTTTTAAATGACTTGTATTAAACTAAAATATCTTAAACGTTAGCTTTCCTCCTCCATGTTGATGATGAAAATAACCCTCTCAGAGCTGTTCCGACTCGAGCAGGCTTCAAAAAACGTTTTCCCGAGTTCCCGAGGAGCTCACGAATGCACCAATAACAGGAAGTCGGTTCCTTATTCCGCTCGACTTTGTTTACAGTTCTCAAAATGGATAAAAGCTGGCTACACGAACCAGACTTTCTGTTGTTTTTAACGTCAAAGTACGACACAAACTGGGCCCTGAGCCAAATCGGGGAATGACTCTGACCCTGTTGGAGACAGTGTGTTCAAACGTGTCGAAAATTAAATAAAGATTTCATTAAACGACCAGAGCCACCACGACTTACACAACCGTCGTCTAGAAAACGAGCCCAGGTGACGATAAACAGGTTAAACTCCAGAAGCATTAACAAGTCACGGGTATATTCTTCTGTTGTGTCCACAGCCCACTGAACTGAGGAATTAATGAGAGACATGGGGGTGGCCTGTCTGTCTCTAGAGCCTTTATGAATAAGATTAAAGCACTGCAGCAGATTTACACGTACAGCCACCTATTTCCCTTCTCAACCAGTGATATTAGTGGAAGAAGTGGATAAACACCAAGGCTCCAATGTGTATGTGCAGAATCTGTAGGTGAGAAAGAGAAGGAACATCAGATCTTGTTAAAACTGTGTCTAAAATGTTGGTCTTCAAACTTCGAGAGTCTTAAACAAAACAGGGATAACTCAAATAAAAGATATAAACAGAGGAGAAAAGGCTCCGACTGTAACAGAAACATGAGACGAGCGGATTGCCTCTTTGTTCATTTAATAATTAGTGTTTCCTGCAGAGTCAGATCAAGGCGTGCAGCAGCAGGACGTGCCTCAAACAAGCAAACACCAACGAAAATAGGCTTCTCCTCGTCTCGTTCTGAGTTTAACAGATGAATGTAGCTCAGAAAAACAAAACAAGGCTGGGTCCTGCTTTCTCAGATCTAGAGATGTCTCTGAAGCATCAGCAGAAGGTGTTGGTTTATGCGACAATGACAGATTCTACGTGAGAGTAATCACTGTGTCACATTAAAACATCTCAAATCTGTGTTAAACTCTTGTATTCATGGCATTATTGTCGGACCATTTATCCTTTTAAATGTGTTGCTGTGAATCATCTTGTGTGTTATTTATAGGACATTGTAGAATATTGAATTCTGTTTTTTGAATTGGAAACTAAACACTTAATCATCATCAAGTGGTAAACATGAGCCTTTCTCTTGGAATACTTTTTTGTGCAAAGGTTTTCTGCAGCTGTGGAAATAAAATGTAAAGTAAACTCTGAAAGTCTGGTTAAAATTATGAGTTTACAAAATGAAAAGTGAAAAAATAGAAGATAATTCTAAATCAAATCAATATTTGGTCTGAGTTTGTCTCAAAACAGAAACAGTTCAGTTCCTCTGGACTAAACCAGACCATGTAATCCCAGACAAAACCAGACAAGACTGGACTAAACCAGACCATGTAATCCCAGACAAAACCAGACCAGACTGGACTAAACCAGACCATGTAATCCCAGACAAAACCAGACCAGACTGGACTAAACCAGACCATGTAATCCCAGACAAAACCAGACCAGACTGGACTAAACCAGACCATGTAATCCCAGACTAAACCAGACCAGACTGGACTAAACCAGACCATGTAATCCCAGACAAAACCAGACCAGACTGGACTAAACCAGACCATGTAATCCCAGACAAAACCAGACCAGACTGGACTAAACCAGACCATGTAATCCCAGACAAAACCAGACCAGACTGGACTAAACCAGACCATGTAATCCCAGACAGGACCAGACCAGACTGGACTAAACCAGACCATGTAATCCCAGACAAAACCAGACCAGACTGGACTAAACCAGACCATGTAATCCCAGACAAAACCAGCCCAGGGTGGCCTAAACCCGACCCTTTCACCCCCGCCCACCCCCCCCCCCCCTGGCCCCCCCCCCCCCCTCCCCCCCCCCCCCCCCCCCCCCGTCTTTGTTCTGGGATCATTCTAAAAATTTAACCCACCTTTTTGTCTCTTCACTCACTTTTCCTTTTTGTAAATTGATAAAAAATAAAAAATAATTTGTATATTGTTGACACCATTCTTACTCTACTGCTATCTTCACACTTACTGTACATTACATTGATAGAAAAACTTTCCAGGAAGGATGTTGAACTGTAAAGAACACGACCCACAGATGATCCAACAACATCCAACTCTTTCTACATTTTATTAACAACACAATCAGGCCTTGTGTCTTATTACAGAGAAAAAGGGGCTGATTAGAAGCAGCTAAATGTGTGACAATTTTCCATTCATTAAACTTCCATTCATGGCTTCAATTACGTTCTAATGACTCATCCAGACCCGTAATTAACAATTCTGATATTTTTCACGCAAACGACAAAACACAACCAGCAGAAATAACACATTCAAGACTCTAAACAGACAGTGTGACCTTGATGTTCTCTTACAATTGTCTCTCAGCGTTATTTCCTCTTATTTTCACAGTTCTTTGTGTCGTCTCTCGCCCGGTGCAGGGGTCGGCCATTGTAGAACGTGAACAGAGGCTTCATGCGGGGCTCTAACTGCACAAGTGAAGGGCCTTCGACTCGAGCTTAATGAAGGATATAAAATATTCAGCCACACAGCCCGACGCCGATTTAACACTCAAGATAATTGGAACATGTAGAAAAGTGTTGTGGTGGCAGGAGACCAAAAGGCTCCAGATGAATGAGGGGTCGCTAAAGACCATAAGTGTTTGGATAGAATTACAAACTAAAGGCTGTGAAGCGCATAAAAGAATCACTACTTTTTCATATTGTGAATGACAGTAAACAATAATACACCATTCTGAGTCAATATTTTGTTCCTAGATTTAATGTTTCATCTCACAAACTTAATTTGAAGGTCCATGCATAGATAATTGATCCTTATCACAAAATTAAGATGAATAGTCATTACTCATCTTCTCTCAATGGAAACATACATTAAAGCTCCACTTCTTGATTTTCTTTTTTTGTCCCAGTCTCAGACTCTCCTCCAAAAGCAGCCTAGGGACCTCTCCTGCTTCTCTTTTATTAAAAACAAAAAAAAAAGATCAAATTTCCTCAAAAATACAAATACATTTGACCAAATTTAGAGTTTAGCGTTATCTTAGCTGTGTTTCTCTGTTAAAAGACATATTCAGCTGAAAATACACTTTATCTGCAGCTATTAAACTTCCTGGAACGTCATGTGACAAGTGTCGACCAATGGGAGCGCTCCTTTTTGGAGCATGTGATTGTCCAAGGTTTTCTGTTCCTGAATAGAGGTTCTCATCTATTACAATCCCTTAGAATAAACAGTAGATGGATCAGAAAGACTGTTTTTCACAAATGATTGTTTTTATACTATTTGGGTTTAAACCATTTTCCAACTAGAATAAATCTTTACTGCAGGTTACTCTGTTTCCATGTCCTCCTTTAGCTGCAGACTGTGCTCCTTGTTTTCTGTGACAACAGCAGCAGTTGCAGCAGGTTTGGTTTTGTGTGTGACACCGGGTTCATCCACAGGTAAAGATGCTTCTGTCTCTTGTGGGTGAAGGCTTTGATTAGCCCGGGTTGTGCTCTACTATTGATCCAGCTCCTGTGCTGTATCTGTCTCACTTATTACAGGGTTATGCAGGTGCACAGGTGAGCTCAGTGGGTAAAGTCCTGGGATTACCAGCTCTGTCAGCTCCAGGGACCAAGCCTCCCTCAGAAAACAGGTTTTTGTTTTTTTTCTACAAAACAGTCGGTTGTGAAGAGATCCAAGGGAAATATTGTGCAACATTAGGAGAAAACAACTGGTGTGAGTGTGTTGTTTTGTAGAGTTTCAGCTGATTTTGATATTTTTCATAGCTTCATTTGAATAGCCCTTACCATAAAATGAGGTTAATATTAGATGAGGGAAAAAAAAGATTTAATTCACTCTACACACACACACTACAAGATCAATTGACCAAAAATGACCAAAATGATCATTTAATGCTAATAAAAGAGAAAAAGAATAATTTTTCTGAAATATTTCGCACATCTTTCTGTTTTGGAGAAAAACATTAATAATAATAGTCTAGAGTTCTTCTATATTTTAGCCTCATAAATAAAATGAAAGTGTTCACCAACATAGAGCATTCACCCTTCTTCTGTTTGGTCTGAAACTTTCAGATTTTCCCGTTTGGTTTGAACCAAAGCTCCAGGCTCAGACCAAACAGCTGCTCTTTGGTCTCGGTCCAGAGTAAACTGGACTTTTGGACCAAATTCAAGAAGTCAAGTTCAATTAAACTGCATGAAGAAAAGCAAACGGAGAAAGTAAACAGGCAAAACAGATCTGGTTTAAAAACAAATAAAAAACATAGATTACATTGTTTCATGTTTTCTAAGGCTCAATTTTTCTTGCTGCTCTACAACAGATGTCTCTGTGAAGCGTTAAAGTGATTTAAATCATGTCTGTATTAATTCTGTATTAATAATAACATGTCTCTATAGGTCCTGCTCCAGTCTGATTATTGTATTCCTTCAGTTCAACTGTAAAATGAGCCTCTGCAGAGACACATTCACCACAGAAAAAGAATCTACAGGAGACAGGACGACAGTGAATGCAGCATCAGGACGACAGTAAACGCAGCGTCAGGACGACAGTGAACGCAGCGTCAGGGCGACAGTGAACGCAGCGTCAGGGAAAGTCTGCTTTTAAAAACTGCAGAGTCAAACCAAAAGATACTGAACCTAATGAATACTGTGGAATAATCTGTGAGTTCTTAGTGTGAACCTTGGTGTGGACTTTCAGGAGAGAAAACCCTTAGTTACTCAATAATAACTGCTTCCTGAACGGTCCACTGGGAGAAGCCCTAACCAAGTGCCATTAGCTCTGATGAAAGTAAATTGATTTCTGCGGCCAAGAGGATTTGTAGAACTACAAGTGTCTCTGTGAGATTAGCTTAAATATGGAGAGGGTCTCTTTTCTTTTTTGATGAAAGGTGCACAGATGGTGCTCTGTGCTTCTGGAGTCCCACTGAAACATTGACAAATTAACACGGAATGAGACGAAAAGATCTGGCCCTCTTCAAGAAAATACACAGAGATGTTACGCCTTGTTTCCACTAACCATTAGGTTTCAGTTCTGCACGGGTCGAACGGAAACTAAAGATTCCGAATGAATTTTATTTTCTTTATATCAACAATTTAAGAAAAAGACAAGGTTTGAGTAGAAAATGTGCCTATTTTCTGTTCATTTCTATTCCCAGATGTTGTATTTAGCTTCACTTTTAGGACTTTTTTAATTATTCTAAATGCAGAGGCACCAAGAGTCACAAAAAGACAGCTGCTAATATCTGTTGTATTAGCATCGTTAGCTCATCATAAATTCAAAACACATTTCCTTCATTTCTGACTGACCTTTTCTGCATCTCATTCCCTGCCAGTGTTTTCCTTCAACTATCAAATAAAAGCATAACCATGAAATTAAATCAATAAAAGATTCACATGAACTCAAACGAAAAGACGACAAGAAATGGAGGAATATCAATAAAAAAGCAGCTTTCATCCCGAGCTGCTTCTCTGACAGCATGACAAAGAGCTGCGAGGCGTACAATCGATGGCGCTAATTAACTGTTTTACACAGAAGAGCTCCTTAAATATCAGCTAAACAAGCAGTCGATAATGACCAACTCACTGCTTACAAATGTGTCAGAGCCGCATCCTCCACTGACCTCACGAACTTACATTTGAGTCACACTCTGTTGATGAGTTCAGGGACGATCGCTGGGAAATGTTAGTCATCATCACCGGGATGCATCCACACTTGTCGAGGAGGTGCTCTTATGATCTGATGCATAATATTCCCATAAACCTCAGAGTGATTGAGTGTGGGGTTAAATCCAACATGTATAAGTCATAACACAGACCACTGGACCTTGTACACACACGATACTAAAACACATCCAGCGCTCAAGACAAACAGGGAACATTTTGCTAATATTATTGATTTGGTTTAATTAGGGATGTTCCAATAGGTTACCACCAAGAAGGGGCCTATACCCCAATGTCTTTAATCATTCCACAAAAAACAAACCAACAATCCAAGAGGAGCAAGTAGAGACAAGATCCAAGAATCATGAGGAAAAAAGTCTGCAAGAAACGCTTGCTCCAGAGAACGAAGATGAACTGGAAACGAATCCCGACTCACTTCCGCTTCCAGATTAGGGTCTAATTCATGAGCTCTCCTTTTGCACAAATGATCCATTAAGCTGTGGATAATGCTGTTAAAAAATAAGAAGAAAAGATATTATCTGGAAGAAAATATATACTATTTACTCTTTACTTAATATGCTTGATAACAGTAATATATGTCTGGTTTTAGAATTGTTGAAACGATTGCAGAACTTCATTTGTCTGGAGCATCTTTATGAGGAGCAGAAGCTGGTGTTAGACACAGGAATGAACAAATGGAGTGGAAAGGCCCACAGACTAAATACCCTCGGGGAGTGAAGAGAACGAGACACAGGTGCAGGCAATCAAAAAGGAAAACTCACAATGACAGGAAGTGGTTCTAAAAAGACGGTTTTAATGACAAAATAAAACAGGAAGTCATCATGAAACAAAAACAAACTGCTTGATCTCGCACTAATGTCAAGAAATGAAGTCACAGTAGGTCTATTCTGTTGCTGCACCAGTGATTCCTACAGAGGAGCTGCTTTTCCAACAGAGCACTCTGAAGATGTCCACCTCCTAACTCTCTTTTACTGTATTTTCCAGCGTTTTTCTTTTCCCCGGCCGGTTTCCTCGTCTAACACGGAAGCTAAGCCTCGGGGCTCTTCATAATCACGTAATCCATCCTTTCACCGGATGGAACCTCTTTAAATCCTCTTCTATTTACCTGCACACCTCCCTCCTCGGGGTGTCCAGGAGCGCTAATAAGCAATAAGCTACAGCTGAGAATCCCCCAATCCTTCATCGCTGATAGAAGACCGACCCGAGGAGAGACTCAGACACGGCCATTAACTCCAGACCATCTCACACATAAACACAAACATCTCCAGAGCTGCTAAGAACCACTTGTATCTCCTCCTCGTTCAGTCTCAGAACCATGGATCTGTAGTGTACGCCAACACACAATCTAAATGCAAACGTGGCTCCTGTTCCTCCGTGGAATAAAAAAAAAAGACTCCGATCACAGAGACAATCAAATAATTAGACCTTCATTTTAAACCAGACGACTTCTGTGCTTAAAAATCCCACAAGACACCACTGTTTCACACTTTGAATGCTGCCAAACTACGACACACATTTGGACCAACCTTTTATTGCAGTGTCAAGAATAGCTTAATTACATTTTAATGTCTGTACAGGCATTTAACCTTTACTGACACAAATACATTAGCCGCTCTCATTGTTCGGGGAAAGCACAAGGGAATAGATCCTCAGAGCTCAAACCAATTACTGCGGAGTAGGTTAAGTCGGCACTTACTCCCACAACAGAGAAAGAAAGAGGAGGATATCCCACAAACAGTATCTGAGTCATAATTAGCAGAGCAGGACAACACAGAAATAGAGGCTTAGTATTGGATCACATTGGATGTTTGATTCTGATATTTCCTTCAGGTGTTTGTTAAGATTGAACGTGTTTGATGTGGAGACAAATGGAAATGGACCTCTCCTGCTTCTCTTTTATAAAAAAATAAATCCAGACCAGTTTTTCCTCCAAAATACTAATCCATTTGACCAAACTGAAGTTTAGAGTTTAGCGTTAGCTTAGCTGTGACTTCAGCGTCAGGACGACAATTATCTCCTCCTCGTTAAACATTACGTGATTGAATTGACAGTATTTATCTGTGTTTTACGTTGCCTCCCTTTTCTCTGTTGATGCTTTTCTTTTTTCAGCTGTTTCTCTGTTAAAAGACATATTCAGCTGAAAATACACTTTATCTGCAGCTATTAAACTTCCTGGAACGTCATGTGACAAGTGTCGACCAATGGGAGCGCTCCTTTTTGAATGGAGGGTCTCATCTATTACAATCCCTTAGAATAAACAGTAGATGGATCAGAAAGACTCCATGCAAGTTTTTTTCACAAATGATTGCTTTTACACTTTTACACTATATTATTTGGGGTTTAATCCATTTTCCAACTATAAGAAAAATAAATCAGGTACAGTCTGTTTAATGCTATAATAAGCTTAATTTTACATCTTTGCATATTTGAGTGGTTGTATTCGATAAATTACTTCTAAGCAGTCTCCTGGGAACACTCTGGGCTATTCAACTTTCCTAGCAATGCATCTTAAACTTCTTGAATTAATGATGCATTTGTGATCTTCAAACAATGAGGCTGTTGAATAATATGTTGAAATTAAAGTCTCGATGTTCGTGCTCTCACTGAGGCCACCTCCTGATGCGTTCGAGCAGGATTCCCTACAGACTGCTGCAGAAAAGTGCTGGCCTAGTTAAGGAGCTACCGCAGGAAACCAGAGAGAGCAAATGAGACTTGGAAGGAACAGGGAAAAACAAACCGCACTGCTGCCATTAAGTTTCCCGCTGCTTTGTTTAAACAGTGCTTTCTGTGGAAATCTAGTTCACCTCAAAGCTTTGACATTAACATCTTCTACACAAGGACCCGCCCTTTTTTGTATGTTCTCGTGCTGAGCATCTGTCAGAATAGATATCGTCCCCAAAGCGTTCGCAGACACCTCCATCCAAGGACAAATCAATTAGCGGTGAAAGACAGGCAGATGGTTGTGAAGGACGGCGCTGCCTGTGCCTCAGGTGAGAGGCATCGAGAGGCAGCGAGCGACTGTCAAGTAAAATACTCGTCTCGGCGAACCCCCCGCGTCAGACGCCACAAAGAGGCGGCTCACAGCGTACGGTGGGATGCAAAAATCAACGCTGGGAGAGGAAGAGAAGTGTGAATATTTCATATTTTATCAAACTGAATCACAGATTAGCGCGCCTGCTGAATTACCCCAGGTGATGCTAAAGAGCTGCTGTGGATGGGGGGCTGAATTTGACTGCAACTACAGAGAAAAACTGTAGATTAAAATGTGAAAAGATTACAAAAAGGATTTCAGAAATGGAGGAATTCTGCTGCAAAGCTGATCTCGTCGTTGATCATACACCTACAAAGAGACATCAGAGGAGCTTATTGGATGGTTTTCCTGTGTCTCTTATTTTAAGATAAGTGAATTGGCCGCTGCTTATCTGCGGGTAACCAGGGCGACCGCTTGGTTTGTTAATAACCGAGGTTCGAAAGGAAGGGCGTACAAAGGCAGCCATTTTGGGGAAGCTGTGGTAGGGAATGATAGAGAACCTAGAATCAATTAAAAGAGTCATTGTCTGCCCAATTCTGACACAATTAGGGCAGACAAAGCCGGGAGGATTCGGTACACAGCGGACAGCACAAAAACACAAAAGGCCATAGAGAACACTGTAGAGATAGGAAATAATTAATTATAGAAGAAAATGGCAGAAGAAAAGTTCAGCTTAAACTGGACAACAGTGTACCTCCTTCACATATTATCTGTAATTAGCAGGGTTTTCATTAGAGATGAACTAATACACACATGGGATTCCTAATTGTGAATAAGAAATGGGTGAGAGCTTGATCTGAAGAGTGTTTTTTATTTTTAACTCTGGTGTTTTCCCCGTTTCTTTTGTGCCTTTAAGTCCAGATGACAAGTCTCCGAGCCTTAATCACACAAACAGACGACATCGCTGCCAAAAAAACATCCTAATGCTGTCTAATTGAGATTCATGACTTCAAATACCAATCAGATAAAGTGATTAAGTCTTTGCTTGTCCAGATCTTGAAATCATAGCTTCCCCTCCCGGCACATCATCCTCTGATGTCCACGTCTCATCGTTTCATTATTCATCTCTCTTTGTTTGGGAGCTCTGTTGTTCCCTTGAGAGCTCGGCGTCGGTGCAATTAGAAAATGTGGTTATTCCTCTGCAGTGTGGTTAATTTAAACAATCTATATCTGTCCCCTGTCAGGAATAACGCTCATTTTCTTACATTCCATACTGTATGTTTTAAACTAGAGCTAAAACAACAAGGGAAAACATGCAGACATTAAAGGCACAAGCTGATTTTCAAAGTAAAATACACTCAAGCGATCAAGAATGTCACAAAAAGAAGACATTGTGTGTGAAAAATTCTAATAATTCACAATTTCCTGAATATATTTATCAAGGAATAAATCTATAAATAAATAAAAATGCAAAAATCATAACATAGGTTAAATATATACAAACATTTTGAGTTTAACACTGACTGCAACTAAATAAAAACCTCAGACTGAGCCCTTTTCTGTGTTTTCAGTTTAAACAACCTCTTAAACTGTATTGTCATTCTTTTAGAAGTAGATTTTTGGAGTATATGTTATTTTTATAAAGGGCTGCAAACACAAATAATACATTAATTCTGAAATGTATCGACTAGTATCACTTCTTTGATTGTTCTTGTGACAAATTAAGCTTGTTTTATCTTTAATTTTAATTGTGGTGTATATGCTGTGGTTTATTTACAATGAGATTACTGTAATGACCTTGTTGACCCATTAAAGCTTGAACAAATGTGCTTTTTGAAGAAAGAGCATTTTCTCTCACAAATTGTTCTGCAGCTTTTATTAAGTTCAGAATCTTTTGTTTTCTCTACAGTTTTTAAAAGCAGACTATGTGACTTTCCCTGATGCTGCGTTCACTGTCGTCCTGTCTCCTGTAGATTCTTTTACTGTGGTGAATGTGTCTCTGCAGAGGCTCATTTTACAGTTGAACTGGAGAAATACAATAATCAGACTGGAGCAGGGCCTATAGAGACATGTTATTATTAAAATATGATTAATACAAACATGATTTAAATCACTATAACGCTCTTTAGGAGACATCTGTCGTAGAGCAGCAAGAAAAATAGAGACAAACTAAACATAAAACAATGTAATATTTGTGTTTTATGTGTTTTTAAACCAGACTAATATCACTTTTTTGTGTTTAATCGACCGTGACTTCCTGGATTTGGTCCAAAAAACTATCGCCAAACACACTTTCAGAAACAAATCAGACGTTAATTCCGAAAAATAATGCAAAATTCTTTTACATCTGAAGATTTGCTTTGAACCAAACGTGAAAGTCCAAAATGTAACTCGCCTAAAACTCAGCAATTATTATAGATCTCAGAAGAATGTAATATTATTTTCTATTGCACTTTGTTGCATTAAGTCCCACTGTGTTCTGCTGCTCAACCACAACAACACACAGACTCCTTTTAGATGTCACTAAATCTTTTGGCTAAAGTTTGTTTCTTGCATTTGTCGCATCAATCCCCATTACGTATTGAAAACATGTCACGAGATGAGAAGCAGCCTGTTCCGAGGAGGAAATGACCTTGCGCGGCAGTGACAGCTTAATCACCGCTGACCAGTATCGAGCCTGAATCACCAATGATCAAAATTTAGAGCTTTAATCACCGACGCTGAGCCTGACAGATGAAATACTGCCCTCCGACTCCGACTGTGTGTCTTTTTACGACGGCACTGATTCAAAAAGGAATGAACCACTTTGCAAATACAACATATCTGTGATGAGCTCCGGGTAAATTATGATTATAGGCATCGCGGCGCGTACATGGATCATTTTAGTCGCCATCTGCTTTTATTAGTGCACTGTTAAAGACACAACAGTGGGATTTTTTCACAAGGTAAGCCTCCTACCAGCTGTCAAGTGTATATTAATGCACTTCTCATTCAAATAATATAGCAATATCTGTCAAAAATCTCCCAGCTTTTTCATTTCCAGCTCGTATTATCATCAATAGATCTCAGGCCAGCTGTGCTATGGAACACATGAGAGTGTCTTTTTGGCTGCAAAATGTTAATTAAACCATAAATTGAAACTGGCCATGAAAAAGCAACAGCCCATGTCTGTGATCGGAGAAAAGCAGGCGTCCATTCATTCATTTGGACTTCGGAGAACATTAGGCCAGTGGCTGAGCACGTCCTCTCACTCCACTCTCACACTTTAAAGGAATGTTTCATTAGACGTTAAATTAATTTCACAATCCGAGTCATTACCCGGCAAATAGACGAGCGTGCGTTTCATCCGACAGCTCCGGTATTCTCTCCATCGATTTGCCGTCTATTTGTGAGGAGCGTGATTGACCTTGACTCCAGTCGGACTTCCTCAGACCTTTTCCACTCGATGCTTTTGCAGCAGAGATGTTGGAAACTGGAAATGAACTTCTTTGTGTGGTTTGAAGTGCTGCATTCACAAACGTACAGGTGTTTTATCTGTCCGAGCTGACCCCGATTGCTGCAACAGGTTAGAGTCTCAGCATCAAGGGCACAGCTTCCCCGGATCAAAGAAAGCACTGGAGTCCCTTTAATAAACACGGACAAGCCACAGTGATGCAACACGAAGGAAAAAGCACTCTCAAATGTGTCTGTTTTCATGGACAGAGTTTCAAAAGCCTGCTTTTTTTTTTTAAATAATGAAAATTAAGATGATTTTTGTGAGTGGGAGTCTGTTTAAAGGGATAGGGAATTGTGTAGGATTCATTAGGACACATAATAGAAATAATTACACTCCATACTGTGTAAATGATCAAAGAATCATCTAAACTATGTCAAAAAGCAAGCACTTAAAGCTTCTGATTGTCTTTTCTTGTCCCTGTCTCAGACTCCAGTCTCCTCCAAAAGCAGTCTAGGAACCTCTCCTGCTTCTCTTTTTAAAAAAAAAATAAAACCAGACCAGTTTTTCCTCCAAAATACTAATCCATTTGACCAAACTGAAGTTTAGAGTTTAGCGTTAGCTTAGCTGTGACTTCAGCGTCAGGACGACAATTATCTCCTCCTCGTTAAACATGACGTGATTGAATTGACAGTATTTATCTGTGTTTTACGTTGCCTCCCTTTTCTCTGTTGATGCTTTTCTTTTTTCAGCTGTTTCTCTGTTAAAAGACATATTCAGCTGAAAATACACTTTATCTGCAGCTATTAAACTTCCTGGAACGTCATGTGACAAGTGTCGACCAATGGGAGCGCTCCTTTTTCTGTTCCTGAATAGAGGTTCTCATCTATTACAATCCCTTATAATAAACAGTAGATGGCATCATAAAGACTGTTTTTACACAAATGATTTACAATATATGAAAAAAGAAAAGAAAAATCATCTTAAAATGAACCAATGAATCATATTCTGCCCTGTATTTAGTCTTAACCTTTTACTGCACCTCTCCACCAGATGCATGTCTCTGCTCAGTCTCTGTGCTAGATAACCACGAGTTCTCCCAATTATATCCTATTCTCCATGTTCCGCTGTGAGGAGACCTCATTAGCCCAGCGTGACGCTATCAGTGACAGATAACAAGCGTCATTCTCATATCCTGCTCGCATCCTGCTGCCGGAACATCAGGAGCGCTAAGGCTGATAAACAGCACTGATACAGTCTGAATGCATCTGATTATCGCGATGCGGAACCCTGCCAAGACGCCTCACCGTTAGTCCTTATGTGCTTTGCTCGTTTATACCGTTTAAAAGCAAGAAAACGTTCAGTGAGGTGAGTACTTTCAGTCAAACGGCTGCTACCTGGGGCCATAACAGAGCTGTAAACAGAGCGAGAGATTAAAGAGACGTATAATGGGGAAATGGGGCAGGAATGACACTTTTTTTTTTGCACCACAGTAGAATAAATACACACAAACACAATTAATAACATTTAAAATAATTAAAAACATTGGATGGACAGTTTAAGTTGAAGAACAATTGCTGAGGAATGACTGCAATAGACGCCATTATTATTAGTACTATTGTAATTGTTGTTATTATTATGGTTATTATTGTTGTTGTTATTACACCAACAGTCCACATGGCACAAAATAATCAACTATATTCACACAGACATCCACTAAAACACAAACCTTTCCCTGTTTCTTCAACCGTTATGCTTTTAATGTATTACTTATTTGTATGTTGTTGTTTTTCTTGTTTATTGCAGCACTAATAATAATCAAAAAGTGTTATTAATGTGTGTAAAGTGTGTCTATCTGCCGTCTGAGCGCTCCAACCTGCCCGTCACATCACCAGGAAGTAAAAAGCTTTAATGAACGGAGGGGATCCTTGTCGCCATGGGAACAGATGGGACGTTACTGACATGTTCTGCCACCTTAAGAGCGCCGACAATTACAGAGCGTTAAACTCGGACACACAAACACACACCGGGCCTCCTCTTCAGAGCCTCGCACGAGAAGATCAATAGGTGCTCGTCATAAAATGGGCCCAGGTCTAAATTAACACACCGGGGAGCTGCCAGAACGAGACACAGCACAACAGTGTCATTTTGACTAATACACCGCGTCTTCTTTATGAATGACCAACAAGTAGCAGGGGAGCAATTTGGTAAAGCCTCGTTATGTTACAGACAAAAACATGGATTTTGTAAACACATAATGCAGGTTTAAATGGGAGACTACTCAAGATTTTTCAATATCTTACTCGTTTTTATTATAATTTGAGCTGAAAGTGTCATTTTGCATAAACCAGTTGAGTACAAACCTTTTCACTTTCACCTTTTCGCTTTCGCTGAAGTTCTAATGTTGCTTAAATGTACTAACAGTGTGTTTAAATGCATGTAATTATATGTCTTGGAACCAAATACAAACTAATTCACATTTTAAGGTGAAATCAATGGGTTGTAGAAGTCTTTAACATCAGAGCAGAGCGTAGAGAGCATTAATAAAATAAGGCTAAAGTCACTGACAATGCACCACATACACAGTGACTCCCTTGAACTGAAAACACATTTGTGAGTAGACTAGTTCCTGAAGTGTCTTTGAAGATGTTTTGTTGGTCTTTCTTTGAATGATAAGAATGTGTTTGAAAAGCACATTGTGTATTTTTTTACTTTGGTTTCACCGTAAAACCCTGAAACTCTCCAACAACAGCACAGGTTTATAAAACAAGGCTAAATACTATAATAATGCAGAGGATTGTAGAAAATACACCACATACAGTGAATACATCTGTATAGACGGCAGTACAACGGCACACATTTAACCCAGGGCTGTTTGAGGCTGATATTCTGATTTTTCTTGATCCTAGCTCCTTGTGGCTCGTGGCAGCGACATGTATTCACACAGCTCCAATTATTCAGTAATTATCCCATGTCTTCTGTTTGACACACTTGACTGATTCTCTGAACCCTGCTGTGGTTTACTGCTTAAGCCAGCGTTTAACAGAGTTGTGAAGGTGTTGTGCAGACTTCTCCAACCTCACTGCATAAAGACACTGTTGAAGGAATGCTGCTCTGGCAATTTGCACATGGTATTTTAGCATTTTCATATTTTTTCACAATAATTGTTCCTTGCAGTGACATGGAAGCCACTGTTCTCTGGGATAAAAAGCTCCCAGGTCACATCCATTTGAGTTCTTCTTCATTTTAAAACTGCAGTATTGAAATAAAAGTGTGTTAAAATGACTTCCATCCTTTTTTAGGAATGATCATTGTGCATTCTAAAAGTAAATTGTTAGATAGAGTTAGATTGTTAGATGTTTAAGTGATGTTAGAGAAAGTGGTCATTCATTTTAAAGGGATTTATAAATAAAAATCTGACAGTGTTGTTCACGCCTTTTAGAAAAAGATGGTTTTTCATAAAATACAGTCATGTGTCCGATGTCTCCTGTGATGAATCTAAGTGAAGTGATAAAGTGCATCTAAGAGCTTGAGATTTGTATAATCAATAAAAGAAACAGATAAATAGTGAAGCTTATACAAGTTTTTACCTATTTTCCAAAGTCAGACACAGTTTATTCCATTTTTCAAACTGAAGTTTCTTACTAATGTCGACACCGGCTTGTCACATGACATTCCAGGAAGTTTAATAGCTGCAGATAAAGTGTATTTTCAGCTGAATATGTCTTTTAACAGAGAAACAGCTGAAAAAAGAAAAGCATCAACAGAGAAAAGGGAGGCAACGTAAAACACAGATAAATACTGTCAATTCAATCACGTAATGTTTAACGAGGAGGAGATAATTGTCGTCCTGACGCTGAAGTCACAGCTAAGCTAACGCTAAACTCTAAACTTCAGTTTGGTCAAATGGATTAGTATTTTGGAGGAAAAACTGGTCTGGTTTTATTTACAGGGACAAGAAAAGAAAATCAAGGAGTGAGGCTTTAACCTGAGTTTCAGATTCCTTTTTCTGACTTGAGCAGGAGTCACGTGTATTTTATTTATGAGCTTTGATCCCGATACGTCTGTTTTACTGTTACTAATGTAAACAACAAGACGTGATATCATGAAGAGTAACCTGACATGATCATCTGAGAGGGAAACGCTGCCACATAATTGGTCCAAACCAGCCGTGGCTCAGAGGAAATCAGATCAGCTTTGTTTGTGAAAAGATAGATTTCTGTTTTTTATCAACTCCAGCTGTTGTGCAAGATAAGTGCATAACAAAACACAAACGCATGGCACCTGCTGCTAACACCAGGTCCTTGTCTACTCTTTCAGTTTTTAGCAGCCAAGTAAATATGTCCACACTGTAAACGACTAATTGAATTGAATTTGTCGACGCCAACTGTGACATGCGAGCGTTTTAGCGCCGAAGTGGCCGACACACGAGCCAACGAACTCCTCCGACGAACACGCGGCGCTCTCACACGGACGCGGTTACCCACACGCTAACAGACAAACACGGGACAATAGTGTGCATCTCCCCTGCAGCCCGGAGGTAATTGCTGTCTATGGGGGACAGGTGCTTTAACAATAGAGCGCCAGTGTCCGAGCAGGCTCCATTCTGTGGCTCTGTAATTACATAATTGAAAAGCTCGTGGGGAAACGAGTGTGTGTCTGAAAGAGAAAATACAGGCTAAAAAATACGGAGATAAACTGTGGGCTTTTCGAATACAATGAAGCCTTAATCTACAGCAAACACTCATCCTGGCACTCGTAGAGGACGCTCATATATTCACGCTTGTGCCTCTATAACATTATTCTCGATGTACTCGCAGCTAAATCCCGTGTCTGTGGACCGGCTCACTCTTGGGGGTAAACACCGCGGAGTCGTGTTCGTGTGGAGCGACGGAGAGAGGCCTGATGGGAAATCTATTGTCACGCGACGAGGACGGAGCAGAAGAATAGAGGAGGGTCGGGGTACGCTGGGATAAAAGCAGCAGGTCACACTCATTTCTGATGCTGTCCCTCCATCTCTGCTTCAGCTTTGAGTTTATTATGTGAGCTGTGGACACAAAGGAGCACAGTGAGCGGTGTGCACATGATAATCAAAATGTATTGGTCTAGTATGTAGTGTGTAGTGTGGGCTAAACATGTTTTTAGAATATAGTTTTCTAAGGTTGCTCTAAGGCAGCGGGGCTAAATTCAAAGCAGTGAGGGGCCGTAATAGTTAATAAGAATCATTTCAGAGGCAGAAGATGGAGACATTTGGAAGCTTTTATAAAATTTTGAATGTGATATCTTCATTTGAGTCATACTTGTTATCTTTAACATTAATTTTCTTTATGGAAACAGGTTTTAGTTGCATCTGAACAGGTTTT
Source organism: Rhyacichthys aspro (assembly GCA_036850595.1). Lineage (NCBI taxonomy): Eukaryota > Metazoa > Chordata > Actinopteri > Gobiiformes > Rhyacichthyidae > Rhyacichthys > Rhyacichthys aspro. The sequence goes on from CM072159.1 coordinate 31,922,168, forward strand.
AGATTGATTTGAACTGGTTTTAGTTAGATTTGGTCATGTTTTAGTGCGATTTCAACAGGTTTTGGTCAGATTTTAACATGTTTTAATTGTATTTAAACAGGTTTTGGATGGATTTCAACAGATTATGACAATTTATGTATCTTTGGAACAAAAATCAAATCTAAAACTTGTTCATATCCAATTAAAACCTGGTGCTAGAAACATCACCTTCTAAATGTATTGAAGGGCCACACAAAACATTGAAAAGGTCCGCATTTGGCCCCGGGGCCTTGAGTTTGACAGGTGTGATCTAAGGCAGTGATTCTCAAACTTTACTCTTCACTGACTTCACCATCTTCAAAAAACAACTCAAGACCCATCTGTTCAAAACTGCCTTCAATGTCTAAGTTTTAATCTTGTTCTGTTGTTTGTTTAATGGCTTTTCTGTTTTTTATTGTTTTTACACTATGTACAGCATCTTTGAGTAAAAAATATTTACTCACCAAGTAGCATCTCATTATATATTTGTTTCTCTACAGATACAGTAATGATTTTGGACATAAACAGGTCTAAAGTGAGTTGAGTTCAGTTTAAATACAGTTTAAGTGGTTCTTGTTGTTGTTGAACAGGTCTAGAGCAGTTTTAGTTTGATTTGAACAAGATTTTTGGTGTTTAAGTTGGTCTTTGAAAGGTTTTCATTGATTATAACAGGTTTTAAATGGTTTCAGTTTGACATCAGTAGATTTTAACCTATTTAAGCTGGACTTTAATTGCCTCGTGTAGTTTGTTTTTTTTGGACAAAATAAAATGGATTATAATCAAAATGGGCTCTTTCTGGTGGAGGATAAATAAAAAAAGAAAGAAAGAAAAAGGAAAAAGAAAGGAAATGAAGTGCAGCTTGGGCTCTAATTTCTAATTTAAGTTTGAAATAAACCTTCTGAGGGTCCCTGAGCACCACTAGTGGGACTAGTATCACAGGTGGTAACGGTAAGAAATGGTAGCGTCATTTTAGTCTATTTTGCACAATTATAACTCTGCTAGGGTCCAGTGCATTGGCCTGTTTCTGCTCCCTTTACTTTAACTGTAAAGCTGAGGGTATTGTGTCAATGAGACGGGCCTGATTCCACTGATTTCAGTCAAAGAACCATCCAAATAAGACTGAGAATATACATTTTGGGGCTAAAAGTTACAAAGGGCTGCTTTAAAGTCTCACTGGAAATGCTTCACATATTCTTTAACACATTACTTTAACCACATGTTAAGTTTATTCTGTAGTGAACCAGAGAACAGCTTTAAAATCATGAAATATGTGGACTCAGAGTCACTGTGATGGATCTTTGACGTGAAAAAGAAAGGATAAACCCACTTTCATCACAGACAAAGCAGATATGGGGCAAGTTAACATCAAATCAAGATACTTTTGAGTTATATCCTATAAACGAGAAACATCCTGAGTGAAATATCCAAGCTGACTTTAGTAGAAAGTGTAGAGGACATACTGTAGGTGTTGCACAGTGAGTGTTTAATGCAGGAGACTAATACACTACACAGAGTACTTCAAACCCCTTAGTGAAGCACATATTTTGTTGTACCCTCGCCCGAAGCATCTCTGCAGCTTAAAAAGACAGACTCCTGCTGTCCTTGTTCAGTCCATCTTGGCAGTGCTGTAGTAGCTCTCCGGTGGTCTGCAGCACAAAGAGAAGGGGCTTATATCCCAAGGCTAGCATTTGTAAGTAGACTGCTACACCTTGAAACGTTTGGAGACGAGATCTTCCACAACGTCTTTGAAAATCACAGCATGTTATAGGTGTTTTTTGTATCCGCAGAGAGTTTTGTGCAAAAATGGTTGTTATTAGGCGCAAAAAACGAGGTCAAACGGATGGAAAATGTAAAAAATATGAAGGAAATGATAGAAAAGGTACGCACACAAAGGACAAGGGTGAAAACCACACGAGCAGAAAGCTTTGTGTTGATGAGAGTGCTGTCTCCTTCAAAAAAAAAAAACCCAACCCAGACTTGGATAGACACACTTTGGCTCTGCTCCGTGGCATTTACAGCGTCGAGTCTGACTAACACAGAGAGAAGAAACTGTGCTGTGAAGTAAATAAACCAATCTGCGAACGTTCCCATCACTCTCTTCTCTTTCTGTGAACCCTGTGAAAAAGAAAACTCAGTGTCAGAGCGTGCAAAGACGTCATATTCCATCTCACTGGGCATCAAACGAACCCGAGGAGGCAAACGTATAAATAAGAACGACAGAACATGACATTCTCTTTGCAGCGAGTTCAGGCCTGTGAGCTTCTGCCTCGTCTCATGCCCCTGTGATATGTAGACCTTATTACAACATGTAAATGACCCCCCGCTGTGCAGTCTACACATGTACGTGACGTGCCTGAGCGCTGTAGCTTCACCTCATACACCGCTGTATAATGGAGTGTGTCCAAACGTGTGCATGACGCATCTATAGACTGTATATGCATTAGAGCCGAGCTGTCAAATTACTGTCATGTCGACGCACATGAGGAACTTCTACATTAGATCAAAGCCACACTGGAGATAGACGACATATATGTGAGTTACATGTATGTGGAAAAGACAGCTCAGACTAAAAAATATACTCAGTGCCTTTATGAGGTTTGTTTAAATAAATATATTGGGTCATGAATGAAAATACTTTTGATTTTTTTTTTTTCCACTCTCCTCCAAAATCAGTCTAGGAACCTCTCCTGCTTCTCTTTTATTAAAAAACAAAATCAGACCAATTTTTTCTCCAAAATACTAATCCATTTGACCAAACTGAAGTTTAGAGTTTAGCGTTAGCTTAGCTGTGACTTCAGCGTCAGGACGACAATTATCTCCTCCTCGTTAAACATTACGTGATTGAATTGACAGTATTTATCTGTGTTTTACGTTGTCTCCCTTTTCTCTGTTGATGCTTTTCTTTTTTCAGCTGTTTCTCTGTTAAAAGACATATTCAGCTGAAAATACACTTTATCTGCAGCTATTAAACTTCCTGGAACGTCATGTGACAAGTGTAGACCAATGGGAGCGCTCCTTTTTGGAGCAAGGTTTTCTGTTCCTGAATAGAGGTTCTCATCTATTACAATCCCTTACAATAAACAGAAGATGGCTCATAAAGACTGTTTTTACACAAATTATTGGGTTTTGGGCTTTAAACCATTTTCCTGAATGAGAAGAAAATATCAGGTACAATCTTTTTCCATATTATTCATATTCTGTAAGACTCTGGTTCATCTTTAGACACATGTAAAAACACATCTGTCAAGCCTTCAGACAAATAACTACATTTGTGTTTGCTCCTGTTGTTTGTTGATGCCATTTCGAGGCCCAACTGTGTTTTGAGGAAAGCAATATCCAAAAAGATGAGCTCTGAAGCAGAAAGTACCCTAATTGCTATATTGGCTATGACAGCCTTGTTCTTTTCTTTCATCGCTAACACACTCCATCAGCCTTTTCTCTGTCTGTTCTCTGCTCTCATTCCTCTTCTTCAACATCGCGTTCCGTAAAAGCAGGAAAAACAGCCGACCCTGAATACTTCTTTTTTTTTCTTTCTTTCAGCTTCCTTTGTGTACATACATTAAAATATTCTCGAATGTTCTCTCGTCTTCCTGTCTATTCACTCTGACCCTCTCTAATCCTGGAGGTCGCTGATTTATTTGATTTATTTTTAGAGAAGTATTATTTGTTATAAAACACATCGTTCCAGGAAAATGAAACCTTGGAGGATGGATTATATTGAATTTTTCTGCGTAGCGCTCGATTCATGCCATTGTCTGTGTGTCTCTGGGGACGCGCCCTGTTACGTGTTGCGTTTAAGTGCGCAGGTCAATAAAGGTAATTGATAAGCTCTCATAAGGGTATATAGTGATGAATGAAGGATGTTTCTGGGGCAATAGATCAAACTTTCTCTGAAGCCATAAACGGATGGTGGTATTCCCAACCTAATGGGAATAAACATAAACTCAATGCAGGATCGTGTCACAGGAGGCCATCTGTATTCTGTGATATTGGTCCATCACTTACTGTTTATGAGCAACTCGAAGCTGACAGCACCTCGGGAGGCCCGCTCATAGATTATTGGCAAGAACATTGATTGGCTCACAGAGGTGACAGGGACATGGCATCAATCTTCTGTAATAAACAAGTGTTGTATCGGATAAAAACAGGAGAAAAGAAGACTGTATAATTGTTTACATTGTTCAGAACCTGACGGAAAACACGCAACGATTCAAGGAAGGAACTGAGATCAAATACTGCTCATGTATCTGCAGGTATCAGATAATAATCCAATCTAACTTTAATATATACTATTTAAATTAAAGACCCTTGTATTTGTCACATGACCCATTCTGTAGATGGGGTTATCATTTTATTGTAACGAGTAGATTTGTCCAAATAAAAAGAAAGACCAGCTCTTTTACCATTGTACAGACAAACAATATCAACTTAATGTTAAAGAGTACTTCGTTTTATTTATTTATTATTTTTATGATTCTTGTGGTAGCTGCTATTATTCAGAGATCCTTCCTGATTGATTTTGGGGACTGTAGCTTCACTGTTTTTGTATTAAAATTGGTAAAATGCAGCAGCTTTTCGTCAAACCTCACTAATGTAAATCAGTGATATTAGTAAAGCTAGATTGCTCTGTGGGAGGAGCTGTGAAACTTGGATAAGCTGCAAACAGTTAGCTTTCCTTTAGCTCGCTGCTAACAAGAAGCTGCAAACTGTGGACAAAGCAGGTGGTAACTGTAATGATTTATCCTGAGATTGGACATTTTTATTTATTCACAAAACTTAAAACACTCACATTTATTTTACTCCAAAGGGTTTGAGTTGAATGTTGGTGTGGCTCTTTTAAACTCCACAAAAAACAAGAAAACTCAGTTCAATCCATGCAACACTTCCCTCTGGTGGTTAAACACAAGACAAGAAGTCAAAGAATGAAATGACTTTTAATATAAAAAATAATGTAATTTCATTTTTACAAAATGAATGAAATGTGCCGCAGGAGACCCTCGCATTAAAAGAGACAGAAGCACTGTTACGTTTGTTATATTCTCAACCTAAAAACTGTGCAAAAAGTGGAAGATACTTTGGCATTAGAATATGGAGTTGTAGCTTATTTTCCTGGAGTCTTCAGTAAGATCTACTCTACACCAGTCCCTCTTTTAATATAAGCTTCTGCATTCTAGTAGAAATAAAATGTATACACTACAAACTACACAAACATTTCCCAAGTCAAGTCCTGAAATGAAAGTGGACCAGTGCATATCTCAAACCCTGCTCTGCAGAAAGACTTTGTCCAGTTTATGTCTCTTTGTATAAAGAGTTTTTCAAAGTATAAAATTCTCCAATATGGAAAGTCAAGACATACTCTTCCAAACTTACACCTCCACAAACAGTTCTACAGCAGTCAGTAACCAAAGATGAAGGAAGAGGAATAGAGTCAGAACGACAGATATAGAGAGATTATACTGTACCTCACTATAATAACCACTGAATAAACTGAGAAGCTGCCAACAAAATAATGAAATTCAACTCAAATTGTCCACATTTCCAGTTCATATCTTGGACAACAAACAGAAAGTCTTTAAGCTGCGTTCACTGACGCTCACAGTTCTCAGTTATTCTCCTAGAACGGCCATGTTGTTGACGTTCGCCAGGCTGTGGACCAGTCTCTTGGTGAAAAGCGGGTGGGATTTACCACAGTACGTATGTGTGGTCTTTAACAGCTCCTCTTCCAGTGGATCCAGCAAAGCAGTCACTGGGTCGGTGCCAAAAGAGAACTGCAAGAACAAAATTATGCATTGGTTAAATTTAAACAAATGAGAGCTCCCCACTGGCACAGATAACGGAGCATTCAGTCGACGTGAGCTGAATTTACTTAACGAGCTCGCACACTCCTGCTTTTTCTGCTTGTTTAAAAGTTAAAGATGGAGCGGGAAAGCCTCGCAGGACGGGAGCGCTGTCAGAACTCCTCTGAGAAAGCACTCGCGCTCTCCAGGATTCAGCAGAATTGATCAGGAGCCCACAGTGAGTGAGCAAAGAGGAGCTCTGAGCAGCGTTCGGATTTGGACAATACCTTTCCCATGATAAATTAAAATCTAAATCCGCAAAAGCACGCTGAACTCAGAAGGGACTCGGCAAGGCCCGACATAAAGTGGGCTCAGTTTTACGCTATAGGCTTAGGGTCCAGTCATAAGTGGGGATTAGAGGCAAAATTTCATGTCTTTCCAATAATGAAGGAGCCTTTACAATGCTCTAAGGAAATCAAAGGGGAATTACCATTTTTTATGCCGGCTCATTTGGTTGCAGTAAGGTCCGTGATATTGGGTCACAAAAAGAATGGCGTTTTTACGAGTGCATACTTCCACACACACACAATCGCACACACACCGCTCATAAAGCTGCATTTACAGTTGCTGTATTGATTCTTTGCGGCTGACGGTGCGCAGACATCTCTAAATGTACCACTGGTTGTAAAAATTTAACTGCTGCATCCTGGACAGAGCTTCTGCATCAGAGGAAGGCTTTATGAAGGACAGACCACAGAGAAATGAGACTCAGACAAACAGACGGACGGACGGATGGACCGGGAGGAGCGCCACAAACTGCATTTACAACACTTTGTGAAGAAGCATAAAGAACAGGCAAAAGTTCCTGTGCAATTTAATAAAAGAAGATTAGTTATTAGTTTTAAGACACAGTAAGAAGAATAATTTGTGCTCTCCATTTGAACTGGTGTATGTTTGATTAAATCACACAAAGTGGTGGAAAAAGTTTCTGGACACACCATGAATTTGTGAAAAACTACATTAAGAATCACTCATTTTAGTTTTAGTTTATTTTTTGTTAAGTTTTTTTAACTAATTCTGTTATTTGTTGACTTTGATACTAACAACGTAGAGAACTGACATTGAAACTGTCAAGAATTTAGTTTTGTTGTTTTTCTTGTAAATAATAAACAACAAAAATATAAGTAGTATTTGTTTGTGTCTAATGCAGCCTCACCTTTTCAAACACAAAAAACATATTTCCACAAACATTTCATTATAATATTTGAGATTTTGTACAATTTTAAGGGCGTCCAAAAACTTTTTTCCACCACTGTCCTTCTTTAGACGAATAAATGAATTTATTTTAAAGGAACTCCAACTGCACTAATGCATTTCTATGCACTGTTTGAATGGTGAATTTTTATTTCTATATAGTATATTGTAATTTGTGTATTTAAGTCCCACATGAACAAGTTCCATGACCACTCCTCAGTTTCTGTTCTATTTCACTTTCATGGTTTATTTAAGAAGATATCACTACTTTGACTTAGCCTTTGTGTCGGAGCTTTCCTCTTTACCGACTTTTACCGACTTAGATGCAAGGGTTTTTAGAACGTTTTTAGAAAGATGGAGCAGAACCAGAATGAAAAGCCCTGAATTGATTTTAGAAGAAACTCAAATGTTTGTGTAAAATGTAAAATTGTTCCCACATGAACACGTTTCAGGCCATTCCTCAGCTTCTGTCAGTCTTTTGCTTTTGTTTACATGTTTTTTTCTTTACTCTTTATGTCAGAGCTCCTTTTCTTTACCAACTTTTAGATGCTAAATGCCCTCTGAGAGCCCAAGGGTTTTTCGACAGATGGACAAACAGAAACGGATAAAAAGCCCTTTTCTATTAGATTAAATACGCATACACCCAATCTATACGACTACTTCTACTTGACACATCTTTACTTAAATTGCTATTGGAAAATCTATGTGTTTATGCTCTCTGATGTGTATAAGGTACAGTCGCATTTAACCGTTCCGCTGTTATCGATCCTGCTCCATAAAGCCGCCGTGAGCCATGGATAAGCCATTGGACTGATCTACGTTTAATGTTTGGTTCAGAGACAAAGCAATGAGCCTTCGAACGCTGATGGCTTCATTAAGTAAACGCCACTCCGTCCGTCAATATCATTACACTCGAGGTAAACAACCCGTAAACATCTTAAAGAGAGAAATTAGCTTTCCCTCCGGCTTTATGCCAAAGGTGGAGCGTGCGTTCAAACAGCGACGCCTCCAACACTCGAGGTCTGCGGGGTCGGCAACAATCCACCGGCTCATCTCGGAGGCTGCACAAATCACCGAACGGAGGGGAACAGGTGGGACTCGGGGTTAGAAAAGGTCTGGTCCAATCAGATGTTTGACTGAACTCTCGAGTCTCGTCGCCCACACGAGCCTCAGTCAGACACAAACACAAACCGCCCACCTTTCGTATGGCCTCGTAAACGGCTCTGAAAGCGGGTTGTTTGCCGTCGTGGAAGACTCCTCTGTTTCCGTGAAGAATGCAGACGCCTTCTTCTTCGGCGGAGGCACAGTTACTGCCGTAGATGCAGTGGTCCGGACGGTAGTTCCACTGGCACGGGAACTCCAGCAAAAACTCTGGAAGAAGACAAGGATTCGGCTTCAAAATAGACTGTAATATTATCTGTATGTAAAGTATAAGGCGTCTTCTCACCAGGATTGTGATGAAAGATGATATTAAGAAGGTCCTGGTCTCCCCAAGTGATGTTAAGTTTATATTTTTGTAGAAGAGGCATCAGCAGCTCCTCCCAACGCAGACCCACAGACGTCATGTCATTCTGTAGCACAAACAACAGCAAAGGTTTCATTATGAGAAGATATCAGGAGAACAAATCAAAAACTAAATAAGAAGTAGTTAATGAGAATGAAACTCGAAAAATGAACAGAGACTAAATCAAAAGGAGAGGAGTTGAGAAGAGGTCCAATCAGACTCAGGTTTTTGAGAAGACGACAGGAGACGAAAAGAGAACCACTTTAAATAGAAACTATGTATGTTTGTTAAACCTATTCTACAGTTATTTTACAGGATTCAGTTAAAAATGTTTATTATTCAGAGAAAGCAGACATCTACTGATCATTTTATTATTAATGAGATGTTCTTTTATTGAAACTATTTTAAATAAAGATACATTTTAGGTTAGAAGTAGTTTTATTTCATTCAGAGAGAAATTATTACTGAAGAAAAAACACTAAAAATGCATTACACTTTATATTTTAGTGACTAAATCTATTGTGGATACAGTCGAAACTAAATTCTTATGATATTCCGTCGACTAAAACTAAAACTAATGAGGATCAGACTAAATTATGACTGAAACTACATCTCATTTTAGTCAAAAGACTGAGACTCTAAATAAATAAAAATAAAATAACACTGTTGGAGAGTGAGATTTTGAGGGAAGTTGCATTGAGCAAAAAGAAATGTGGTAGAAGTAGGACACCTTGTGGACAGAAAAGATAGTACAACACCAGAGCATAATAATAATACCTTAAAGAAGGAGTCCCTCATCCTGGTCATGTTCATGAGCATCACTCCCGAGTTGATGCCCGTCCTGCCGTAGAACGGGTGCCGGGCGAAGCGGTTGTACCACGCGATACGGGGCTCCTCGTGCTCCGGGGCCATCGCCGCCAGCTGAGAGGTATTAAAATGAGACAGGAACGCCCACAGCCGGTCCACGGGCTGCAGGAACAGGATGTCTGAGTCCACGTACACCACAGAGTCCACCTCCTTCAGAATCAGCTGGACACAGACACCATATCATGAATTAATAAGTGTAAACATAGGATACTGAGATGTTTTTCCTTCCGTTGATGGAGAAGGACAGATGGAGTTAGCAGGTCATTATTTGTAAGTCACAAGTAAGTCTCAAGTCTCAAATTCAATGCTCACAATTGAAAGTCAAGTCCAAAGTCCTATACTTAAAGGTTTCAAGGCCTTCAAGTAATATTATGTTAAAATTAAATAATGTAAGCTTTAAAATCTGTATTTATTTAACTAAAAAATAAGTTCAACTGACAAGTGCTTATATTTTTATACAATACTTAGTCAAAAAAGTATTGTCATGATGATTTTTTCCTATGTTTTGTTGATCAGTGATGTTCAATGTGTGTCTGCTTTTTGTTCTTTGGTTGTAAAGCCCTGTAGCGCTGATTTTTACAGAGAGCATTTGAAGGCAGCGTCATGAGAGTAACACTTAACTCTGTGTAATCTGTCAAACTATTGAAGAAAATGAACTGTTTCTAATAATATTCTTTTAATCTTTGGAGAAACATCAAGTCTTTTCAGAGACTCAAGTCCAGTAACAAGTCTTTTTACATTTTCTCAGGTCATGTTAAAGGCATCAAATTTGTGACTCAAGTCCAAATCTCTAGTACTTTTGTTTTTGTGCAGCCAAAAGGCGGTTGTTACTGTGATACTATGCTATAGAACTCTACCAGAAACTCACAGGTAAGAAGAGCCGCTGAGAAGCACAGGGCTTAAAGAGTTTTTTCCACTCTGCTGCGTTTTCACTGGGGAAGCTGATGGAGTAGAGCGTGTAGTTGAATCTTGAGTGAACCGAGTCAGGCCACGACTCCAGCTGGAAACACAAAATTAACTTGTGATGAAACACAACGATAACCTCTTTCATTTAAATCTGAGTCATAATCAACTCACAGCCTCCATGAAGCTCGCGTGCAGCTGATCTTCTGCAAAGATGTGCAGACAGAGGTGTTTAACGCTGAAGAGAACAGCAGACTTGACCATAGTGAGGGTCTCCTCCAGCCTGGTCCCACAGGCCACCACCGCTAAGTGCATGGGACGGTCCGCAGCCGCCGCCTCCGTGTGACTCTGCTGCCGCATTATGTACCTGACGGAGAAAAAACAGTTCACAAAATGATAAATCCACACGCACGTTGGCTGAGGGACAGAATCCAGTTGAACCAGTCTCAAGAAAAGATTATAAAACACCTGCAATCCCACAATCCTTCACTCTGTAGACTACAACTAATGTGTGGAATTTATAAGAGAGATGAGAGCCAAGTGGAAAAGCAGAGAAAGACTTTTGTGCATTTAAAATTACTCTTGGAATAGAATCCAACGGTGCAGATATAAATAAATAAAAGTAATAATAAATAAAAGTCTATCTATAAATGTCTATCACATTCAGCAACTGCACGATGCTTCCTAAAAATGCACAAAATAAGTTAAAATATTGCACCAAAAGATTCAAATTAAGGCAGCATTTCAGGTGACAATGGTTCTTGGGTAAAAACGTTTTTAAGTCTTTACGTTTCTTTAATTTGTAAGAAATTCAGGGGTTTCTTTTGTGCATTTAAACTTTACCTAATCTTACTAGAGCCTACAACACAAAACTGAAGTGTTGATAAAAGTCACGCGTTGCAACTAAACTTTAAAAAGACATTTCTTTACATGCCTCTGGACAGTTTTACGCACAGCTTTCTTAAACGCACATTATTTTTTTTGCGTAAAAGTAAAAACAACTCGTAAGTCCAGTCTTACCTATTGTACCAGTGTGTGTTTTGGGTCCCAGTTTTGTCCGCGGCCCCTTGTCTGGCTCCGGGGTCTCTCGCTGGAATGAAAATCCTTTTAGTCCCGACTCCTGCCGCCGACAAGTCTGAATAAAACAGCTTAGAATAAAAATAAAAACCCGAAAACACGGCAAACACCATGCACAGAAGAAGTGCACGGATGTAACGCCGCATTATTGAGTTTAAAAACGCAGCTCGGAGCCTGAGTCATGACACACAAACAAGCTTCATGACTGACGGTGAGGTTTACGCCACAGAAACGCACTTCCGGGTGGAAATGTTAGAGAATAAAAGCGCTCAGGAATATTACGCGTGGCTGGACGCCCTCTAGCGGACACAGAGAGGGATTACTACATGACATTTTGTTTGTTTGTGTACAGTGCAGTTGTGTTATAGAATAGTATAGGATATTACACTGGGATTTATTACTCTTCTGATAAAGCTGGTAAAAAAAAGGGGGTGGGATTTAATGAGGTTTCACTTTTTCCCACTTCTTTTCGGGCATGTGCAATTTTTCTTTTTCTTTTGTATGTTCCTGCTCTTCTGTGTATTTATTTTACTTTCCTGTGCATGTTACAAACAAACAAACAATATAACCATGTAAAAAAAAAGAATATATATGTAAATATTGATTGAGTGATATTTCTTATATTTTTTTCAAGATAATGCGTTTCTTTATTTCCTTTTATTATTTTAAAATGCTTGTTTATTTTACTGAGGTGTTTTAAGTTTCTAAGGTACAGTATTTTGATATGTATTTATTATATTGTACTGTTATCCTCTTATCTTTTCTGGTCTGTAACAAAAAAGAAAGGAATTCTGATTCTGATCCCTATGAGACCTACCTACCTAAATGTGACAGCCTGAAGTTTTAATTGTTTGTCGTCTCAAACTGTGATTTATTTCCTTTAATTCCGCTCCATATTGTCCCCTTTAGTTTCTTAAACAGACTGAAAGGTGTCTCTGCCGCTGCGCTTTTATTTTGAAGGCCGTGACTCGTTTCCTCCTCTCGCCTCGGTTCAGTTCCGTTCTCTTGACGCAGTCTTTTCCGCAGGAGCCGGAGGTCGAGACCCTTGATGGGGGAAGGGTGGGAGCCATGAGCAGAGTTGATTCCCCGCTCCCCCTCCCCCCGGGGGTCTCAATTGGTTTCACCTTTTGAAAAGACCCTTTCAGAGTTTTAAGTGACTAGTCGTTTTTATTGAAGTAGCTGCAGTGGGAAAAAAAAAAACAAAAACATCAACGTCAATTGCATTTTCATTAACTCTGTGAGAGCTGCTGACTAATTAAACTCTAAGATGTATGGAGCATGTTTAAAACTATTTCTGTGCAGTGCTGTTTTTAGTTTTGGTAATGAATGAAAATCTGGATCTGCAGCGCTCCACATTAACATAATCTGTGAGTGAACTCTGACCTCACATGTTTTGAGGCAGAAAAGGAAGCGGTTATTGAATAATTTCTCCAGATGGAGCAACAAGTCACTACAACAATAGCCTCAGCCTCACAAAAGCCTTTTAGAGTGAACTATATGCAGTTTATGGATCAAAGAGTCTTATTATGTGCAAATATAAAGTAACACAATGTAAAAACAGAATTAATTTTAGTTTAGATTTTGTTATTTTCTTATCCAGACATGTAATAAACAAATTCACAATTTAAACAACTGAGTATGGCAGAGCGAACAAAGGTGACACCAACTAGTGTCTTTCATTTTTCCAACAAATTCAAAAAGTTCTCAAAGCCCAAACATCTAGTCCCAGCTAGTGTAGTGAACCTATAAGAAATAAGCTCTGACACAGAAACAATACTAACAACCTATGAAACACAGCCTGTCTCACAATATACTGAGACCATATATTATCATGCCACAACAGTTCTGCTGAAAGTTAGAACGAAAACCTGACAGAAACACGGGTGTGACCACATCAAAACAACAGTTCTTAGAAATATCAGTTTATCTGAGTATTTAACCTACTGCTTTAATAAGATGTGTAATTAGATTCATCTATAGTTGGTATTTTAATAAATCCTATCATTCCAAAGTTGCATCAAAAGTGATTTCCTGAAGTCTGAAGACGCTCTGTCTGCAAGCCACGACCTGTACAGTTCATTAATGTGTCTGTGCAGAATCAAAACGGTATTGTCCTGTGGTTTACAAAGTTGTACCCATGAGCACTGAGCCTGGCCCTGTTTGAGCAGCGTCAGCACTCTTCCAATAAAAAAGCAGCTGCAGAAACAAGTGAAATGAAAACACCAGTGTCATTTACAGCTCTGTATCGATACATTCTGCATTTTCCTTCTTTTCCAGAACAAAATCGACTTGGCTTTTGTACCTTCAATACAAACAACCAAAATAAAAAAGCATCACCATCGAGGAAAAGGTTTTTGGCAGTTGTTTACAAAATGAAAAACAGATAAACTACGAGACTGGCAAAAGCCCAAAGAAAAACTATTATCTTTTAAAATCATACTAGATTATTATAGTCGAAGTGCTGGAAAAGTCCAAATCTACAGCAGAGGCAGTTCTGGAAGAAAAAGAGTCCACAATGAGGCCACAGAGACGGAGTAACACATGGTTTATGTGGTAAGAGTCCAGACAGACGCTTCAAGATGAGTTTCCAGAAAGGTCGTTCGGTGCTGGTACGTTGCACATTTCACAGAACAAAAATGTGAGAAATCTCCCGAGTGCATCCGTACAGATGTGAGAAAAGAGTTCTCAAACTGTCAAACGTGAGCCGCTGCAGACGACGGGCTCGAGGTTTAGTCCCGAAACAGGTCACACGCAGAATACCTCGGATTATCACTCGGCGGCGAGCTTCAGACAGACAATATGTGGATCCTTTAAACTCATAAAACACGTGTTCAACGCTGCGACAACACGGTGAAGCGGAGTATTGCTTGTAGTGCGGAGAAGATTTAGAAGTTCAGACTCACAATAGTTCTTGAAACCATCATTTTCAGAACAATCCAAACTAAAACTCCTCTGAAGTAAGTGGTAGAAGTTGCAGATTTGCAGATGTTAGTGGAGGCTGACGGGACTCAGTGGGACTCTCCGTTGATGGAGCTGCCCTCTCCTCGAGGCGACGAGGAGCGAGAAAGGCCCTTCTCTGTGTTTTCGGAGCTGGATCCGTTCTGGCTGTGGTGGTCGGCCGAAGACGCTGCGCTGGACGACGTGGCCGAGGTGGACGAGGGCTTGGCCTTCTCTTTAAAGTCTGTTATGATGACTGTCAGGTCCCCGACCGTCACCTCCAGGTGTTGAGCGCTGCTCCGGTCGATGTTTTTTAATCTGGGCCTGAATAACAAAAGAAAACAGCCACATGGGAAAAATATACAAGACAGCACGCAATATTTAAGATTTTGAATGATACTTATGTTAAAGCCTGGTACATACGCCACAAGAACAGAGAAATGTGTTCTTTTACTTGAGAACACAGTTAGTTCTGACCAGGATATTTCATACTTCACCATAAACTCAAGAGCAGAACCCCTCGCTTTTTCACATTAACCACGCCCACTTCAAATTTCTGACCAATCACACACACACACACACACAAGAAAAAAAGTTCTGCCCAAAAGATCAAGGACGATCAAGTCAAGAACAAACTGAAAGAACTCCAAAACCAAAATGATGTTCTTGAAGAGAGAATACATTTCTCTTTTGTTCTTGTGGAGTATGTACTGACCTATAATCTATCCATATATTTTCTCTTTTCTGTGAATTAATTAAAGCAACACAATATATGTATTTGTATAAAACAGGGGGAGTTGTAGGCCTCTTGATCTGGTAACGTAGGTATTATCATGCAGCTATTCTCTGGGAACCTGGGTGCAACTGTGCTTTAAAAGAGGGAACGTTCTCTCTTTTAATCGTCAAAGAACCATCAAAACGACTTTGTGGCAACACATTTAAATAATTCTGTGGCTATTGATTCCATGATAAAAGTGACATAGTGTTAATTTAAACAAAAATACATAAAAAAGAGCAAATCTTTTGAGAAATAAAGCTCCTCACTCCTTCAGGTTGGACTAGACGCCTTAAAAACTGCAGAACTCTGTCAGTTTTTATAACATATCAACATCAAGCCTTAACACCATTAATTGCAGCAGTGTTTTTTACGCGTCTCAGTGAAAACCTGGCTCCCGTTGATCTCCGAACACGCCCCATCAGCAGGTGTCGACTTGTTTACCTCATCTTCTTGTGACTGTTCTTCTTCAGCGCTGGTTCTCTGTCAGCCTTGTCCCTCTCCACTCGCTCCTTCTTCTCTTTTTTGGGCTGCGAGGGCAACACGAACTGCTGCGTTACCTGCTGCTGCGTGACGAGCTGGGAAACGGGCCGAGGCTTCCTGGAGGAGGAGGCAGATCGGAGGGTAAAGGACACACGACCAGGCAGATTAATGAGAGGAAAAATCACAGTCAACACATGGCTTCGTGCTAATGGAGAGCCAATAATGAGTGTCAGGGATGGTTATGGGTCTTAGTGATAGTCGCCGGTGGAAGACTGTCTCAAGAAAACCATCAGGTGAAGAATAAAGGTGGAGAACTGCACTGTATTAATAAAAAAACACAAAATGCACTATGTTTGTACATTTTATATACTGGAACAGGTTTTAGATGGACTTGAATAGGTTTTAGATGGACTTGAACAGGTTTTTAGATGGATTTGAACAGGTTTTAGATGGATTTTAATAGGTTTTAGATGGACTTGAACAGGTTTTAGATGGATTTGAATAGTTTGTAGATGGACTTGAACATGTTTTAGATGGATTTGAACAGGTTTTAGATGGATTTGAACAGGTTTTAAATGGATTTGAACAGGTTTTAGATGGATTTTAATAGGTTTTAGATGGACTTGAATAGGTTTTAGATGGACTTGAACAGGTTTTAGATGGATTTGAACAGGTTTTAGATGGATTTTAATAGGTTTTAGATGGATTTGAACAGGTTGTAGATGGACTTGAACAGGTTTTAGATGGATTTGAACAGGTTTTAGTCAGATTTTAACAGGTTTTAGATGGATTTGAACAGGTTGTAGATGGATTTGAACAGGTTTTAGATGGATTTGAACAGGTTTTAGATGGATTTGAACAGGCTTTAGATGGATTTGAACAGGTTTTAGTTGGATTTGAACAAGTTTTAGATGTTTATTAGATGGATTTAGTTGTTCAAATCCAACTAAAACCTATTCAAGTCCATTTAAAACCTATCCAAATCCATCTAAAACCTGTGCAAATCTGACTAAAACCAGTTTCCATAAAAAGATAACGTCCGTAAGACTCAAATAAAGATGAAAACTCACATTCAGAATTGAATAAAGGCTTCTAAGTGTCACAGTCTTCAGGTCCTGCATTATTCTTATTTACTATCGCAGCCCCTCTTTGAGTTTGACACCACTGCTCTACCTCGTCTGGCTTCAAAGAGATATCTCAACTTTTAAATATATTAAAAAATGGCTGTGAATCATTTCCTCAAAGTCAAATCTGTAATAAATGTTGTCTGTCTCAAAATGATTCATTATGCAACTGCCCTGGCAGCACTCTGCACCAGGGCTGCAGGGGTATTTGTGTGTTTGTGTGTGTGGCTGTGTGTGTGTGTGTGTGTGTGTTTTTGGACTGAGAACCGTAGCCGAGAGCTGAGTGTGCTTGAAAAGGCCATCTGTTGACTAAGCCCACAATTTCAGAGCCTAAGTGCATGCACTCACACTTCTACAGAGCCACAGTTATACATGGATGTGTAAATGCACTAATGCACATCAAAGCATCCAGACAAAGCACCGAACGAGCAAAACAGATGGATACATGCTAACAGTGTCCATGCTGCAATAATGTATGCAAATCTGAAACAAGCTCCAGCTCCACAAAGAGGGGCATGGACATGGCTGCACACGGCAGATGATGCATTAGAGCACGGTGGGTCCTGCCAAACACGAGCACCAGCCAGAGCTTCAGAGCTTAGAAATAAAACAGAATGGATGTAAATGGACCACTCTGCAACTGAGAAGGACTAAAACAGGCACTGGTCGAATGTATAAAGTAAAAATACCTTAGCACTGTATTAAAGTACCATTTTTAATTATCCGTACTTTATTTACGTAGATTTAAAAGAGGGTACTTTGACTTTTACCCATCTTCATTTTATCTGTTCTTTCTACTTCACTATATTTTAAAATTTGTTCAAATACACCTTAAATTAAATGTTAAAATGCTACATAACTATTTACCTGAACCTATAGCACTGAGTTTTACGAAGCTCACTTGAACGCAGCATCTCTCTCTGATCTGTCAAACTTTAAACAGACACAGGCCAACTTCACATTAATTATTAGAAGAGTTTTTAATCCTTCTTAATTATTATCCAACCAACCTTTTTATTAATAAAATAAATCTATTTTATATTGATTAGTTGTTGAAGCTGAGTCAAATACCTTTACTTTTATACTTACAGTACATTTAAAAGTAGGTACTTGTTTTACTTTTTGAGTTTTGAGTACATTTCTACCTCTTTATCTGTACTGAAAACAGGTTTACATTACATTAAATTGTCAGTCTGGTGTGCATCTTTAAATCTAAAAGCAGAGTGAGGTAAAAAAGTACAACCTCTTTCTATTGTGAGGCTAATTTGAATGTAAACAACTTTAATAACCCGTGTATTTTTCAGACCAGACAGATATGATTATGTTATACACTCCTGCTCTACACACCGCCACCAAAAGCTCTGTTGGTAACACTCCATAAAAGCTCTAATCGACTGTGCTAACCTCTGTTTGAACTCTGCAAAAAAACTGCAATAACAAAGTGCTGGCTTCGATATGCTCAATCAACTGTCCTTCAGCGCTGCTTTTGTGCAATTACAACACAGAACAGAGCGTCCAAATGCACCGAACGGAGAGCGAGCACCTGGCGCAGTGTTCCCGCGCAACGCAGCGACAAAACAAGCCTCGGTGGCCTATTTAGTTTAATTTAGAGGCTTCCCCGCGTTCCCTTTGAGGAAATATATAAACCAGAGCTGACGGTCTGCTGCCTTGTTCTTGGGGCAAAGATGCTGTTTAACAATTCTGGAATGACCTAAATTTGGGACAAGCTTCAAAGAGTCCCATCAAGAGTGAGTTTTTTTGAGTTCTTTCACGGAACATGTAGCGATGCAAGGCTAGAGTAAAATGCAAATGGGTCTCTTGGCCTACATAACCGTCTGATAGAGAGAAGATGTAGAGATCCACTAATACGTCTGTCTTGTCAGCGCCGAGCGGCAGAACTGCTGACGTCTCGTAAACGAGGCTTTCACGGACCTCTCGCCGCTCTCTTTGACATATTTTGCTTTAATAAAACCTTGACCGGCCACAATGTCCCGTCTGGAGTCTTGAACTGCACCCAAATATAGACTGAAGAGTGAACCGTCCTGCCCCGGAGCAAATGGGTCAGCTTCCAGAAATAAAGCAACAAGGGCTCTGTTTGTTTTGGCAAAGCAGTACGTTTTCTGTTTTAAAGTAATTGCGTGATTATGAAGAAGGGTTTGTAGCTCAGTGTGGCTTAGATTATAAAAACATTAACTCACACCTAACTCACAAATCCTCCTATTTATCTCCTAACTATCACTTTAGTTTAATGATTCTCAAACTCTACTCAAGTCCCATCTCATAATATCTTTGTTTGTCCACGTACCGCTGATAATGGACATAAAACAGGTCTAGTTTCATGTTTAATTAACATTTTAATTCAGTTTATGTGGTTCTTGTTGGACTTGAACAGGTCTAGGTCAGTTTTAGTTTGAGTTTAACAAGTTTTATGGTGTTTAAGTTGGTCTTTGAAAGGTTTTTATTGATTTTAGTTGGATTTTAACAGGTTCTAAATGGTTTTAGTTTGACATTAATAGATTTTAACCCATTTTAGTTGGACTTTAATTGCCTAAAGTAGTTGTAGTTGCTTTTAATTTGGACAAAATAAAATAGATTATGATCAAAATGTGCTCTTTCTAGTGGAGGATAATGGAGCTGCATTTAAAAAATAAAAAAAAGTACAGCTCAGGGTATCATTTTTAAATTCAGTCTGAAAAATAAAACTTCTGAGTGCCCCTGAACACCACACACACAAGTCGATGGAAACGCAGGACAAATTATCTCCCTCATATAATACAATGAGGCAGACTTTCACTAATGAAGCCTGTTTAATGAGAAGGAGGTGAAAGAGAAGAAGGACAGCCTCATTCTGCAGGAGATCCAGGCCTAAACAGAGCTGCTTCTGTAAAACCCAATCACACACTTATTACCTGAGCACTTAGGCCCAGCGCTGACCTCCATCCGCCGCTGGGAGCTGCTTACATCTGTCTGAGTCTCTATTGATCCCAACTTAATTTAACGTAATCTAATGTAACAGCCTATTTTTGGACATTAATACAGTGTCTTGGAACTGTGGATCTAATCAATATTTGCTGGACTCTACAGCAGCAAATGGAGCCCTAAACGAGAACATGAGAGTAATACAAGAATTAAAAGATGTCCTTTGAAGAAGAGAACTATGGATCCAACAAAGTCATCTTCAGCCTTAAACAGACTGTACCTGATGGTTTTTCTTCTAATTGGAAAATGGTTTAAACAGCAAATATTATATTGTAAAAGCAAGTCTTTATGATGCATCTACTGTTTATTCTAAGGGATTGTAATAGATGAAAACCTCTATTCAAAAAAGGAGCGCTCCCATTGGTCGACACTTGTCACATGATGTTCGAGGAAGTTTAATAGCTGCAGATAAAGTGTATTTTCAGCTGAATATGTCTTTTAACAGAGAAACAGCTGAAAAAAGAAAAGCATCAACAGAGAAAAGGGAGGCAACGTAAAACACAGATAAATACTGTCAATTCAATCACGTAATGTTTAACGAGGAGGAGATAATTGTCGTCCTGACGCTGAAGTCACAGCTAAGCTAACGCTAAACTCTAAACTTCAGTTTGGTCAAATGGATTAGTATTTTGGAGGAAAAACTGGTCTGATTTTATTTTTTTTTAATAAAAGAGAAGCAGGAGAGGTCCCTAGACTGATTTTGGAGGAAATCAGGGAGTGGAGCTTTCACTTCATCCTTGAATAAACCTTAGCCATTGTTAAAGAAATAATTTAATATTTCTCTATTGAGTTTTTCATATATATTCACAAAATACAGATTTGAAGGAATTATTTACCTTGACAAGTCACTCAAAACTGTCCAGCACAAAACAATATCACAAATAAGAGAAAGTTTGATCCATTATAATATATATGTCATTATTTTTGATTCTGCCAAGTTCCATTAGTTGCTCTCAAAGATATTATATTATATCTCGTCTCAGTCCAAGTCTAATTTTTGGTTCTCTTGGACATGACAACAATGAGTGAAGTTAGGAATAAAGGGACTTACATGCTGCAATAATAATAATAATAATAATAATAATAATAATTATACAGTCATTGGTCTCTCTCAAACGCAGCCTGAGGTAATCACGTCCTGCCCAGCCAACCCGATTAACTGGAATGAACAAACGCTGCCACTGATCCCAAACACACTTCAGTGACAGGGGAACTCTGGTTGACCCCATACCAAACATGTCATATGCCCCGGACACACACTCTGGGCCCGTCTGTGCAACCGCTGACCTCACACTCCTCCTTCAGCCCCTGCCCAAAAACCCCAGGGCAAAAACGACAAGGACAGAGTTAAGAGTTGAAAAAGGAGTGACCGTATCAGGTGCAAACACAGACACATATGGCTGCTTTTATTTTGGACGTCTTGGTAAAAAAAAGTCTTGTTGTTTGATACATTCTTAATTGTAGTAGTTTAATTGCTTCTTAAATCTTTATCCTGTTATTTTAAGTCGTACATAATGGTGCATTCATGTGGAACGTTTTTCTCTTTTCCTTTATTTTCATCATCAACATCGGAGGAAACATTTGAGATATTTTAGTTTAATATAAGTCATTTAAAAAACTGTTTTGCACATTAATAACTTGATAATTTCACAGTAGAACAATTTTTTTTGTCCATAAAGTAGTGCTGCTCTATTATGGAAAAAAAAATTATAATCACAGTTATTTTGGTCATTATTTAAATCATGATTATTTTACAAAATTACTCATTGACTTTGGAAATATGTTGGATTCATTGGACAAAACAGTGAATTCTCCTTCAAATAAATAATATATTCAAATGTATAAAGAAATAGCCTAAAAAATAAACAGAAAAAATAATTAAAACTTCCACAATCTCCTGGAAAACAAGTAATAAATAATGGGTTTTTTTCTCGATTACACACGTTTTGTGATCGTTGGAGCTGAAATTGAAATTGAAAACGTATCCTTTATTGTGCTAAAAGGCTAACTGCTTCAACACAATCAAAATCTGTGTTTGGTCCAATATTAATCCAAAGGCCTTGTGTTTTTGCCGTGACTTGAGAAGGTGAAGTATTTGAATGAGCACAAAAAGACTCACGTAGGTCAACTCTTGTAGGTGGAGGTATTTTTACTACAAGATGATGCAGTGTTGAATTGTATTAGATTTTTTCTGTCAGTTGGCTTATTGTGTATATCTTCTCAACTTTTTTTAAGTTATATAATGTGTTGATTGCACAAATGTGACAGTATACAGAGCAGTGCAGTGTTTGCTGAGACGTTTGTATTTTGAGTGCACTGAGATCACCGTCCATTGTCTGCAAATAAGCACCTGCTTAAACAAAACTCCCATCACGAGTCTGCGATGACTGTAAGATCATTGTGAAACAGCTTATTTTCTGCCCGGTTAAACTGGAGTGGAGGTGTGTGTGTGTTTGTGTGTGTGTGAGAGTGTCAGGTTTTCTATCAGCGAGCTGGAGGCTGCTCCCGGGAGCTCCTCCAACCCAGTGATTAATGCTTTTTCCTGCCTGTACATGCTCCTCTCCGGCGTGAGTGTGTTAGGAGAGCGAGGCAGATGGCTCTCCGTGTCCTGTGGTTTATGACACCTTCTGCAGCCTGCTAGCCGCACTCAACCACACTCTCCGTTCGCACAAGGCTCGCCCTCGCGCACACACTCGGAGCAGAATGTCATGCATCAGTGTCACCGCAGTAATTACAGGCCTATCACGTAGCCATAATCTTGAGCCGCTGTGACGTGATAACAGCCAGCTCCATTGTCCCCTGTGTACGCTCGCTGTTTGTATGCAACACCATCGCAGAAGCCAGTAGCCCACACTAATGCGTGACTTGGACAATGTAATAATTAAGACAGCCTGATCAAACACTGATCGCATGCTTGTTTATTACATTTTAAAGCAATTAGACACTGTTGTTGTTTTATTGCCTTCTTTATTCAACCTATAAAGTATGTTTGAAATCCGAAGCCACAGACAAAAACAAGAATAAACATCCAAAGACAGTGTTTGCAGTTGTCCCCGAGGATACTAACGTGACTCGACATTTAGCATCAAAAGGTGGCGTGGAACGCTCAAAACAAACCCTCATTATTCTTGTTTTAAAAAAGAACGAGAGCGCACGAGGGGAGCGCCAAATAATGTGTTGCTCCCTGTTAGTCACACGTTTTCTAAAATCAGATTAAGGAATTCGCACTTATTATCATTATCAGCAGCAGTCGAGTAGGAAGAACTTAGCGCAATTAACCTTTGCAGGAGACACACTGTGAGAACGTCACTTTTTCAAGCTGCTTTAAATCAATTCAAAGTAATATTGTGCGTCTAGAATTGTACATTAAACGTTTTGGAGGGGTATAATCGAGGAAGCGCGCTTATCGGCCGCGAACCGCAAAGGCCAGCCCGAGCAGCACATAATAAAACACCGTCTTAAGATCCATACGCTGACAGATTCTGAGCTAACCAGAATGCCTTGTGCTTGTTCAGGTAGAGCTGATGAAACCCTCACATCAGTCAATCTGTCAGCGGCAGACGCCCTCGGTTAAGTTCAAGCACTGGGTAAAGACCAGACGGGAGGAGAAAGCAAACACAAACTGCAGCGAGAAAAAGAAAAGTTTAAGGTGTGGAAGTGGACAGAGAAAGAAAGATTCAATGGCACAGAAAGAAACGAATGGGAACGTGATCAAATTCAACACAGTTTAGGCCTTGTCAAAGTGGCAAGTACAGAGCAAAAAGGACACTTAGACTAATCGAGAAAAGTGATAATATGGATAATAAGTGAGAGTGGCTATATTGGCTAATGTGGGAATAAAACCTGTGAGCTTGATTGGTTCTCAAAAGCTGGGCCAAAGCCAAATGAAACAGAAAGACAAAATGCCACTCTGACTTCTCTCTCTAGTCTCAAGGTAATGAAGCAGCATGTCTTCCCAGAACTCCGTTAAGACTTTGTAAAGACTGCTTTAATTAAATACAGTAATCCATTGGCTGCGCATTTCCCTGTTTTTAAAGAAGAAGAGAAGGAAGAATCGACGCAAGGTTTAGCCTGCAGTGAGCCAAGATCAGTTTGAGAACTTGTCAGATGGAATATTGCGGTCTAAACTCTCATGCGTGAACTAATCTGACAGTCCCCATGAAAACATATTAAAGCTTGTTTGTTTCAGAAAGCTGTGGTTCAAATAAACTTCTCAAATTTGCTTTCCACTCTCAAATATTTCAGTGCGTCTGGTGGAATTAGCCCAGGATCAGTCTGTTCCCTCTTTGTCAGTCTGTCTCTCTCTTCCATTTACTCTAGGCCTGCTGATAAGCGTGTCCAATCCTGCTGATGTATCGCTGTCTTCAGTCAAACTCTCAGCCTCTACAGTGGGCTTTCAATCAGCCGCCGGCTCCGTGCCCTCTGCAGTAGATCATCTCTCTACGTTACACACATCTAGGTGGCGAGATGTGCTAAAGCTTTACCTCATAAGATCATCCTGAAAATATTATCTTCTAAATATAAATCAATTGTTTCAATATTCTCAGTCTTCTTCAGCCACAAGAGCTGCCCTGTGACCTTCAGACTCTACTTGACACTTCCTCTAACCACTGGACACTCAAGCATTTACTCATTATCCCAGTAATTGTTCAGTCATGCTTGTTTAGTAACCGGCCAGGGAATATGCATTTTCCTGAATTTATATTCAGTGTGTTGTTTGCCCTTTAGCACCTTCATCTTGCTCAGTGAGAGATCCACTGGTCTGTGTTGTTCGGTCATTAATAACTGCGACCACCTGTGTGGATGTTGTTGTGGTAATGGCCTGTGTGGCGTGGGTTCAGAAACACTGGACAACATCAATAGAACTTCTGCAGTGCTGCTGGTTGTGGACAGAGGCTTATTAAAATTGAATAAGAAGCCTTTGTAAATAAGTGCAAAACAGGAGTTTTCGCTCAGTGTCCTTGTCACCTTTCCAAAGAGTCCAGATGGGAAAACTAAAGGTGTTACAGCTTGTGGAGCGCTGAGAGTTTTTGGAAAAGTGAACAGTGTGTTTCTCGAGTTGCACACAAGGTCAGTGTGGAGTCTTTCTACAATCAAGGATTAACTGAAGCTGGACAGTGTGACTCATGTGTGTCTCTGTGCACTTGTGTGTTTAAAAGTGTGTTTGTGTACAGATACACGTGCAATCATGTGTACAATTTGCATGTGCATCTGTACTCAAGTGTGCGTCTCTGATGACAGCAGGCTGATTAAGCCATTGCATAGTAATGAGCTATGGCTGTCTGTCTGGCAGCTGCTCAGACAACCTCTTTTCACAAGTAGCCCTCCCACATGTACACACAAGTGCACAAAGTACAACTGATGCGTGTTCACACAGAAACATCTCATTTCTGAAAAAGCATCAAAGCAAATATTAAAGTTAAGGTACTGCATTCAGACACTATTTGGTGAAGGAGCTCAGCTGTAAAGTTGTGCTAATGCAGAATAATCTTGTTGATCTATTAAAAATGAAAATGACGTTGCAAAACACACTGTTACTAGTTTCAGCTTCACTGTTTACTCTTGACTATGTTTTCATCCTGATGATAATCAGCCTGAGTTTAATCAGAGACATAGGAGAGCTTGAGTAGTTTGTGAACTGTACATTTTATATTGTCTATAAAAAACTGCCTCGTCAACCACTGTTTTTCAGAGCAACACAATGAATATGTGAGAGCATCCAAACTTAATGCACAGCCCAAAGAAATGAGGCCACGATGCTGAAAATATGAGTCTGTAACAGGCCCATCTATGTCAGTCTATGACAGTCCACTCACTCTGTTAATGTGTTGAAAACAAAAAGAAAATGTCTACAACTGACAGCTGTGCAAATGATAGCACTGATGGATTAAACAACAGCGAGGCTACCTCTAAAATATTCATCTTGATCGACTGTATTGTGCTACAAAGAGCCTACACTACGTTTTGCTTTGAGGAAACTGTTAATGATGAGGTGGTTACAGAAGGGTTGCCCCTCGTCCCAAGGGACCCACCGATGCATGAGAGACCAAGGGTATAGTAGCTAATGTGCATCCATTGCCTTACCTTGTTGATGTCCCTTTCCTGACATCACACATCATGCACTTAAAAGCCTCTGCCGTGTTCTTGTACGTGCACACGCTGCAGTCCCACAGCCCCTCGTCGGAGGGTTTCGGTTGACGCTTCGGCCTTTAAAACAATAAATAAAAAGGCAAAAGGAAACCAGTTAAAAGAAGGAAGCGATGGGGTTACGTAGGAGAAGAAAGGGGAGTGAGATGAGACCGAAAGAGTTCAGTTTTCAACAAGGAAGGTTATCAATAGCACACATCTGGGTTGGTCTGATAGGATTTAGGAAATCATCTGCAGACGCGCGCTGATCCGACACTGTAATTGGCGATGAGGTTTTAACACGCACACACATTCACTGAGAGAGCGAGGGGAGAGAGACCGTGGAGAAACCCCATTTTTCCGCCGATGTCCGCTCCCCCTCCGCGAATATCTAGGACACACTCTCTCCGGGTTTACCTTGTAGGACTCCTCTTGTCGCCCATGCCAGACCCGAGATAACCTGGAAGCGCTATGACGACTACAATATTGTTATTTCTATTATTTTAAGTAAAGAAGCGATGCGCTTGTGCCGCTCGGCTTCCAGCTGTCGTGGAAACTCCGCTTGGGAAATGATCCCGTGACTCACTTTGACCAATCAGCGTCCGCGTCACTTCCCGAGGCTGACATTCCTCCTGATGATCCGCCTTCACGCGCCCTCTGGAAGCTCCCACCGCTCACACTTGACATTAAATGTTCAAACACAGAAATAGGTCGATATCAAACACAAAAACAGGTCAGAGCTTTTTTTTACGGAGCACAATAGGCTTTGGCTGCATTAAAATATGTATATTTTAGTCTTTTTCTGGTGCATGTGTTGTAGCAGTGTAAACAACATCTTTGTGGTAAGGTCTGCTTATTGTCTGTCTGTAATTAACTTCATTATGGGTTTGTGTGAATTCACAATGCAACAACAAAGACACTGTTGCATCTCAAGCAAGAGTTAAAGATGCGAGTTCAATCGGCTGCACATTTCATTCACCGACAAGAAAAAGCAGTTCAGAAGATGCAATCAGGCCAGAGACACTACACCAACAGAGAATCCCTCTCTTCATTTACACACTCACAAGAAACTCTAAAAGGCTCAGGGATTCCCACAGCTTCTATTTTAAAGGAAATCCCCATTTTGAATTAATCCAACATCGATACTTCATTAAAACAATGATGTAAATAACAATTTTTAAAAAACAGCACGAGTGCCACATGGTTCTTTTTAATTTATATTTTGGTGAATTAAGAATGAATAAACATGGAAAAAAGCATTTGCATTAAAATACTTCCCAAAAGTACATTTTGTATAGAAACAAAAGACAAAAAATATATACATCGAGACATTCACAACATTATTCTGACAATAACAAAGATCTGATACAGATTCAGATCAGTCACTGAGCTCCTCCTCGTCGCTGAAGTACGCACTCTTTTTGATCCTAGGTTTCCTGGAGTCTGTGGATGTAGAAGGTTGACCACCGTCATCTTGAGATGCAGCTGCCTTCCTCCTTCGTTTGTCATCCTCTTCCTCGATGCGAGCTTGCTAATGGGGCATTCATGTAAATTAGTTTAACAACAAACCAAATCAATGAAGTTTGCATGGCTCAAAGACTTTTGGGCGTCTGAGCACAAAGAAAAATGGACTTTGACGCTACATTTCATTTCTCATTGTCATTTAACCACAGTTTTCCTGTTTTTGACACTAGTTTAGATTGTTAGAGTTACATTATCTCTGTATGATTATAAATATGTAAATGCTCATAAATCAAGCCTGTCTGTTGACTTGGTAGTAATGTTTTACAAAACAAATGTCATGCAAAGCAAAACCTCTATCCCCATACCTGAAAGGCTATGGCTTGACTTAAACTATCCAGAGCTGGGTCCTCCCCCTCTTCTTCACTTTCATGTTCTTCTTCACTAAAAACAACACAAGTTACAAAAAGATATTGCATTTTAAAGTGCATTATTAAGTAATAATTACTTACACCTGTTCATGTTGTTGAGCCTTTTTCTTCTTTTTCTTTTCCTTTTTCTTTGGAGGCTCCCTCTCTCCTAACATGTTATTTGGACATGCATAGCTCAAGTGTCCTGTATCCTGCTCCAAAAACATAAACTTATCAATATTTAAAAGAGAGGTTTACACATGTAACAAGAAAAAACAACATTAAATCATGGATAATGGGTTAATAGTAATAATTGACAGTAATTGCTCAGACACTGACCCCACACTCATAACATCTGGACTTGTCTGTGTAGTTCCGCCGTCTGATAAACTCAGTTGCTCTCCCGTTGTCAATGGCAATGCTAGCTTTTACTGTTCTGCCAAACAACTGGAAAAGACAGGCAGTAGTATTTATATTCAACATTCCTGACAGATACATTTACGCTGTAGACTGTTACCTACCTGTTTATTGTTTATGGCTCTTGCACAGTTATGAGCTGATTCTCGATCCAGGAAAAGGACAAATGCAACCCCTTTACTTCTTCGAGTGTCTTTGTCTTTAACTATTGTAACCCTGAAATAAATGGCATTGTTTATGTCTGCTTTGGAATAAACAACAACAGAAACAATTTTTAAGAGCACACACTGATGAATGAGTCTCATTGCTCTTATATCTAGACACTGTACTTACTTTACAACTTTTCCATATTTAGTAAATAGCTGAAATAAAACAAATACAGCAGTTTTAATAACACAATCAATAAAAAGGACATTACATTATGATAAAAAACATAATTTACCTTGTGTAGATCATTGTTGGTTAGGGAAAATGGCAAGTTTGACACGTACACGGTGCTTTTGCTTGGAGCCAAACCCCCACTCATGATTCAAAACACTAATGAGAGACAAAAAAGAAGTTAAACGTTAATCCTCGTAGAGCCGAGTATGACTTTATATAAACAAAGTGTATTCTGTTATAATACTTACAGATTACAGGATCAGTCTAAATAAATCACCATTATGTTTAAAATCACAGAAAAGTAAATATTTCAATTGCCGTCGATATTTTGAAAACAAGCGTTGCTCGTCGCAATTTGATGACGTCAGTCGGAGGCGCACTGACGATGACGTTTATGTACTAACGCTACCAGGAAAGCTATGCTAACCAAACGATAGCACAGAGTGAGCTTGTTTTGCTTTCTGCATGACATATGGACTGTTTTAGGTTGATGTGAGTTTTATTTGATGCAGATAAAGCTCTCAGTGATTTGTGATGTTACTGTGGCACAAAGTTATCGCTGAGTAAGTAGCTCTGAACGACAACATCTTAGCAGCATTTGTGGAGCCTAGCGATGCTGTAACTAAACTCGTGTATGCAGGAATAAATGTCTACACGCTTTGCATTAATCTATAAAACTGGTGTTTTCCATTTGGTGTTAATTGTAATGAGCCTTTTAATGCAACTTAAGTATTTATTTTTGGATATCTGAAGAAATTAAATGTCTAATTCCTACTGCAAAAGGCTAACATATAGTCCTATTTTTACAGACTGCTCTAAGGATTTGGTTGCACAAGAATTCCTGGTTGCTGAAGTAAATAAAAAGCAAAAGTAAGTAAGAAATAAATAAAATGTGGCACATATGGCAAAGTAAGCATTTACTTTGCAAAAGAGCTGCAAAACAGGTGCTTGTCAAGTGCTTGTCAGTCACATGTAAATGAATTTACTCACATGCACATACAAAGTTTAGTTAGGTTTGCTCATTTTTAAGACTGTACATAACAGTTTTATAGTGAATGCATTTAATATGGATTTATATTTTTCCAGTGACATACAGAAGGGACAGAGGTGTACGAGAAGTGTATGAAGAGCGCTTTTTACCAGAGAGACAGGTGAGAGTGGTCTTTGTTACATCTGTTTCTTATAGCAGATTAAATATGTACAAACAATACATGGATGCAAGAGCAAAATACTAAAAAATGTCAACCATAAAGTCACTGCCTCAATGGCAGTCACTAAGAATTAGCTGAATAACTGAGTCTTAAGTTTGTAAGATTTGTGTGATTTCCATATTTTTGAAGGGTCCATATCCGCGAGCAGCTGGAGCCGTGGAGAGAAGGGGCCCTTACACTAGGCCTGAGGAAGACTATGGTCGCAGTGGGTATGATTATGAAGGTGGTCCACGCTTTTTCCCAAATGGAGGTGGTCCACGTAATTACCACGCAGACGACAGGGGCTATCACGGAGACAGCCTTCATTTTCCTGCAGAACGCAGAGCAGGTCCTCCTTCGAGAAGGGTGAGAACGTACATTTAACATCGTCACTCAGGCTGGATAGATCAGGAAAACATTACTATGATTGAGTGTAATGACCTGTGATATTCACACTGGTGTCACTAACTTACATTTGGTTGCATCAGTGTTTGCTAATCTTAACAATATTACAGTGTTTTGTATGAGACAGATCAAAATTAGGAATTGTAATTATTTTGACTGTATGTAATGAATAAGTATGTTATGTGATTTGGGTTGAAAAAAGCTAAATAATTACACTATGAATTAACCCATTTGCAAACTTCCAGACTCCAAATGATATTGTGATGTTGTGTGATGTTGTGTACACAATAAAATATAGTTTGAGTGTTTTATTTCACTTCTTAACAAGAAAACGTAAGAAATACCAAGGTTTTGACATTGTCAGACCTCTTTTCATGTAGTTTAAGAATAGTATGTGAGTTTAAAAAGTTACCTTGCAGCCTGATTCTTGTGAGATTTGTGAGTTTATGAACTGAATCTGTACTGTTCTTGCAGGAAGATTATCCTTACAGCAGCCAGAGAGTTCCCAGAGAAGACCCTCTCTCTGGACGGACCATAGAGTTTGGGTAAGCACTTTTCTGGGAATTTACTTTTTCACGGTGGTTATTTAAGATACTGTAATATATTTGGTAGTTGTTACAGCAGGGGACAGTCTTTCGCAGCGCAGCAGTAATCTGAGCAACCCCTCTGTGTTTTATTCCCTTGGAGAGGTAGAGGGGCATCTCTTGAAGAGTGGGCCTCCCTTCTGCAGCCCTGTCAGAAACATGTTTATATTACAGCAAGCATAAATCACAGTCTGCTCTGACCTATTTTAGCCTGTCCCTCCTTATTTACTTTTCTAGCAGTCTTAGAGCTTTCTGTGTAGCGCACTGGTCAGGCTTCTGTACTCTTCCAAAGTGTTTCTGCTGCTGACAAGATTTGACAGATTATTACACAGTGGTAACTATAACTAGTGAATACAGGCTAGATTATCCTTAACACAGTGAATAACAGTTATCCAGGCAGAAAAGGAGGTTATTCAGTTCAGTAGAGAACACACGAGCTGACAAATATCCCTTTTTATTGGGCTTATTTAGTTACAGGCAGCAATTAAAATGAAGTTGAATGATTTATTATTTAGGATCTAATAGCCATTTTGTGTTTTTTGCATAAAGCAAGAAGAATGCCTAATGTCTGTCTTTATTTCCACAGTAATCGTGCACCACCTCACAGTGTAAGAGGCCAGGGCATTTACCCAGCGGCGCGATCACTTCCAGAGAGCGGAGAGGACACTTTAGTTCAGGCGATTCTCAACCTAGACCGAGGGTATGAGCTTTTAAATACATCCCGTCTTATTATAGAGTCTGTACTTTTCTCCAACTTTTCTCCGTCTGTATAAAAAGAAAGGATTTGTTATTTAAAAGAAATGAAAAGTTTAGAAAAACACATCACTTTTTCACAACATTTAAGCAGAAACATTTGTCAGTCAATAAAAGTATACACTCAAATGATATCATAAATGTTTAATTTCTAAACCATGTTGATCATGTATAGTGCTAAATAAATAAAAACAGGATTATGCTTTGAATACATATAAAGCAAACTGGTTTGTGAATTGGTGCAATATATTTACAACTGATAGATGGCAGCATTGAGCTTATTGTAAAAAGCAAGACAAGAAGAAACAGAAGATGACAGCTTTCAAAATGGCTTACTGTGCACTTCTCACATGAATAGATGTATTTTTTGTCCTTCAGAACAAAGTCAGTACTGTTTTAAAACCCTAGGAGTCTATATTGAGCCATTGTTCACACTATTCACCTTGTCCTTCTTTAGGTTTTGTATTTAATCAGAGCATATATTATTTTACAGAGATGAAAGAGACCACTACAGAAGGAAGGCAGCCCCCTTCCCGCCGCTCAGGGAACGCTCGCCCGTCCGCAGAGACGTGGCCCGCTCGCCCCACAGTCGCTCCGGCTCCAGCGTCAGCAGCAGGGGCTACTCACCCGACAGAGCCAAGAACCTGCCTTTCCCCTCGACACAAAACAAGAGTACGTAGACGTCTTACAGCATTTCTCTTCGTACAGAGTCTAACATTAGATCTAAAGATTGTAGGTGGATAAAGCTGTATCGATTGAAAAACAAAAGTCACACTTAAGTTGTCTTTATTTTCAGTATTAGCCACAACCAGTTTCAACAAAAGTAGATGTTAATAGATTTAACCTGTGACAAGAAAACATTAATCTTAGTTTTATATATAATGGTTTGAATGTTTATCCATTTTTGATAATCCCAATGACTTTTCAGGTGCAGAGACTTCAGATGGACATGCAGGTCTTTCTGAATACCTTTGGGGGGCGCTGTATTCTCAACAGAGTGGACATGAAACTTTGGGTCGGTACTTTGAACAATGAACTAGCTGGAACCTGGGTGAAAACGAGCTGATCTGTTCCTCCTGTTGCATTCTTGTCATGAGTTTGAAAACGACGCACCAGAGATAAAATAAATCTCACACGGCCAAATTATAGGATTAAAACAAACCATCTACTCAATTGAAACATGTTTTATTTCACCCAGGTCTAAAATTAGTTGCACTTTCTCCTGAAAATAGTGTTTTGATTGTGGTGGGTTCTTTACATGAGGTTTCTTCTAACCTATTGAGCAGCTGCTGTAGTAGTATTTAGCGGCTCTTATTCCATGTCCCTGTGTTGTACCTGCATCCACTGAGTAGTCACCAGTCTATTCTGTCAGCTCTGTAGTTCCCAATATTTCCTTTTACATGTGCTTCTAGCTCCAGTTCTGGTCACAACATTCAGATTTTCATTGCATTTCCTCTCGTTTCTTTTGTGGTTTTCTGCAGGATTTGAAACGACCAAGCGGCATTAAGATTATTCACACAGATGTCGGAAAATAGATTTGATAATATATGTGAGATTTTTACTCAGAAATGTTAAAGCTCCAGTCCCTGATGTTCTTTTTTTCCACTCTCCTCCAAAAGCAGCCTAGAGACCTCTCCTGCTTCTCTTTTATTAAAAAAATAAAACCAGAGCAGTTTTTCCTCCAAAATACTAATCCATTTGACCAAACTGAAGTTTAGAGTTTAGCGTTAGCTTAGCTGTGACTTCAGCGTCAGGACGACAATTATCTCCTCCTCGTTAAACATTACGTGATTGAATTGACAGTATTTATCTGTGTTTTACGTTGCCTCCCTTTTCTCTGTTGATGCTTTTCTTTTTTCAGCTGTTTCTCTGTTAAAAGACATATTCAGCTGAAAATACACTTTATCTGCAGCTATTAAACTTCCTGGAACGTCATGTGACAAGTGTCGACCAATGGGAGCGCTCCTTTTTCTGTTCCTGAATAGAGGTTCTCATCTATTACAATCCCTTAGAATAAACATGTTTTTTTCACTAATATTTGATTTTACAACATACTATTTGAAGTTTAAACCATTTTCTCATCAATAAGATAAAAAAGACAGTGCTAGCCAGGAAAATATAGGTATAGGAAATATCTAAAGATTACAATCCTTACTTTAACCTTGTCACAGTCCTGGTAACGTGAGACTAACAGAAAGCGTTTCTAATGCGTCCTGCAGCCGACCTTCCTCCTCGCGCTCGTCTGCCACTTTGTCAAGCTTCATAAAGATGCCACTTGGTCGTGTGGAGCAGAGAGGGAAAGGTGTAGGGTGTCTGATGGATATTCCTTCACTCTGATCTTCCAAATTGGGATGTTTTTCTTCTGCTCCCTGACCCTCAAAGACAATTTGTTGCTAGACGTGGAGTCTGCTGACTACAATAACTGGGATTCCTTTGGGGAACACTAAAGTTACTGAGAGTGGAGGAGGTGTCTAAATGAAAATCTGTGTGTCCCGTCACTGGAGTTTAGTGCACCGTTTCCTGATTGCTTGAGCTCTTCTAACCTTAGGTACCTGTCTGGATCGTGGAACCAATCATCAACACCTTTCCAGATACCTTTTAACACAGCACATTTCACCCTAATGTCTTAACCTTCATTCTCCAGTCTTCATTTTCCAATTCTGCTCTTAGCACTATGTATTTTCTTTTACTTTACTAGATCAGTTTCAAAGTTTCCTAATATCTTTATTATTTTCCTAATCTCTCAGATAAAATTCCTGGGCTTTCAAGGGAAGGCTCCCCCCACAGTGCTTCTTCAAACAAGGTGAGCTTCTGATAATACTCTCAGTTGTTTAGTTCAAGCTTTGCATTAATATAGTTCTGATTATGAAGAGAGTCCAGGCCTCCTCCAAATAATCACGCCCCCAGACCCCTGACTCTGTTTACACGATAATATTTTACACAAAGCCAGGTCCGTCTCTTCAAACTAGTTTATGAAGCTTTATAGATGCTGTGTTTAGTTTGCCATAAACCAAACGCTCCATCTTTGTCACTGTACGGCGGAATGCATCTGGAACTTCTTAAAGCCCATCTTTCTAATAAGCGTTTAGTTGCATTGAAGTATGTTAATGGCTTTTAAAGTGGCACTCATGCGGAGCTTTAAAGCCGTCAAGCCTGTGCTTTGTTTACCTGCGGTGTAAGCAGACTTCAATCACAAGAGCTTGTAACGAAGTCAAAACAGATCAAATGTTGAGAAGTTTGTCCCACTAAAAGTTCTCTTTTAAAAATGTATCTGCATCCGCCACCTGTCGCACAACTGGGAGCTCTTTCTGCTGATATGATCTCCTGTCTGTTCTGAGGATTGGAAATAGAATCAGATGTGATTAGATGCTGTGGGTCTGACTGTGACCACCCAGAAGAGAAGAGAGCAGTGTGTAACCCAAGTCCGAACGTTATCGTACGATCTCTGCCACAAACCTCAGACTCCCCAGAGATCCTGTCAGCCGCTGTTTTGGTCAGTTTGGTACAATCAATGAACACTCATTTCCTTTCTCAGTCCAAGTGTAGCTTGGTGCAGCACATGGTCTACAGAAAAAAAGGAAAAATGAAGTGATGCCTGCACACTTACTCCAAAAACTGCATTTTAATGACATTTTGATCCGTTAAAATGCAGTTTTTGGAGTAAGTGTGCAGGCATTACTTCATTTTTCGATATGCTACAGACACTGGCCGAGCTCCTGTCGATGTGTGTATAATTACGAACTGTTTTACAGAAAAAAGGAAACCATAATGCCTTTGCGTAAAAAAAGAAAGGACTTGTAATCTCCATGATATGTGTAAAAACAAAAAAATCACTTCTTTGTAAACTAAAACTTTTACTGATTTCAAACAAAACCTTTCATTTAGTTTGCAGCATTTACATTGTTTTATTTCTTTCTCTACTCCACTTTTTCATGGTAGTTATTTAGCTCCATCATAAAAATAGCGGTCGTCCAAAATGAGTATTTCCTGAAAGTTTAAGAAGAGCTCCGCCCCTGGACACACACACACACACTGCGGTTGTATTTGATCGAGCCTGTGGTGCATTGTTGTTCCCTGTTCTGGGGGCACAAACCTATAACCTTTGTGGAGATGAAAGGGCTGAGATGTGCCCCCAGTAAAGGCCCCGGCCACTGCCTGCTGTGGAGATTCAACAAACACACATCTAGTCTTTGTGGAGCCGGTCCGGGGCAGAGGAGACCAAAGAGCTGCTCTGGCTGGAGTCCAGGGCTTGTTCCAGTTACTCAAAGGTCAACTTAAGGCTCTCTCACTTCATACGGCACTGGATTCCTGGATTTTTTTTTGTTTTTCATATTTTTGTGACATGAATGCATTGTTGTTTTTTTGAGATACTAACTTTGTGCAATGATTCGGTTTCTTTTACTTAAATCAGTGGTGAGGGGTTGCAATAGTTAATAAGAATCCTTCCAGGGCCTGAAGAAGAGGAAGCTTTTATTACATTTTGAATGTGAGATTTCATCTTTATTCAAGTCTTACAAAAGTTATCTTTAATATTAATTTTCTGTTTTTTATGGAAACAGCTTTTTAGTTGGATTTGAACAGGTTTTTAGATAGATTTGGACACGTTTAGTTGGATCTAAATAGGTTTTAGTTGGGTTTGAACAGGTTTTAGTTGAATTTGAACAGGTTTAAGATGAATTTGAACAGGTTTTGAATGGATTTAAACAGATTTTATTATCTTTGTAACAAAAAAAAAGAGCAAGAGCAAAAGAATCTGTTCAAATCCAAATAAAACTTGTTCAAATCCAACTAAAACCTATGCAAATCCAATCAAAACCTGTTCAAATCCAAATAAAACCTGTTCAAATCCAAATAAAACCTGTTCAAATCCAAATAAAACCTGTTCAAATCCAATTAAAACCTGTTCAAATCCAATTCAAACCTGTTCAAATCCAAATAAAATCTGTTCAAATAAAACCTGCTCAAATCCAATTAAAACCTATTCAAATCCAACTAAAATCTGTTCAGATCTAACAAAAACCTGTTCAAATCCAGTTAAAACCTAGTGCCAAATATATTTCCTTCTAAATTTACTGGACGGTTTGTCGGCTGTGTCTCCAGAGATTTGTCCTCTTCTGTCTAAATGTTTGTTTAAAACTCAGTGAAGATAACCGACTTAAAAAGTTTCTTCTTTTTGCTTTGATCAGAAGAGGAAGACCCTCAAACCTTATCTTTCCTTTAATGCGTTCGACGGGTTATCAGAAAACAAATACACAACTGTCATTATGAGTATTTAGAGATAAGTGTAAGGCAAACCAAATTAGGAATAGGACGCAGAATATTCCTGAAACAAGGTCACGGTAACTAGTCGTCTGCAGTATTTACTTTACAATCACTACATAACATCATTTTATTGTAAGTATTCCTTTGCAGTCGAGTATTTGTCCCAGATTAGGTCCTGCTCAGTAAAATTGAAGTAAAAGAGTCGGACAGGGATATTTTTTCACCGAGGCCAAGGAGGCTGAAGACTGACAAACAAGATCTTTCCTGAGCGTTCGAGTGCACGCGGTGAACTTTTCTTGAGGGAGGGAATCAGAATGAGAATAATAGGTCCAAGTTTTACGACTGAGGCTTTTATTTTAAACTACACTCGTTTCGGGGATGTATTATTGCCTGTAATTGCTTTCATCATTCATGTAGAGATTTAATACGACTCTGTCCAAGGCCCGTTTCCCTCAGTGTACGAGTGGAGTCATGCCTGGATAATTCAGCTTCATAGCTTTCACCGAGTTGGCCTCGTTTCTCCACTTTGCTCTTTCACTGCGCAGTTTTCCAGTCCATCTATTACCCATAGTTCATCTGGGCCGTCTTTTATTCACTTAGAAACGGCTCAAATCTCAATTATATTATGTTGCATCCTTGAGGATTCTCCAAAACCTTAGTAGACAGTTCATACTTTATCATTAGACTCTTTTATTAAAGCTCTGTGAAAGTGACCAGTCAAAAGGTCAGGTCTGAGCATTGTGCTGATGTAGTGGAAGTTCTAATCTCTTTTTAAATGAAAATCAATAATCCTTCATTGTATTTTACTGTCCAGTCATCTTTAAACGGCGATGCTATTTTCAAAAATCCTGAAAATGAGTTTTTATTGAACTCTTTTTAGGACGAAAGCCATCCTCCTGAAGCTGACAAAGAAGAACTGCCTCTGCCTGTAGTTCCTGCCGTAAACCAAGAGGAAAGCCAAAAGTCGACCGAAGGCTTTCAAGAGCGACGAGCCATGGCTATTGCGGCTAAAGCACAAGAAATCGAGAAGGTAACTCACTTCTGCACAAAATCCTTTACATCTCCATGATTCTTGAGCTTAACTGAGTAATTTCGAGTGAAAATGTGCCACACTTTCTCATTGGTCCCTGATGGAAAATCTCTGCATTTAGACTTTTCTCATTAAACCAATGTAAGTGTAATACCTTTCTATAAATGTCAGCTTGGTGCATACATGGCACATACTGTAACCTTGGCATTCTTTCCTAGTAACGCGTCTGCTTTGGGTTTTTGTTTGAATCGCATATGGATTATTTTACTAGAATTGGTTTTACTGGAAAAGCCACTTATTATGTTCATAACAAGGCAGGAAATTAAGTTCTGTGTCCTCCAATCACAGCGGTAGGTACATGTCATATATATAGTATTTCTGTATTATGAGGAAGATATAAGTACTTTAGTAATGTTCATTATCTAAGTAGCTGGAAGGCGAACTGAAGCAGAGCCACTCGCACAAAGGCATTTCCAGGAAAAGAAAGGATAATAAGCATTGTACCAAAAGCAGAGTTTGAACAAGTATAGGTTTGTGCTTAAATAATTTGTGAGGTCGAACACTTAACAGAGCAAAACCACCTGAGGCAAAGGCTCCAGCTCTGCACAGTTATCTAATGAAGGCCATTCCTGCACCAGTGAGCACCACCGCTGCTTTACTGGGACCATTAAAGCTGAGCCAGCTCTGCCCCGGAGCATGCACCGCGCTCTCTCATTGAGCTGCACCACAGAACCCGTGGAGCTGCACTCTGAAGCCTATAGGCGGCTATAACAATGTTGCTGACACTGCATCCCCCGGCTCGTTTTATAGCCTGTGTCTTTCTCCATCTGTGTCTCCTTTCAGTCTTTGTGGAACACGCTCCAGTTTTGCTGCATGACTTAGGTTTCATACATTCTGGCATTTTAGGCACAAACATATTCAAACTGGATTACACATGATTCTGTGAGAACTACACCATTAAATGAAATATTAAGTGTGATCTTTGGAGAACGTTTAGAGAAAATGCTGCTAACATGCTGTGGCTAACACTGTTGTACTTTTATGGAAATATGAAGTTGCACATTTTCTTTTCCTTTTTCCTCAGTGTAATTAATATCAACAAACGACATATGACATTTTCCCCTTTTCTAGTCATAGCTTTTCATCAAAATCTTATTACAAATATCGTTTGAGTGCAACACTTCTGGTTCGTTTATATAAATACAAACTAGTATCCAGAATCTTCACAGTCAGTTAAGTTATCCAGTTCTAAATAATAAAACAGGACACTGCTATCTAACGAGCTTCTTTTGTCTTTGCCAAATGATCCTATATAGTTCTCAGTCTGGAACTTAAATGTATTTACTGTAAATACATTGATAGATTTATTTGTCCCAGGCATAAAAAACACAACATGACAAGCTCGAAAACAAAATCATTAACAATAAGCTGACTTTAAACCCTTTAACACTTTGATTGTGGGACAAAGGAAAACTTACTGATCATACACCGTGTGATAAAATAATCCATTTAATGACACAGGCTAGGTCCGAATTAACTGTGAATCACTATGTAGTGAGTCCTCCATTTTGTGTTGGTGTCTGAATGTCTACAGACTGAAATGTAATGCACTCAAAGTTTCCCACAATGCATCAGTAAAAGTAGTGAGCAGTGATGGTCACTAGACTCAAAATAGACCATAAAAACAGGTTTGAATTAAACTAGTTAAAGACTAAATGTATTTAGTTGTAAACAGTTTATTTTTACACCGAAAAATAAACTGTTTCGGTGTAAAATCAGTGATGTTAGTTGAACCTGAGCTCATACAGACGCAGATATGAGAGCTTCCTCTGAGACAGAAAAGAGCTGCAATAATCCAGTCTGTTTTGGTCATTAACAGGACGAGGCTTGTTGAATAAAACATGTTATTATTAATATTTATTTCACTAAAGTCCTGCCAGAGTTTGTCACAAAAGTCCATTATCAGCAGAGTTCTGTGGACTTTTTTTCTTTTTTCATGAACATGAGTCACGTGACTATCAGAAAACATGCTGTAGTGTCTGAACTGAGTGCACTAAATAGTCCTCTATGTAGTGCACTATGTAGTGATTGAGGGGTGAGGGTTCAAGGAGTGGATTCACACACAGCAACAGTAACAAAGTCACTGAAAACACAATAAAGACTACACAAAGAAGCCAGAGCTGAAAGTTTATCCTGTAGATGCTGTTGAATTCCATCTTTCCTTTTATGGAATTTTAAAACAGTCGTCCTCAGTTTGTTTGTGTTTTGTTTAAAGCGAGACCTTTCCAAAGTCGCAGTCGTGTGTCTGCTGCTCTCGTCTTGAGCCTCTTGACAAGTGTCGTCCAGATGTTTGGTTTGGTTTTCCAA
Organism: Rhyacichthys aspro; assembly: GCA_036850595.1. Taxonomy (NCBI): domain Eukaryota; kingdom Metazoa; phylum Chordata; class Actinopteri; order Gobiiformes; family Rhyacichthyidae; genus Rhyacichthys; species Rhyacichthys aspro. The sequence goes on from CM072159.1 coordinate 31,962,252, forward strand.
TCTGGTCTAGCCATCTCCGCCGAACATACGGACACAAACACTCTGAGCCCAGTAGCTCTGCAAATGCACACTCTCTGTCTTATATACTTCTCACAGATCACAGCCAAGGCTTTCCATCATCATGGAGACTGTGCCTGGCTGCGTTGTACCAGCGCCTCAGTGTGTGTTTGTGTAGCTAAGTGAAATTGGCCCGCTGAAATTCAACCTGAACCCACTCTCATTGTCAGAGTTGACTTTGGCTGCAGTACAGACTAACTGGCCAAAGTGAGTGACAAGGCATGAGAGGCAATAAAGGATATTATATTTTACTCCTCGTAGCCAGCGCTGTGACACAAAGGGAGTTTTATTTCATTTATACAAGAATCTCCAAACATTTGGCTGGAAGAAAGGAAGCCAGACAGTTCTGGTCGGATGGTTTCACAGTTTTGATAGCATTTAGAAATGAAAGAACTGGTTGGAAATGTTGGAAGATGGCTTTATTCTTCGACGTCTCCACCCAAAGTCTGGAGCAGGTCTTTCCTTCCTGATTGGATAACAAGGGAGGGATCTGAGGAAGTGCGTTCAGAATACAGGAAGTACATTTTCAGCACATTGTCGACTATAAAAAGTCTCCTTGTATTCCTAGAGTACACTGATTAGATACTTCCTTAAGTATCAGCGGTCAATTACCGCATTTAAAAATACTACAAAGCATTATTGTGATTAAAAATACATGGCAAACAAAAGTGGATTCTTTTGTTGCTTCATAATATTTAGAATTTGGATTTGAACTCAGTTATGCAACAGGAAATACACTGTAAACCAACCGGCGGCGCTCACTGAACTGCAGACTGTACATTTAAGGCATATACTGTTGTGTTCAGGTTAAAATGGTAAATAAAAGTTGAGACTTGTAGAAGAACTTTCTTATTCCCTCTGTTGCTTTACTGCTCCCAGCAAACTAATTTCCTTTGGCAAGTTTCTAATCATTATTCATTACAGTGGTATTTTTGGGCAGAGGAGAATTTGGAAACTATTCTTGTGACTCCACTTCCTGATGTTCTTTTTTTGTCCCTGTCTCAGACTCCAGTCTCCTCCAAAATCAGCCTAGGGACCTCTCCTGCTTCTCTTTTATTAAAAAATAAAACCAGACCAGTTTTTCCTCCAAAATACTAATCCATTTGACCAAACTGAAGTTTAGAGTTTAGCGTTAGCTTAGCTGTGACTTCAGCGTCAGGACGACAATTATCTCCTCCTCGTTAAACATTACGTGATTGAATTGACAGTATTTATCTGTGTTTTACGTTGCCTCCCTTTTCTCTGTTGATGCTTTTCTTTTTTCAGCTGTTTCATATTCAGCTGAAAATATACTTTATTTGCAGCTATTACGTGATTGTCCAAGGTTTTCTGTTCCTGAATAGAGGTTCTCATCTATTACAATCCCTTAGAATAAACAGTAGATGGATCATAAAGACAAATTATCTTTCATTTGTTCACTAACAGTTCTCTCTACAAGAAACATTGTGAAAAAGCTTTAAATAAGCACAAGTTAGAAAACCCTGGGGTTCTCTGTATTCTTTTAATGTGCTCAGAAATAACTGAGGATGCAATATATAGGTTAGACACTGTATAACATGAAAGACATTTACACCGTCATTTATCCCACGTCATGTTCTCCAGTTGACGGTTTGGGAAATGTAACGATACAAAGAAAACCCACTCCATTTCCGTTTCGTTAATGCCACATCTGTTTTCAATCCGTTCAGACCTGAGTTTTGGTGTTTTTGCAAACCAAACCACATTGGCTCGAAGAAGCAGACTTTCTCCCTAGTTTTATGAGGCATTTGAGACTGTGTGAAATAGCAGCTCCTAAGCAAGCTTCTACCAACTCATCTTCATTGTCTTCTTTATGGCTGTTAAAAGCCTGCGAGCCGCCACTAAAATGTATTTAACAGCTTCTCAGGCTTCACTGTCCTATTTAAAGGACCTTATTAAACCCAAAAGAAGAAGTGTTTATCATTTAGCGCCACACGAGACAGTATTTACACCAGAGCGGGAAGGAAACGGCAAATATGATAATAAATAATAAAGTACAAAGTAATAAGGAAATGATAGGTTTACTTTTTAGATGAGTTACTGCAGGATTATTTTTGTAGAAATAATAGATACAAAAACTTATCTGTCCCTCAGTCAATTAAACTAATTAATGAAAAAGACAAAGTGTAGGTGTCATGCTTTAAATTCACTTCTTGAATCCTGTGTATTTACATTGCACATGGGTGTTTTATCTATTGTATTGTCTATATTGCCAATCAATCAATTAAACTTTATTTATAGAGCACTTTTAATACAGCTTAATGCAACAGTTTAAAAACACCATCACTTTATTTCACTCAGTAAAATAGAATAGAGTAAAACAAGTGTATAAAATAGTATAAAATAGTATAAAATATAATAGTATAAAATAAAATAGTATTAAATTAAATTAAATTAAATAAAAAAATAAAACAAAACAAAACAAAGGCTAAAAGCGGAGTCAAGGGTTGTTTTAGTTTGTGGAACAGCGGTGAGGGGCCGGAGGATCTGAGGGGACGTCCTGGTTCGTAAATTAAAAGCTTGTCTTTGTGTATTGTGATGTTTGTATGCATTTATACATCAGACTGAAGATTTAAAATGCATCTGAGCCGACGTTCTCCGTGTCCTCTCTCCAGGTTTACCGTCAGGACTGCGAGACGTTTGGGATGGTGGTGAAGATGCTCGTGGCTAAAGACCCGAACCTAGAAAAGCAGCTGCAGGTTCCGCTCAGGGAGAACCTCGGGGAGATTCGTGAGCGTTGTTTGGAGGATCTCAAGCAGTTTATCAGCGAGCTGGATGAAGTGGTGCGACAGCCGGAACATTTGGTGTGTGACTCGACCACTCCTTCGGCTTCTCTGAGCAGCCATAAACTCTCGAAGACCGGAGCCGCTCACAGTTCGTTCTGATGCTCTTTGTCGGAAAACGGAGCGCGTTCTGGTTGTCATCAAACGGCAAAGACTTGTGTAACGGAGGTTGAAGAAGTGCTTCGCTGCAGAACAACGAGCATGAGCAGCGGGTGAAGTGTTTGTGAGGAGACAAACAGTGTTAATGTTTTTTCATCCTTTAAACAACTGGAAATAAGGGTTTAAGTTTTTTGCCATAATAGAAAATAATCAACAGCTTTTACTGTTGATCCTCTTTTGATAAAAATGCATTTTGTAATGACTTCTGTTGTCTGGCTTGATTACGTTTTGTAAAAGAAAAGCCTCTGTTGATGTTTGGAGTTATTTTATACGGAGGCTGTGGAACATTTACATGACATTTGTATTTTCTTCAAAGGCTAGATTCTCATTTGTTTCTGATTTTGTTCTTTTATGTTGTCTTATATCCAGTGGCAACCGCATTTCAATGACTTCGAGTCTTGGCATAAAAACTGACATGTCTTTGAAAGTTAAGTAAAATTATTTAATGTGAAGTTTTGATTTTGAGTATTTTCTTTTGTAAACGCAGGATACAAGTTCGTTTCATTTCGTACTTTAATGCAAACTCGGTATAAATAGATTTTACTTGGCTGGATTCTTGCAAGATTTGTGACTTTACAAACACACGAAAATCCATCTTAAACTGCTCCAAGCAAAGTATTCCTTTCCTTTATTCAAGACCTTTCCAAAGACTGTGGCTTATCGGGTTAATTCTGAAATACTCACTGTGTTCCCTTAAAGTAAAAGGAAAAATGTCTGAGTTAATAATAAGCATCACATTCAAAATCATAGTAGACTTTGAGAAAATTATTTATTACAAGCATCTTTACATCAAAAAGCATTTAGCAAGTTATGGCAAAGCGAGGTTACTGAAATGATGGGCTGAATATGGAAATCGCATTTATATTTTGTGCACTTCAGCAGAGAATGTGAAATGTCGCCTTTGTTTCTGTAAGTGTTGTGACCGCTGTATGTTTACAATGACAACTGTTTATATCCATTCACAAGAAAGCTTTAAACCACACATACAAAAATACCAGTATTCAAATTTTAACTTAGTATATACATTTTCAATTTGTACTATTATGCATTAAATAATTCTTGGTTAGTTTCTATAATCTAACTTTCCGGCCTTTGTGTAAAATAGTGTTGCCATTGAAAAATAAAAACAGAAGTTGCTGCAAAAATGAACTGATTATAAACACTTTAAATGAAGAAAAACTGTCTTAACTCTGTCAAATTGTGCATAACTGTCCAAGGGAAGGCCTCCTAAAATACCTGTCCATGTATTAGTGCTAAAATTCAATAAATCCCAAAATCTAAGGCATATTTTCTCATTTACAAAACCCCAATGTACATAGTTCAGATGCTGTTTCCACTTTTCAGTAGATCTGGACCTAAAATGTGATATGCACCGTCTATAAGGGCATCAATCTGTTAAAAAATGAAGCTTACATTTGAAACACATTAGAACTGTGTAAAGCATAAGAAGCTCAGACAAACTGGTTAAAATAGTGCGGTCTAAGCTGTTACGAGATGATGCAGTTTTTGGAGCGATGACTCTTCCTTCGTCCGACGTGTGGACCGTGGCTCTGTGGGGACAGGGCCGTGACTCTCGTGGGGTAATCCTCTGCGTAATAGCGCCCGGCCGATCGGGGCTGGGGGATGGGCTGGCCCAAGAAGTAGCCCTCTTCCTCAGAGTCCGACGAGGACGAAGAGCACGTGGAGCACCAGTCGTCGTCGTCGTCTCCGTAAAGTCCCGTAAAGCGCTCGGTCCTGGGGTCTCCTTGTGTGAGACCCTGAAGCACGTAGTCCGACTGGGTTTGGGCGTAGGCCAGGGGCAGCCTCTGTGAGGGGTGCTGCAGGAGCATGCCTCCGTGACGGGGGTCGGCCATGTTCTGCTGAGGATCGAAGAACCTTTGTGCCTTTTCCAGAGGCACCATGTGGAGGGCGTTGTCCGAGCGGGTTTTGCGGCTCCTGTGGCGCCTGCCTCGTCGATGGTGCTCTTTGCTGCGACCGTGATGAACACTTGGGCGGTTTCTGTCCCGGCCCAGCTCCTCCGGGCAGTACACCCTTCGCTGTGGCCTCTCGCTCATGGGATGTTTCCTAATGTTAACGTCATACTCATATCCGTTGTCCACGGTGTCCTCTGAAAACGTCACCACCTGAGGCGGCCTGGACTGAGACTTGCTCCTCCTCAAAGCTGGAGCGTGCACAAACGAGGGCGACACAACCTCTGGACACGGAGACCGTCCTCCTCTCATCGCCATGGCAACCTCTTCATCTGCATTTACTTTCTCCAGGTTAAGGTGAAGAGAGTTGTTACTGTTGTTGAGATGAGAGGAATTAAAGGTCCCCATGTTGCTCATCTTCTCACAGTCTTCTGGCATTAACAGGTTCTCCTGCATGGCCTGGAGAGAATACCTCACTGGTCTGTCCCGACCGTCTCCGTCCACAGAAGCACCTAAAATACACAAAACACATGGTTTAAAAAGACGTTCTGTAGTAGATCAAAGCATATTTTCAAACTATTCAAGGTTTAATGTCTTTACCAGTGATGTTTGAGAGCGCTAGGGAATCCATGGAATCTCCGACTCCCTGCTCCACCTTCCTCAGCTCGTCTGCGATACACTCCAGAGAATCCTCGTACCACTGCCTGGAGTCGGGCCAGAAAGCCTGATTTCCTGGTCCGGACCGGTCGTGGTCCTGGTCTAACTCCAGCTCTTGGATCTTTCGTGCACTAGCGGGGCCCGGATGACTCCCGTACGCAGAGTCTCCCAACCCGTCCTGAGACTGGGCCCAGTACATTTCAGGCAGATTCTTCTTGCTTATCAATCCGGGGCTGAGGCTGTTGGCCCGGGATTGGTTGGAGGTTTGGCTCTGAGTGGGGCTCGCAGGGGTCGGAGAGGAGGGTCTTACCCCCATAGACGTAGCATCAGGTTTTAGCCAGGGGTCGGAGACGCTGATTAGCCTATTCCGCTCAGTGCTAGGGCTGGGAGATTTCAGAGATGGCTGCTGCAGCTGCTGTTGTAATCCACGGTCACCAAATTTAAGCAGGAGCTGAGTCATATAATCCTCATGTTGAGCCCACTCTTCAGGATCTTCTTCGCCCCCCGCGTCCTGCTCCTCCCGATCCCTCCAGAACCTTTCTTCTTCCATCCCCAAACCAGACAGTTTACGCCCAACGATATCAATGTCCCTGTCTGCCTCCGCGTCCCCCTCACAGTCCCTAAACTTGTACTGAAAAGCAGCAGGTTGAGGGGCGTTGTTGTTAAAGAGCTCGGACTGCCTCCACTGCTCCGAAGGCCGGCTGCTCTTCCCCATCCGAACACTTCGCCGGGACTCTCGAGAGCGGGCCGACTGGAAGGCAGAATCCGATGAGTCTGAAGTATGAACGTCTTCGCCTTGACTGCAAGCCTTTGAGCAATAAATGCGTCCTTCCTTCGGCAGGAACGGACAACCCAACAGGGACGTCTTACACTGAGCACAACAGAAGCACTGGTCGGTGGCGTGCCAGTGGACTCCTTCATACGTCATCTGAGCGTGGTCGACGCCTTCAGGACAGCAGACGAAGAAGAACGCGTTAGAGTTCAATACGGAAAAGATCTTTACTCTCTATTTTTGTGGACAACTATCAAACTCACCGATATTTTCACCACAGGCCTCACAATACTCTGCGTACAATGACTCAAAGCAGCCACAGCAATAGGGACGGCCGTCTTTCATGATGTAACGCTGTCCACCGAGCATCGTCTCACACTCGAAACAGGCAAAGTGTTTCATGTGCCAGTGACGACCCTCTGCCTCAGTGCACTCATCAGCAAAGATGATCTGAGGAAAGACAGTCTGTTAGTTCTTTGGAGCTCAGTTTATGATGTTACAGTCTGTTAGTGCTTAACTCTGACTCTTACCTCATCACAGGAAGAGCATCGTGGTTTGAGGAGTTCAGCGTGGTGCCTTCCACAGAGGATCTTCCCATTTTGGTAAAAATAGATCAAGTCCACAAGAAGCTCTTGACAAGTAGCACAAACAAAGCATGCTGGGTGCCAGCAGGGGCTCGGCCCGGCCCTAGAGGCAAATATTGCCATCTCCCCTCCATTTATTCCTCCAGCACACTGAAAAGACAAAACAAACACATTCCAGTCAGGATTATTATTCTCTGACAGTGGCCCAAGTAAATCTTTATAAATCCTTCCTTGAAAATGTACCTGATAGTGTAATTTAAATGCTCATGTGTCATATTAAAACACATATTGAATAGAGATGCCTGACACAAGGGAAACATTCTTTAAACAATAGGAAGATTATAAAATATTACAGATATCTGCTGGTGTGTCTTACACTGAGGCTCAAACAAAGAGGGACACAAATCATGCTGCAGGCCTAAGCAGCAAAGAAATCTGATCTTTGTAAAATACAGCAGTGAATCCTGTAACGGTGACAGTCAGAAGCAGTTAATACTGAGGGCAATGTGCAATTTAATCTCTTCAAGGCAACAAAAACACATAGCTATTGCTAGAAGCTGGAGTCAGGTGGGTCATTATCCTAAACCTGTAGCATCCGGGCAACCTGATAGCCCGGTGCCTGGGGTGTGTATCACATAGATGTAAATACCCCGAGCTGCATGTTACCACTTCTGGAAGCCACCACTTTCATTAAAATAATAAATTCATTTGGCAAAGCTGAAGCTCACAGTTAATACTTGTCCAGAGATTGAATGACATCCTCAGATATTGTCCTAACACGTCTGCAGCTCTGTGTGGCCAGCTGTTAGACATTATTACCCCAGCGGACAGACGGGGGCCTCGGATGGAAGGGTGTTGTGTGTCTCTGGGATTTACAGCGCAAGGAAAATATAGCCTGACAAACTGAGTGCGAACATGTGCCCACGAGGTGAAGAATGTGTCTGTGTGAAGCCCCACGTCTTTATGATACGTCCATTTTAACGCCGCAGGAGTGTGAGTAGGTTCGGCTCAGGTTTTCGGGGCATTTGCGAATGGAACGCCATTTATAACGTCTAAATTTACATGGGTACACAGTTGTTAAAGCCCCGTCCCTGAGTGTGACCTTGCTGATGACAGGTTAGATGTGTCTGTCCGGAGGAATGGGCACGCCTGGCCGGTACTTCCTGAACGCCCGACTGGAGGATGTGGTGTATTTGCTGCAAGCCACAACAAACTAATATTTATGTTTATGCTCTGAAAAGATGTTGTTCAGAAATATGATCAAGAGCATCTTGAATTGAGCTTGATGTTATGTTTTGAACAATGTCACCAATCAAAAGTTGGCAAAGAGGCTTTGGTTTTCAAATAGTTTCCACTGCTGTGTTTGTTTGGGCCACTATGGGTTTAATCAGTTTCTCAAAATACAACCCAGACAGACATTTAACCATGAATCCGTACCCTGCTGTTTAGTTTGTAAAACATGGGGAACTAGAAGGGTTTAAAAATAAACACAACTGTAAATTATCCTTTTACTTTATTACTTTTCAACCTGTGCATTTTTTTCTGAGATATTTTAGATGAGTGGCAGGAAATTCCTCACAAAGAATCAGTTTGGCTTCACTTGGTCTGACAATTTGCCTCCTTCCTTTTTTACCCTAATGAGGAAGTTTATGCCCACGATTAAAAACCATCACATTTAACCAATCAGGACTGTGCTTCGGGGAGACATCGTTTAAGATAACATGACGGCTGCTTGTGACATAAATAAAATCCCAGCGGGTTTCCTTCTAAATCCCGGCTATAAAAGCACCATTAGTGAGACACCTACATGTTCACAGCGAGTGTGCTGCAGAGCTCGGGGCAGGATCTTGGGTGTTCCTCGTCCCAGAGCCTCCCTCTTCCTCTGAGCGCTGAACATCTGCAGCTCCCGCTTTTCCTCCTCAGTCAGAGAGTGGCAGTAACGCACCTGAAACAGAAAAAAGCTGAGTTAACGGGATTATACGTGCGTGGGTTTGACATTTACACGTGTATTTGTCAAATGCGTCGATCTAGCATGCAGCAGAACTTTGAATTACAGTCTGCTGTGGAGTTTAGGGAAGATAAAACTTGTCTCGTCACGTCAATATTTATTGTTTTTTGTACGTGATCAGGATTATTAGTATAATCATCAATGTATTGTTTATATTTCAGAATCATGTCAGTAAAAAGTGCAATTTTCTCTTTCCTACCATTTATTCATATCCATTTATTGCACTTATGCTTTAATAATTTTGTTTTAGCATCATTTTTAATTTACAAATGTAGCGTCTATGTTACTTTATCTTCTCTTAGAATAGTTTTAATTTAATCTTTCTTCTGGTCTTGGCTTTTCACTTGATCCGTGTGATACTTTTGTCTATGTTTTGCAAATTTTCCGGACTTTTCGGGACTAATAAAGGTTGTCTTCTTTTATCTTATAGTGTTTTTAGGTGACAAGAAAGAACAAAAAAGTGGGAGGTTTATTATGGCTGAGTCGGTGAAAGAGTTTGGAGGAGAAAGTACACCTTTTATTCTAAAAAAAAGCTGGTCTTTCATCTTTGCATGCAACATGATCGAGGGTCCATATAAGGCTGGAAAAGGGTTTAATTAAAGCTAATTCCCCTCAAGGCCGCGTTGAAAGGACGGCGGCAGTGATACACAAACACTTCCTCGGTGTTTAGAGATGGTGATGACGGCTCTGATAAAAGACCGAGACTCTCCTAACAACCAGCTCAGTTGTTCTCTAAACAACGGTAAACGATGCCGACGCACACATCACACACACAGACTGCTTATCCTTCCTAACCACAGCTACGCCAGGAATCCACCGACAGTTTGCTTCCTCATCCACCCGCACTGCAGTCAAACATCATAAAAGCGCTCAAACCGTGTGTGTCTGGGGTTGTGAGCACACAGAGAGCACCTCCAGGAGACAGTAGCGCTGCTGTCCCTCCGGCGATAACCCCAGGGCCATATCTCTGAATGTAAACTCTATTAACACGTGAAAGGACTGTGGGTTTACACACCGTAAAGTCTTTAAAAAGAAGAGCCAGGCATGAGCTGAGTGTTGCACAAGGGTTTGTCAAATGACTGAGGGAATGTGTACCTTTCTGTTTTACAAGGAAGAGCTGGTCCTCATGTTAAAGCACCTTCACTTATTAAAAAAATACTAAAGTTATGTATTAGGCATCACAATCTTGCATTAGAGTGAAACAGTGTTCATTTTGACAGAAAATTTAAATTAAAGTTTTGGTCTTTTGGCTAAATGCAACTTAGTTTTAGTCAAAATGTAGTCTAATCCTTCTTAGTTTTAGTCTATATATTTATTTTTCTGAAGTAATCTGAAGTGTGTCTGTATGTCTCCCCTTCTAGAATTAACATAGTTTGATGTTTAAAAGCTGTTCTCTTTTCATCACATCCTCGTCCCATCTCCTTTTCCTTGGATTTTTTATCGTTGACAAAAGTGTCAATACATTAAGTCAGAGTTTTCGTTCTCATTAATTACTTTTGTAGTTTTCGTTCTGTTTTCGGGCACAAAAATATGCCGTTGATGAAAACTATGACAAAAATGATTCATCAATAAAATGAACACGGCTCAGAAAGTGCTTTACCAGACACTGTTATATCAGTTTGTACCACTAGAGTGAGTCATGAGTTACTGCAGAACTGTCAGTCACTTTTAGTCTATCTCAAACCTAATCATGTAAGAAACTAATTTACTTTACAGGAGCACTGCATGACTTTTAGGCCAAAAATATATTTTCTTTCTTACATTTGGTTTACTCTTCGACCTGAGATCAGTAGAATCAGGTCTATCTCACTGACACAGTACCTTCAGCTGCACAGAAACCTTCAATAGAACTCTCCTGTCCCGGGACGGGGCCATATCACGAGAGATTACGTAAAATAAACGAATACATTGAACCCTAGAGAGACGAATTTGTATAAAATACTCTAAAATGACCTACTGTTTCAACATGTTCTTTCTTCCAAACTTCTTAAACATCTCTACTTTTAAACAAACATGGCGGCCACTGACAGTGAGATTGCACAGAGAAAGAACTGCGCCCTCTGCTGGAGAAAAGTTACTTGCTTTAAATCGTGTCTGTATGTTTTATATCTGACAAACACAGGCTATAATCCCTACAGTTAAATAGAGACTTTAGCAAATTTATCCAACAATTTGATCACTTTTTCACACTGTGTTGTGTCGACCTCTCGTCTTCTTTACCTCGTTGTCGTGCGGGGGCAGTTGGTAAAGGAGCTGTCGGATCCGGTGCTTCTCTCCAGGGCTGTTCACGTAAGGCACCTTCTCTTCGGGCAGACATGAAAAATACATCTGGACCTGCGCAGAGGAAGGGATATCATTATTACACTGAGTTACACCGGCTCTATCGGCGGCACGTGACTTCTCTGAGCCGAGGGGCGAGAGGGCAGAGGTGTTATCAGTGTGCTGGGGTAGAATTAGGAGGAGGGAAAGAAACACTGGCTGAAAATAGACCGAGGCGACGAGGATATCAAGAGGCTGTCCCTGTTTTGTGACACTGTGGGCCAAACATGCCAATTTAGAGCAGCCACAGATGCCTAACTGTGAAATCTCCATACACACCAGAGAGATCACGTGGGAATAGAAATGCTGTTTGTGGAGTTTGTAATTGACCCTAATAAAATAAAAAGTGACTCAATGCACAAAAAGAGGTCTTAAATGTGTCTAAATAAAGAGAGCTATACATATATACGTTGGTGCAGAGTAATTAAGATGGAAAAGTACATGTTGGGTTTGGTCCAGGAGCTAACATGTGGTAGAACTAGTCCACAAGTATGCACACATCACCTTATATGAACTAAAGCATGTGGAGTCAGGAAACTGCTTTAGATACAATGTGCTTGTGTAATTATTTTGTTGTCGAAACATATTAGATTTCCCACAGACAGGAAAAAAGTGACAAGAATAATACGAAGGAGAAGAAGCGGTACCTGTTCAGGCCTGAGTCCCGGTGGAACCCAGGAGTACTCCTCCAAAGCACATCCGGAGTCGTCGTCCGAGGTGGAGCTCCTCTGAAAGCCCACGGAGTTCTTGCCCATCTTGCCCCCGACGTGAGGGTCCATGTCCGAGCCCCGAGGAGCAGGACGCTCGCCTCTGACGCCGCCGCCGCCGCACTCCAGGTTCATCACACGAGGCCGCTGCAGAGGAAGAGAAACCACTGAGAGGCTGCACACGAGCATTTATTATCGTCTGGACAAAACTATCCCTGCCTCTGATTGGTTAAAACAAATCTGATATAAGATCCTCTACTGCACCTATAATCATTCCATTAGCTCTAATCCTTTTTATCCTCCTGATTTGATACCAGTGCTGTTGTAAAAACACATTACAGAACCAGGAAAACAGCAGACAACAATGGTTCGTTTTACCCCATCTCACCGGTGCCTTTGTTTAATGACTCCCAACAGCTTGAGTCATACTTAAAAATAACTAACAAGTTATTTTCCAGCCCATTGCAGAGGTATATCATAGCTCTGTTTATCCTTCACAAAATCCTACTTGATCACTTCCATCTAAAATGGACTTTCAAAGGCTACTTAAGGTAAACTTTGGATGATAAGTAATGGAAAGTCATTCCAGGATAGTGCACAGTGTTGTTTTGGGAACAAGCATGACCATTACATGCTTTACATTAGGTTCTGTTATACATCAGAAAACTTAAACAAACTGTACTTGATATTTGATGATTGTAGTTGGAAAATGGTTCAAACTGCAAATAGTTGATTGTAAAAGAAATAATTTGTGTTAATGATGCCATCTACTGTTTATTATAAGGTTTATTATACTGGTCGACACTTGTCACATGACGTTCCAGGAAGTTTAATAGCTGCAGATAAAGTGTATTTTCAGCTGAATATGTCTTTTAACAGAGAAACAGCTGAAAAAAGAAAAGCATCAACAGAGAAAAGGGAGGCAACGTAAAACGCAGATAAATACTGTCAATTCAATCACGTAATGTTTAACGAGGAGATAATTGCTGTTCTGATGCAGCTAACGCTAAACACTAAACTTGATCCAGTTTAATGTTTTTAATAAAAGAGAAGCAGGAGAGGTCCCTAGGCTGCTTTTGGAGGAGAGTCTGAGACAGGGACAAACCAGGGAGTGGAGCTTTAAGTGGGTTTTTGCAGTCATCACAGAGACTTATGTAAAGAGATTAAATTCTTGTAAAATATGATGCATCAGAAATCTGCAGATGTTACTCAAAAAAGATTTCCTCTTTTGCCTAATGTACTTTTTCAACATGCATTAGTGTGTTGCAGTAGACTTCTAATCTACTGAAAGGGCCACTCTCGGCTCACTGTGCTCTACTCTGTCTCTTTCACATGCAAATTAATGCAAAAATAAGGTTTGTTTGGTGAAAAACAGTGAGAAAGTGCCCCGCCAAACTGTATGCAGGTTTTATCATTCAAAGAAAAGCAGTTCTGTAATGGACCATGATGATTTCCACTGGAAAAACTGTCCAAGGAATGTGTGGAACTTTATAAAGAGCTTCCTGCCAGGAGCCATTAAATAACTGGATTTAAATATTTTGATTACATCTCGCTTGAAGCTAGCAGCAAAAGTTCAGAGTTCAGTTCAATTGAGCCCGAGGCGTCCCACAGATCAACACGTCGTCAAACTCAGTTACAACAAAGGGAAATATTAGCATTTCCTCATTAGCATATAGTTGAATGGGGCCAGAGGCTTCACAACACAGGTTAGAAATGCAGCAACGACTCAAAGACTGCTCTTATCACAGGACAAAAGGGTATGTGCTGTTGCTTTGTTCTTCGGTGACTAATCTATCAGGTTTTATGGTACGACTGATAATGTTATCACCCAGAAGCTTTTCTTACCTGTTCTGCTTTATCTGTAACCTACTTCAGATCACTTACAGTGTGCTCTTTTTTATGTTGAACCAGTGGAAACACCAAAGCCTCAACTTCAAAGCTGCCAGATTCTGTTTATCTCCTCTTGGCCTTTCTCTCATCCCTAAAACTTGAAGCGAAAAGGTGACTACGGATTCCTGAGCCGACGTATACGGCCACTCGCATTACAGCCTGTCACCCCTCGGCAATAATACAAAAGGTGTCTTTGTCAAACGCAAAAACAAAATGTCCACTCAGTCCGGCGCTGAACCTGCAGCGTTTGCACAGACTTGACAGAAGAGGTTGAGAGGGTTAAACGGGGAAACTGTTTTTGTAAAAAGGCATTTAAAGAGTCACAACATTGGGTCTGTGTAAACACGGGCCAGATGTAGTCAGCTAACGGTTAACCATGTGTCCTCCCCCACTGAACGGACACTTTTAAAGGAGCTCCCATCACCAAACGAGCCCAGGACGGGATTTTTAAACATACACCAAAGAGTCCAATGCGAAACGTGCTCGTTAGCTTTTTCCAGACTGAGCTCGTGAGTTAGATTCTCTCAGACGGCTCAATTATATCGACATAAACTGGTTGAAAAGTTGCCATTCCTGAAATAAATCTTGCAGAATAATTTGAAAAGTAAATATGGCATGAACCAGAGCCTGTTTTTCTTAGACATCATGGGATTTTCTGAAGGAAAACTATTAAATGTGGAGTTCAAAGGCTGGAGTCAGTACTTTTCTCTGTGACTGGTAGAAAGTGTTATTTTAGGGCCAAATGGGTGTCAGGGGGTGCTCTGGAGAGTTAACACACCCTTACAATGTGACGAACTTTAACCCTGTGCAAAACCCCAAATAATAACAGACCTAAGTGTAGCCTACAACAATAATTTCTAATGAGAATAAGGCAATGCACAGAGATACAGCTAAGAACTTGAATCTAACACATGCTTCTCCATCAACATTTCTGCAGATGTTCTGTTAAAGGTAAAGATCAAATAATGGACCTGCATTTCAAGTTTTGTGCAAGGCTAGAAACTGCATGTTGTTTCTTGAACTTTGAACCACTGGTTACTTCCTATAGCTGCTTTTATATGTGATTGGCCAAGTTCTCAAGTTTCGTTTCCAATGCCAGACTCACTGTAGCTTTAAATTAGCAGTGTTCTAATCCCAGTGAAGTTTACACGCAGATTCTTCTCTTACCTCCAGGAAAAGCATCTTTCTTTCCAACTCCAAATAAAGCTCTCAGGCCCTTGTCACAGTTTTCCAGAGTCCCGGCTTCATGTCTGCACCATCAGCCCAACAGATCCGCTGTCTAATCACCTCCAGAGCCCTCCACTCAGGAAGTGTTCCCCCGAACGTCTCAGTCCTTGAAAGTCAACGTCGGCTGGAGTCTCAAAGAGGCAACTATGACTCCACAGCAAGGGAACAACTCAGAATTTAGAGGAAAGTCCAGCGAGGGTAAGAGTTCTGAATGTGTCCAGGAGCAGTGTGAGCTAATGAGTGTGAGAGTGGGGTATAACCGAGCCTCGTCAGCCCCTCCCTCATTCCTTCCCTCCACAGCAAATCTCCTGCCACTGCACTTCAATCAAACACTTGAGAGTCAACAAGCCCCCACCCCCGACAGCACCACCCCCAACACTCACATCAGCTCCATTTATTTATTTCAAACCCCGTCTTTTATGCAACAATTAATGCACATTTTATCAGTGAGCTGCAGTTTAGTTTAGTTTAGTTTAGTTTAGTTTAGTTTAGTTTAGTTTAGTTTAGTTTAGTTTGGTTTGTAAATGTGCTCAAGTAAAGCTGCGACATCGATCCATCTCATGCACGTGTTTAATATTTGTGGTTATTTATTGAACTATAAACCGCAGTCTGACCCACTGATTGAAAGGATTATGTCAATTAGAAATTCTGCATGCATGTACACATGAACATAGTAGGGTAGATGCATGATATACTGTATATGTTTGTGTATAAACAGGCAATGCATTATTATTTATTAATTTAATTTAATTTAATTTAATTTAATTTAATTTAATTTAATTTAATTTAATTTAATTTAATTTAATTTAATTTTATTTTATTTTATTTTATTTTATTTTATTTTATTTTATTTGTTCAATAATTTCCCTGTTCTCTTAATTTTTGTGTGAATTTTTTTTCATACTTTATTATTTTTTTTCTTGTATCCAAAATAAAAAAAATAAAAACAATTCCAGTCAATTAAAAAAAATGTGCATGGTAAATCCAATCATTATCACTATTTTTTTTAAGATTTTAAATTGTCAATTGTTCATTTCTGTCTTTGTTCGCGCCATGAGGCCATTCTATAAAGCAGGAAGTGAATAATGACTTTTCCTTTCAAAATGAAGCCTTCATGTCTTCTTGGTGTTTTTCTGGTTAAATATTGACCGTGCTTCCTCCTGAGCCTCATCCATCTCAGACCGTTCTCACAAATGGAATCTGTTTAGCAGCTCTCTTACGTGGGACACATGAATGAGTGAGAATCAGAGCCTCACAAAGGAACGGTTTTCAAAAGGAAAAACCCCAAAACATGAAAAGTTATAAAACGTCTACTGTATGTGTATTAGTCACGCCGCAGAAGAGACGATGAAATCCAACTAATGCACACAAAACGCCGGAGGGAGTTTGATTTATCTGGACAAAGTCTGCACTATCAATCACTGTGAAAGGCTGAAAACAGGAACGGCTTCATTTAAAGAGTCTGAAATGACAAATGAGTCGACTCGATTGTGCTGCAGACAAAGATGGCCTCTCCCCTGACGACCTCACAAAGTGACCGACCGAGGAGGCGACCGCTCTGTTTGTCACATGCCAAATTACCTGTTACAAATGACTGGCTCGGCTAACCGCTTTAACAAAATGGG
This sequence comes from Rhyacichthys aspro, assembly GCA_036850595.1. Taxonomy (NCBI): domain Eukaryota; kingdom Metazoa; phylum Chordata; class Actinopteri; order Gobiiformes; family Rhyacichthyidae; genus Rhyacichthys; species Rhyacichthys aspro. The sequence goes on from CM072159.1 coordinate 31,978,968, forward strand.
ATTTGTCTGTGTCTGTGCAAAGAAGGTAGATGCCATGTGTTTGACTCAATATCTGTCCATCTCGGGCTCGTATGAAGCTGAAATTGAAGACAGATCGAGAGTTTGGCAGAACGTCAAGCACTTCTGGAGTATTGCTGCTGCTGCCGCTTTTTCAAAAATGATTTCTTTCATGTATTTTCCTGAGATATCGATCTTGACATATATTTAAAGCTCCAAAAATCCTACTTCAGGTAGACCTCACGTTTCAAACTCAAAGCTGACCCTCTGCAGTGTTTTACAGAACCTCAAAAATGAAACTAAACAAAGGAATACTGCAAACACCAAATGGACCAAAACATCATGTGATAGACTCCAAAGACCAGTCAGCACTCTGCTATTAGGAAAATCTGGTCAATTATTAATATATTTCAGCATCTACACATTTTCTTACTTAGAATTTGACACAGAAAAGGTTGAAGATTATAAACAAAACCTTTCAAATAAAGATTAAAAAACCCTTTTGTGACAACGGAGCACTTGATTTATGAAGTCGCAGGACAACAATGAGTGGGAGAGGAATGATGTGGTGTGAATAGGCGACATGTCTGTGTATGGGTGGCTTTACTCCAGACAATGGGCAGATAGTGGCCTTTCAGATGGAGACTGGGCTTGTGTCCAGAGAGCTGTGGGTCCCTCAGAGAACACAAGAGGACAGCTGACCTTGCTGTCTCTGCTGCTTCCTGCCAGGAACAGCAACACTGACATGGACTGGATTAAGTTTCTCTTTGATACACTCAAACAGATTATCTTTAAATTCCTTCAATATTAAATCACCGCATTATAATCTCTGAAGAGACACATGACAATTGTCGATTTGCCTACAGTGTATCTCCGGCCTGTGTGAGTGTGAGTTCTCACAGCTTCAAGCGCTTTAATGGGTTTAGAGCAGTCATTCTCTAACGTATAATATATTTGTTTCTCCAAGTACCACCTACATATACAGTAATGATTCTGGACATAAACAAGTCTAAAGTGAGTTTAAATACAGTTTAAGTGGTTCTTGTTGGACTTGAACAGGTCTAGAGCAGTTTTAGTTTGATTTTGACAAGCTTTACTGTGTTTAAGTTGGTCTTTGAAAGGTTTACATTGATTTTAGTCGGACTTTAACAGGTTCTAAATTATTTCAGTTTGACATTAATAGATTTAACTTATTTTACTTGGACTTTACTTGCTTTAAGTAGCTGTAGTTGGTTTTTATTTAGACAAAATAAAAGGTATAATGATCAAAATGGTCTCTCTCTGGTGGAGGATAATGGAGCTGTATTTATCTTTTAATTTCAATAAAACGTCGAGGCTGAGTCCCACAGTTTGAGAGCATTACGAAGCATGAGGATGAAGCCTTTGGTGCATTCATTTGTCTAAAGCTGAGGAGCAGGAACTAACTAATGGTGGGTTTATGCAGTGACCTTTAACCTCAGCACAAACACAAACATATAATTCCACCATTGTAGATGATATCCTTTAGGTTTAAGACATTTACCACAAATCAGCGTCTGGTCACATAAAGAATGGAGAACATGTGCTAAGACATTTCACAGAAGACTCTGTCCAGATCTGATTACACAGAGTAGCATCTGGCTAATGTCCAGCATTAATAGTCAAACCCCGAACGGCGCAGATACCTTTTGATCAAACCTCCCGAAGGACTTTATAAGGAAGGTATTTCGTTCATTGGCAAAGGTTTTGGACTGAGCTTCAGACAAGATCTTGTGGCCTTTTCAGTTCATGAAATCCTAAACCCGGTCTTACCAACACACACGGCACACTTGCTCATTCCTTCTGGCTATGCAATTCATTTATCTGTTGGAACAGAGCTGACTGGGTAACATGGCCTTTTCTTAACCTTTTATTGTGCAGTAAAGGTTTGCTGAGCAGTCACGCTCTATCCTCGCTTAATTCAGGTTTACAACAGTGCTAGTTCACACCGGCGATGCGTCTCATCTCCAGGAGGTGAGAATGGCTTTAGCTGATCCCTTAGAATGCAAATATCAGGGCGAGACATCCCTCTGGTTGTTCAAAACAGAAATTAACAAGGACAAGCGACAAGTCTCAACGTGTTGCAGGACAGTTTGCCATAAAAGACTTAACTTAAACAGAGCATAGAGATGATCCCTCGATAGTACAACAGCGTTAAGGCAGCTCACTGTTGTGCAATCAGCTTCAGCAAACCTTAAAACCGCTCTGAAAAGTGTTTTAGTCGAGGTCAGGGTTGGCAACTATAAATGAAATTCAGCGGAGACGGCTGCAGACTGAAACAATTACAGAATGGCATGACTCAAAGCTGCGCGGGCAAAGAGCTCGCTTGTAATTTGCTTTAACATTTAAGCATCTGCTGCTTTCTGCTTTCAATCGGCCTTTAATCAAGACGTCGAATCCTTGACTTTTATTTGATGTAAATTACCTGAACTAAAGTGTATGTTCAAGAAAAATGCCAAAAGATGCTCTTAACTAACAACATCCATCTGTGAAAGGTCAGAGACAAATGAATCACCATGAGAACGCTTTGGACTATTACGATATAAAAAAAAACATTACACATCATTTCTGTGCATTCACATCTGCTTCAGGACAGAGGACGCATTCTGTATTAACGACATTTAGCCCTTTTTGTCTGAGCATAAAGACTATATCTTGTATTTTTTGTGTTTCCTGTCTTTGTACTCGTCTTTATGTCACTATTGGACAAATCTTTCTATCGCTCTGTGTTGTTGTTTTGTTTGTAATTGTTGTTTTATTTAGCGTCTGTGTATTTCCTCAGCTATATGTGGTTGAAATGACAATAAAAGCTTCTTGACTTGACTCTACTCCAAGATTTCTCTAAGTTTGTGGCTCCTTGTGTGTAATATTAACTTGTGAAGACTAACAGAGCTAATTTCACTCCTGACGATTTGTTCCAAGAGCAAATATGTGTACAGTGGATCCATTTCAGACTTAAATCCCTATTGTCCCTGAACAATAGCCTGTGCACAAGGGCTGACAAACTGGCTCGCACCCATATCCACTTCACAAAAAGCCCTGAGATTCACGTCTCAATTCACGTCTATTATGATTCCTCATTCAGGCCCATTCACACCGACAGACGCCTCTCAGGGCCCATTCACGCCGGGAAATGGATCCGCGGCGCTCGCTAACGAGGCCCACCGGCTCGACTCGCCGCCGCATATCAAGCCCACGGACTTACCAGTTTGGTGTCGGTGCTCCTTGACACTTCCGGACCGAGCGCCATTTAAGGAGGCCGTAATGAAACCCTCCGGAGAGATTTGTGAAGCGCCACGAGGTGTTACCTACACACCTCTGGGACAATGGAGACCCCCAATAAAAGCGTAATAAAATGCAGGAAACTGACAACTAGCTGCGATGGTAGTTTCAGTAAAAGGTGAAGGCGTCAGAAATGCTCGCTCTTACACAAGTCGACTGAAAAAAGATGAAATAATTCTCTTTGTTTTCAGGTATCACTTCGCCAAGAGCTTTTCTCAAATAGATCTTGATAAAAGTTGCCACAAAGCTGAAGTCTGGTTTCATTTAAAGTATTATTGTAATCTTGTACACATGTAACCCATTAATATGACAAACAGACAATTTTCCTTAAAGCCTTTCTGTTTAAGAAAGATCAGGTCTAAATACAGTAGCTATTTTTAAGTTAAATCTATTACTTTTCAAGATTTGGCAGGAACCATCTTACTTTAATTGCTAAATACATGCCAATACAGGAACAGGAGCTTTAGAAGTCCCTGTGGGTTATTATCCTCTAAGCTTCTCCTAATATCGTCTTTGATTCAGATGGAAACTGATCCACTTTGGGACAAAAAAAACAAAATACATTGCATTAAGTCAAGCTTTTAAAATCGTCGGCTTTAAGCACACATCTGATCTCATGTCAACATCATTCACCCAGTTGTAAAAAGCCTTCTGTCAATTCTTTTAAGGCTGGACTAGTTTGACTTACACATGCAGGAGATCATTTCAATCATACAGTAGTTTAGAGCAGCGTTATCACTGGTGTAAAACTGCTGAGTGAGCCTCTAAAGTCCCTTTCCAGCAATGTTCCTGCTTTTACCAGAACAGTTTCATGTTTAAAAGAGAGTAAATCTGTTCTGGTCATGATCTGGGTCCAGACCGAGTGATATTGGAGGGAATTTACTGAGAAATTTTAACGGAAAGGGCTTGTATTTATGTGATTACGTCGGATCTAAATAGACCAAAAAGAGACCATAGAAAAAACTTCAAGTGATTCATTTGAAGTCTGGGAAGAATGATGCAGGCTTTCACGTCAGAATCTCCAAAAGTGTCCAATAAAACCAGAAAAAGATGCTAGATTTGTTGCTTTTTTGTAAAAACAGTCTCTAGATGAGTCTGAATACTCACTAAATATAAGAACAAAGTCTCTAAGTTTTCAACTCTTGATTCTTAACGATCCTGAACGTTACATCCAGCTTTGTTCTACCTTCTTCTTCTTTATCAGTTTACACTCTTCTGATCTCATTACTGCCCCCAACAGGTTGTTTTAGGAACTGGAATTCTCACTGTTGTCGGGTCAAATGTGAAAAGAGGAGACACAGTAATGTTCTGGTGACGAGGAGCAAGAGAGAACGATGAAAACTACTGATGATGAAGGGGATGAGTTCAGGTTATTTACTGAGAACCATGTGAGAAATGTGCTTTAATTAGCATTAAATAAGAGGAGAATTTCACACACTCTTCCCGTTCCAGTGAGGAAATGCAATACAAGTGAGAAACACCTCATCACAAAACTGTAATGGCTATTAGGAAACACTGTTAATGGCACTAAACCCAGAGCTGAGAACTCCCTCCATCCGGGATGTGTTGAAGCTGAAACAAGGCGGAGTGTGATATTTACAGCTGCAACAGGGTCTGAATGATAATAAAACTCCAAATGTCAAGAACCAGTAAGTCTTGTTCTTGTTGGAAACGTAGCCTCTTGGAGAGAAAGCTCCAAAGTCAAGAAGAGGTCACCAGACGAGACACGGTCGTAATTTAATTGAGAAACTTGGAAATAGAAAAGAGAGAGAGTTCAGTCTGTGTTAAATACAGTTGTACGTGCTAATTTTAGGCTAACACACTCCTGCCAGACTCAACTCAACAAATCCACTAAACACAGGACTGGACTATCGCGAGTGGATCAGCAACTATTACCAAATGCACATGTTAAATATGGCCCTTCAATTGTTTTAGAAGGTAATATTTTTATAAAGGGTACTAGTATTCTAAAGATAAGTAATAGGGAACAATAGGTTTAAGTTGGATTTGAACATGTTTTAGTTGGATTTGAGCATGTTTTATATGGACTTAAACACGTTTTAGTTGAATTCAAACAGGTTTTAGTTGGAATTCAGCAGGTTTTGGTTGGACTTGTAAAGGTTGTAGTTGGATTTGATCAGGTTTTACTTGGATTTAAACATTTTATATGGGCTTTAACAGGTTTTAGTTGGATTTGAACAGGTTTTAGTTGGATTTGAACAGGTTGTAGTTGGATTTGAACAGGTTTTATATGGACTTGAATAGGTTTCAGTTGGATTTCAGCAGATTATACTTCGATTTGAGAAGGTCGTAATTTAATTTGAACAGGTTTTAGATGAATTTGAACAGGTTATGTGTGGACTTAAACAGGTTTTAGTAGGATTTGAGCAGGTTTTAGTTGGACTTGAACAGGTTTTATATGGACTTGAACAGGTTTCAGTTGGATTTCAGCAGATTATACTTCGATTTGACTAGGTTTTTGTTTGATTTGAACAGGTTTTAGATGAATTTGAACAGGTTATATGTGGACTTAAACAGGTTTAGTTGGATTTGAGCAGGTTTTGGTTGGACTTGAACATGTTTAAGTTGGATTTGAGCAGATTATACTTGGATTTGACCAGGTTTTAGTTGGACTTGAACATGTTTTAGTTAAATTTGAACATGTTGTAGATTGATTTGAACAGGTTTTAGTTGGACTTGACCAGATTTAAGTTGGATTTGACCAGGTTTTAGATTGATCTGAACAGGTTTAGGTGGATTTGAACAGGAAAATCCTATTTAAAATGACACTATAAATGCTGCACACACAAAAAACTGAATGAAAATGAAAGTCAGAGCAGCTCCATTGTTTTTATGTAACTGCCTTAAATACCTTCAAAACTGAAAACCTGAACATGATGCAACGTTTATAACGACGTGTGAAATCCCTCCATTAATCCAAGTGTCTGACTGATTTACTATGTGTCCCGGGCTTTAGCCAAACTAAACAAATTACCCCAACTTTTAATGAGCCATGCCACTCATCCAAGACACACTCTCTGCCAGTGAATAGAAAATGTATTAAAACAAACAAAGGAGCGTGAAAGACAGCTTCATCTGATGAAATATTACGAAAGACGAACTCCAACATTTCATCACATTATGTACCAGTTCCGTGCGTTTGGACAAATCCCTTCTGAATGAAAAAAGAACGACGTAGGCGAAGGTTTGGGGTTGTGTTCACGGACGCTGGGAACGACAGAACCGAGATGAAGACGGACAAACAGGGCTGTGAAAAAGTATTTGCCCCCTGAAATATAAACATTAGACAAAGATAACTATGATTCACTTTTTAAAAAATGCACTTTTTCTCTCGTGGTCATTTATTTTCTTACTGTTGTTTTAACTCATGTTTTCATTCTTTTTGTGCTTTTAATTGAAGTTATTAATAAATTGTATGTTTTATGTTTTTATCTAGTTTCATGCCCTCTTCAATTTTATTACATTGTCTTTGTATTGTTCTGTGTTTTATGTTTTATTTTTTATATTTATTTTATTGCTTGTGGACAGCCCTTTGCTGAATGCACAGTTTAAAGGTGCTTTATAAATAAAGTTGGTCAAGTTAACTTAAAATGCAGTTTTGACTTGATGGTTTTATTTATTAAGGGGAAGAAAACAGGCCTGAGTCTTTCTCATTTCTGGAGGAATCTAGGCCACTCTTCTACAGAACTGTTTTAATTGAGACACATTGGAGGGTTTTCGAGTCATGTCACAACATCTCAATCAGATTCAAGTCCAGACTGTGACTAGACTCCAAAACCTTCATTTTTTAATCCATTCAGAGGTGGACTGGTGTGTTTTGGATCATTGTCCTGCTTCAGAACCAAGTGTTCTTCAGCTCGAGTCATGAACTGATGGAGGACATTCATGGTTCCATCGATCACAGCGAGTTAAGTGTGACAAATGTCCACAAAAAGAAATCTAGAAGAGGTCAAACACTTCTTCCCAGCACTGAACAGGCCTCACGTTCCCATAATGCGTCAGTGGGAATCATCAGGTCTGAGGCACCACTCCGAGCTGTGTGTGGATGTCCTACATGAGCCGGCACAGTTCTCAAGGCAAAACAAGGGTGTGTGTGTGAAACCGTAGAGGCTTTTGGTTCCACAAAAGATTCCCAAAGGCATTATGTGTGTTCCAGAAGCAGCAGAGAGACACATTTTACAGAACAAAACAGCTGAGAGATATCAGCTTAGCTCAGCATCGCACCAGGGAACATTTTGGTGGTGGGTTTGGATACCACAAGGCTGACAGATATTATGACTATGTGTGAGGTGAAAGTAGATTTGAGGTCTGCACCGACTGTCAGAGGTAAAAGTTGGTCATTTTGAAGGGTCTCTGTCTCCATGGGCCTGTGGTTGTTGGTATTCCTCACCGAGCCTCGAGTAGTGGGCCTGAGGTTCAGGGGTAAACACACCAAACATTTAGTGGGCTGGCCTCGGAGCCTGTGTCTGACCCTGTTCTGTCCTTTTTAAATGGTCTTTTACATCCATCCACAGGTGCAATTGAGGTTTTTCTGGTTGTATTAAAGCTAAGAGTGGATCAACGTTTGGATTTCCCTTCAGTGTAAACAGGACACACGCAGAAAATAATGGTTTATTTGTAAAAGGTCGCTTTACTTACTTATTTGGAAAAAAAACAAACACAAAAAACAAAAAAACAAAGGGATTAAGATCCATCTATTTATTTTCTTCCTCTGATCTGGGGCTGGGTCTTGGGGGCAGCAGTCTAAACAGAGATACACAGACTCCCCTCTCCCCAGACACCTCCTCCAGCTCCTTCAGGGAATACTGAGGTGTTCCAGTCCAGCCGAGAGACAGTGTCCCTCCAGAGTGTCCTCGTTCTTCCCCGGGACCCTCCTCCCAGTGGGACATGCCTAGAACACCTCAAAAGGAGAGTGACCCGGCTCCTCAGCCATTCAACCTTCTGTTTTTCAGAGATCTCGTCCCAGAGCTCAGGACCGAACCGACAGAGAGTAGAAATATAGATCAACAAACCACCTTTTCCCAGAATAAAGATAAAATATATGACGTTTTATTTGTTATACTTCATATTAACTATTAAATATTGTTTCTTCTGGACCAACTTTGTGCGTTTTACATAAAGACTGAATTGAAAACATACAGTATTTGTCTTATGTTGAGTATCCTCACATATTCTTTCCAACACTGACTGTACAGACTCTGCTCCGTCTCCTTTTCATCCTTCAGTGTTTCTTTTGAGGCAGTCATATCCTCAGCTGGCCTCTGTGTTAATTCAGACCTACCTGATAGTTCTGACTCAAACCTTCTGGGTTTACTATCGGTCCTAACTCGGCGACCGTCTCCTCTCCCCAAACACACACCGAGGACTAATCTCAAACAGATGCACCGCGGCCCGAGGAGGAAGCGGTCGGAAAGGATCCTCGCCAGATTTGTACCGAACGATTGGGTTTCAGCAACATTCTCAGTAAAGCAGCTTCCAGGGACGTAACTGGGCAAATTAGTTGGAGAAATAAGTAGCCAGATGTTTAAGAAGACCTGAGGGGGATTCCTTGGGGCTCATCAAAGGCAACGAATGAGTGTAAATGAATAAACAAAAACATATGTAGGTATATCTCTGCACACACAAGCCCCAGCCTGTTTGATTTCACGGTGGCTGCTTTGAGATAATGAACACCTTCGCTTTACTTTACTGTCTGTTCTTTCTTAGGTCATTAGTAAAAAACACAAAAGACATTTATTTACTACCTCATTAATGGATGTGGCAATTAAAGATCCATTTCAGAGGGAAAAAAAAAAGAAAACAGCGACAGATTTCATCGCCTCAAAACTCAGACAAATCACTGTTTGGTTTTTGTGAAGAACACTTTGGAAAACCCCGAACCACCTCGGATGAATGTCTGATACATGTTCACTTTGGTGCAGATGCAATTGTCTGCACTGTGAGATAAGAAAGAGGGAGGGTCACATGATTTAGAGCAAATACAAATGAAATGTGGGTTTTGTAGTGTCTGATCAGGCCTTGACGGTTCGGCTGCTGACTCTCACTGATTTAAATGAAAGTTTTTGATAAAGATAAGTCTCCTCCACCCTTTTTCACACAGCATTTATCACTACAGGCCATTTCCTGAGTTTGGGTGGCATCAGATTGGACGGAGTCACTTTCCTTCCGAGTTTAGACTCCTCTGGGGCTGTCTGTACCAAAACAGATGGATCAAACTAAATATTTTTGCAGATACAAGCACCATACGCATCCCAAGTAGAAAAGTTATTGGACATTTCCTGGGCTTTTAATTGAAGAGAAGCACAAAAACATCCTGTGCCATCTGCAGCTTCAGTGACAGAGAAGAGCAGTGAGTGTAAAAAGTGAAGGATAAGGAGCAGATTGTGTCTCATTATGAAGGAGCTCAGGAGCTCAGTGCCACATGAGGCTCATTTTTGGAAAATGGCTCAAGCAAAGTCATGTTTTTCTGATCTATTTTTAACTTTTCAAAGTAAATCAAACTGTTTGTGATCCCGTTTGACCGTTTTGTACGAATTCCTAACCGCTATACCTCTCGTGATCCAAAAGCACGATGTCAAATAAGGATCATTTTCCAACCATCAAACTGCACAAAAGCATTTCCAAATTTGGAAGTTGCAGCAAATAGCCTTGAGACAAGCAACTGCTGTGGCACCAAACAAACCCAGATCTGTTATGGAGACCTTTAATGTGTTTTTTTTCGATCAAAAACTAAACTGAAAGCTATCATTTGTGTCTCTTTCTTCCCACTGCCTCAGGGTGGTCATTTGACTGGGAATAATTACTTGTCTTCCTATACTTTTTCTTCTTCCATCTATACTGTTTACCTTAACGTGAGCTTTAAAGCCTTCTAATTATTGTCATCTAATAATCATCACCTTTAATGTCTCCATGGCGACTGTCTGGGCAGGTGTGTGTGAATGTGTGTGCGGCTTTAATCATCATCAAATAGAGCTGTGTGTATGGGTAATTAAGCTGGTGCCAAATTGACTCTCACTCGGAGCCAGGAACTCCCAACAAAACACTTTTTTACGGCACATAGTGTGAGCTGTGGGCAACTTTATTTAATCTGTTACAAGATTTAACACAGATTTCAGAGCAACTTCTGCTCAGAGTCCATTACTCAGCGTCTGATATTCTTCTAAGCCCTGGATTATGCTCCCAAGCCACAAGCTGACCATAATACCAGGCTTGAGGAGCCAGAGCGGCCTGTTGGGTTTGCTCTGTAACCACTCAACAAGCTCAAGGATCACCATTAGTGTTTGCAGATCAACGGCGGACATCTACACTCTGTCACTCACCGTGGTTTATTTCTGCCATAAGCCGCACTACAAACACAATATTAGCTTCCTCTGCGACTTCTGAGTCCACGAGCTGGTTCTCAAGTCAAATTAAGACCTCAAGCTTCCAGGAACTGATGTCATTTTATAATTCAGAGTTTCTGAATCCTGTACAGACTGTACACCACGTCTTCCAGTGAAGATAAATGAGATGATATGATAAATACCCAATTCACCCAAATTTGAGGATGTCTACTGTGTGACAGAAAGCCTTGTCAACTTTAAATCAGTGGAAAGTCCTTCAACGGGAAAGACGCCATTTCAAGAGCTTCCACAGCAAACAAGAGCAAAAAAAAAACAGAAAACAGAAACAAGAAATGCAGAAAATTGAGACGCAGTCAAGATTCAAGATGGAAGCCTAAACTCAGAGAGACTTTAAGAGATGTAAGAGATACAGAAAATGACACCAAATAGTTTATTGTAATTTGTGGAATAAACAGTCTTTATGATGCCATCTACAGAGGCAACGTAAAACACAGATAAATACTGTCAATTCAATCACGTAATGTTTAACGAGGAGGAGATAATTGTCGTCCTGACGCTGAAGTCACAGCTAAGCTAACGCTAAACTCTAAACTTCAGTTTGGTCAAATGGATTAATATGGAGTGGAGCTTTAAAGAAGGCTCTCAATTGCTTTTCGGTGTAATTACTTTTTGCAGCCTCTGACATTTCCCGGTGTTATGTCCCATTGACCACTGGGAGCATTAGTTTATTCATATACAAGGAGAAAAGTATATTATTTCTAATATTCGTGCACATCTGGGCTTCTGACTTTTACAGACTTCTTGGAAGCATGTTCTAAAGAAAATGAAATGGCTTCACATTTTGCAAAAACAACAAAATTGCAGAGAGTAGAGCACTGTGTCACAAAAAGCCCTGTTAAATACAACACTTTATGAGTCAAATATGACTTAAGAGTCAAACATGAGTGCTTTTTGTTTGCTCCATTGCCTTTAATATCCATTGATTGAGCTTCAGTTTGTCATTTATAGCTGCTACGTGAGTATTAGCTGCATATATGAGTGTTTTCTGAGGTTTGGAGTGATTTGCACAACCCCACGCTGGATTAATTCCAGTGTGAAAGCACACACTGACCTGTGTGTGCTCACGTCAGTCTGAGGCTTTAGGCCGACTGCGGCGCACAGACAGCTCAGTGTTGACTTACTAATAGATGGAGGTCTCTTTTTTTACATACACACACTTCACGGCTCTGTTTATATTTCTTATTAGTTCCATTTATTTAATCTACTGCCAATCTCAGCTCCAACTCAAACACAGGACACAAGAAATCTGTGAAAGCTGCCCGACCCCCCTGAACCAGAGCTAAAGGAGAACACTGTTAAAATGGACGCTAGATTTACTGTCAGTGTTTACGGCCATGTCATTTGTCTTCACAGAACCTGAAACAGTGGTAATCTATCGTTTACGTCGATAACGCCGAGCTTTAAACTGTTTTACTGCTGTGATCCGACGAGGTGTTTTCACCGCGAGGCTGTTGCTTCTAAATCCAGAACACACCAAGCAAAAAGGTTTTCCAGGAGAGTGTCCAACAATATCAAAACAATCTCCAGGCTGGATTTCCTCTCTGGCACCAAAACACCACTGGAGAATAAGAGTCTGGGTTGCATATGGGAGAATGAAAGCATTAAGGAAGAAGCCCTGTGTGTCTCGTCTTGTAACACCTCTTTGGAAAATGAAAGCTCTGTTTAGAGACTCTCCGTGAACAAATCAAGCTCCAAAATAAAAAGCAAGGATCTCTTCTTATAATAGCCTCATTACTGTGCTGTTGTTTAGAGTTACCTGAATCATTTCATGTCCACATCATTCCCAGTGATTCACCGCCTCCTCCACAAGAATGTTCTGTTCTTGCCCTACTTAGATTAACTCAGCCTTTTTCTATTACTTCAAAACCTTGTAAACTCTTTCAGACTTTACTGCTCCAGGTAACAATGTGGTAAAGTGGTACTTGTTTAGCTTTAGTGGGAATAAAAGACAATGGGCCTTATTTACCAAAAAAAGAGAGGTCCAAATCAGATTCAGATAAGTTCTCCGTTGATTTGAAGAGCTCGACTGAGAACTGAAATGGATCATGTGACTTTGACTGACAGGCCTGGGTTTAGTCTGTGACTCCGGATGTTTATTGTTTACCCGCACTTTTTTTTGAACCAACTCTGGGGCCATTTAAACAAGAACGCCGCTCAGGAAACACGACGGTTGTGCCGTTGCAACACAATCCTCGTTCACACGGAGCCACCGAAACGATGCAGTACACATGCCAGACCAGTAGGGGGTGGGTTTCTTCTGTAGAGCTGCGCATCCGTGTTGTGCTTTTGACGTTTTCAGAGAGGACACCGGCGACGAAAGGAAAACACTTCTCCGGTAAAGGCTGCATATTTTTGGCCACTTTCCGTCAATGCTTTGCACTTTTGCTAAAGCTACCGTCAAATCTACAAACAGAAAAGATCCATTTACACTTCAAGTTTTTAATATAGAATCCAGTCCATACCACTTCGTCTTTGTCTTATTTGCCAAGAAAAATAATATCAGCCACCACTTTTCCACTAAACATTATACCGACCAGTCTGTGCAAGAAATGACAATTAACAGGTTTTCTCATGTCATTTGTATTAGTTTATAGTTTACTGGTCCGGCCCGTCTAAAAATAAAATAGTAAGATGTGCAAAAGTAGCATATCTATCTACAAACACATATTAAACCATGACATATCCACACTTACACACAAACAGTACAAACATCAACGTCAGTCACACAATCAGCTTAACCTTAAAGACCTTCTTTGTTCTCGTTCATCCCAAACCCTTTGAGAAGATGGTGTTTATAAAGACGAGCCGTGTTCCTGAGTTTAATAAAACTCATGGAGGATGAATTTAGACTTGACTGTGGTGATATCGTACCAAAGTATAGACTCAATGGTTGCCCTATAAAAAAAATAACATAACATTTTGACGGCAAACAATCTAAGAAAATGGAGGCGTTGGATAGTGTAACACTGTCCTGGACGTCGAGAAAAAATGTAGCCTATAAAGATTTGAAATAACAAAAAGACTTTCAAAAGAAAAGGGGCAAATGTTGTTTCAAGAAAACATCAGTAAATGTCTGAACAGCTGCAGTAAGTGGGACTTCATAAAAAGACTTGTTGAAAGAGTTTGTTTGGCTTTTAATAAAAGTCCGAGGCCAGTATCAGTGCATTTATAAAGATCATACGAGCGACCTCTTCTTCACTCTGACATGTGTTCCCAATTGTTCACCGATTAACAGCAGCCAAACTCCAAACACCATCTTTCTCATACACAGCAGCAGCCGAGACAAACACACACACACACGCCTCTGGTACCACACACAGAGGACACACACTCACGTACGTACTCATTAACAAAGGCTTAGCGTTGCAGAAAGTCCCCCCAGCGAAGGCAGCCTGGCCTCCCACAGAGGGGAACACACCTCCGTCACCTGATCCAGCCTCACTAACTACAGCAGCTCCTCGTCCAGTAACCCAGCCTCTGTGGTATTCTCATAAAATCTCACTGTAATGACATACGACTCTGAGCGCTGCCAAGGAACTCTGGAGACAAAATAGACTCTTTAACATCCCACACTGACAGACAAAAGTGGGCTACAGAAATGTTTTACACTATTAGATTTCCCACAAGATCATTGGCACAGATTAAACAACACAGAACATTAAAATAGAAAATACTTTTACAGACCTGGAGGGTTTTCACTTTTCAGCCTGTTCTATTCCCAATCCAACCACTAGGTGCCACTACTGGCCTCAAGTCAAATCTCTGTGCTCTGAATGGTGCATATCTTTCAAGTCAAGGTCTAAATATCTTTACCTTTTCACAAATTCCTTCAAATCTATCTGTAAAGTTTTTTTTTCCGAAAGCTTCCACGCATGCGCAGCACATAAAAGGTTGCATTTACATAAAATAAGTTCAATGTAAAGACCAGACTAAAGTTAGTACACCTGTTCTGAGGAAAGAAAGCAAAGTAAACGGAGCATTAATAATGAGTACAGTGCTGAGGCTCCAGTGATGTGGCTTCTCTCTAATGTTTCTGTGGATCTGGGCTACGGTCTGTCAACACCGCTGTGATTCTGGACGAGTTCAAGAGCGACATGAAAGACACGGCGAGCTCGTAAACGGAGGAAAAAAAAAGAGGAGACAGACAGAGAGAAAAGCTGGAGAGACCACCTGAGTGACAAGCAACAGCTGAGTCCACACATCTGGAAAGCAAAACGTAACCCACCATTAAGCGCGTCTTTACGCACATGCCCTTTCCGAGTGAAAATCCCCCAGACTCAGCCCCAGATTCACTTTTTCTCTTCTCCAAGGAGAACGTGTCAGGCAGACTGAGCAAACCTCGTACAACTATCTGCAATTTACGCTTATTCAGATGAAGCTTAAGTCCCAGAACACACTGTTATTCTGTCATTTGTGATCATTATGAGGAAAAAATGAACAAAAACATTGCTAAACTTGAAATTTAAATAAGTACAATCTGTTTAAAATGAATCCAGTCCACTTTTATCTAAAACAATAAAGAAAAGTGAAATCAAAGCATTCATAAAAACAGTTAAAAAACTTACCTCTCACAAAAACGTCACCTTGAAGTCCAAAGAGATATTCCGTTTGTCAGATCAAAATAAACACTGTCGAGGCATCTGCGTCGGCATCAGAAAACCACTAATACCCCTCGGTGTGTTTAGTTTCGGGGGTTGTTCAGAGCATGGTTCTGTTCGGAGCGGAGTGAACGGGACGCGGAGCAGAGCCGTGCGCTGCGCTGCTCTGGCTCCGAGTTAAAGCGTCGAGAAATGACATTATCCCCGCTGTTTGCCCATTGGTTCAGAAGAGAAGCGTCCCCCTCCCTCCCTCCCTGCCTCCTCACCCCTCCTCACCCCTCCTCACGCACTAAACACACACACTTCTCACACACTGTCTGCCTCCTGGAGTGAATGTACACAGCGACAGCCTGAATATACTCCGGCGCATGTAAGTACACGTTCACTTTCAAAACAGCAGCGGGTCTTGAGGACAAGTTTGAGGAGTTTGGAGGTTTGTCACGTTAAATGTTGATGATACAGTGTGTTATTCCGTGCCCCGTTGATATCTGACACCACCACTGACAGTGTTTTTAATTATTTACTTTATTTAAATGTATGGGATATGTTCACAACAAGAGGACTTTCAACAAATACAATAAAAGCTGTAGCATTTAGATTATATTTGGAAACAGCAAAAAGGGGATGGGCAGTAATATACAATGTCAAAAGCAGAAATATGTATTATTGTACTAGGCATGGTGTAATTTGTACAATAAAAATGGATGGAGCAATGCTAGAAAGTTGAATTTACTGCAAATATTCTGTTTATACGTTGTTTGTGTTGTTTGTTGTGTGTCTGTGTCTTGTTTTTATTTGTACTTTATACTTTTATTTGATTTCATACTTTTATACAGTATTTATTACCACTATTGTTATTGAATGCACCAAAGGAAGTATCTGTAGGTGCTGAACATGAGAAACAAAAGACAATAAAGTAGACTTTGACTTGACTTTGACTAGAAAAATTAAAGAAGCAGTGGGTGTTTTATCCCAAATATACATCTTCTCTCTAATTTTAATGGTTTTCAGACTGAGATCAGTAGAATCAGGTCTGGACACAAACCTCCAACATAACTGTCCTGTCCCGGGACGAGGCTCAAACAGATGGAGCAGAAACAGACCAAAACACTGGACCATATAGAGTCGTATTTGTACAAAATACACTAAAATACTGTTTCAGAGACATGTTCTTTTCTTCCAAACTTCCTGCTTGGATAGTCTCCTTAAAAAAAACCCCACTGGCGTCCATGAATATGTTGTAGAGTCTGTAGAGGCACCTGCGCCCCCTACTGGATAAAAGTTATGCAGAGCCTCTTTAAATTAAACTCAAATTTATGAAGAGAGGCCGTGGACTGACTTCTACTGGTTAAAACTACTATTAAATAAATAAATACTAAGCAATACTAAACCAAATCAGCACTAAACTTGGACTTTTAAACTTTTATTGAGTTACAACACAGTTTAATATGAGCTGACTGGACAATTCTGATCATCTGAGTCAAAAGGAAGATATAATAATACGAACATTGCATTTGTAGATATTGTAATAACGATAACTTCCCTCAGCCTCGTCCATCTGCAGACAGGAATGTGTGTTTGGACTGAACGCAGAGTCAGGTTTGTGCAGTGAGTCTTTTGAACGTCCGAGAGGCTGGCAGTGGGACAGACAGATCGGGTCAAACAGTGTGGCTTATTGTCCCGGCGGCGGGGCGGCCCACACAGAGAGGAGCCGGCGGACGCCCTCGTTCACCCCGCTGCCCCGCACATTCACATCTTACACTTCGGCCTTTACAGTCTTTATCCGAGGAATAAGGTCCAAATGGTGGATTTACAAGTGATGAGTTTGTTCGAGTCATGGCAACACAAAACAAAACAAGTCCAAACAATAAAATGTGTGTTTACACGGTGTTAAAGCTCAGTTCAGTTTATTGAAAGAAAAACTGGCGACAATTCAATACTTTAACTAAATCTGAAACAAAGACCAGAAGGGTTTAGGCTGAAGTAAAGAAGTGTGACATTTAAATTAAAACGACCAAGAAAAGTAATACTATTTATAAAAACAAAACAAGACAGACAAAAAATAAATAAAAAAATACTCAAAACATTATCATTAATATTGTTGTAACCATCATTATCAGTGCAAATAATTACGATAGCAATAGCAATATTATTTTATTTTTATTACTGTTACTGTAATTATCAGTTTTATTACCACTACCATCTTTATTACCACTTGTTATTCAGTATTTATATAGTTATCATTCTCATATTGACTATTACTGCCATCACTTTCAGACCATTATCATTATTACTATAAACAATATACACTTATATGTCTATTATCTTGTGACATTTTCTGAAAGTGACACCTTCAAACCCTAAAACAGTGTTGCGTTACTTCTTTTTGCTGCTCAGTCAATCGTCTTGATCCAGAATCAGCTCATCATCTTTGTTTTTTACGTCTCAGAGTTAGTTCTGAGCACAGCTGAAGAAGTAAATGTACTGAATGCACCTTTTTCTTCACAGATACATGCCACCACACACCTCGAACACACACCTCGCTGCTGAACTTTTTAAGAGGAAACCTGATCATCTGCTGCGTCCCTGTTGCTTTCTCTCCACCTGTTCCCCTCGCCTCTGCAGAATAGAACCGGGCTCTGTGCTCTTTGTGCTCACTCACATAGGCATCTGTAACATTAAGCCTATTTACAGCAGACTGACAGAGACAGAGAGAGTTGGGAATAAAAGGTAAGCCTATAGGCCTCCACATGCAGCCAGAGAGGAAACAGGGATCAGTGCTGCACAAAGAGGGCCTCCAGGTCAGTAAATCCCGCTCCGTCACCTCCTGGAGCAGATCCTGGGAGCGCCACACTGTTCTCTACAACTCCGCCTCATCTTTGTCTTCATAACTTTGAAAATAGTCAGGATTTAAATAGGATTGCAGGCTCGGATGTGACAGACGCAGACCGAAGAGGTTATCTTTCTATCAGAGCATGGATCTGGTGGAGGCATCTTCATCTTATCTGGACAAACACAGGCTCATCTGTCACTGGTTCAGGATTTCACATTGATCAGCTCGAGCTGGGTGTGCTGTTTCTGTTTCCTTTTACTGTACTGGATAAAGTAAGTGTTACAGGTTATGTGTGATGTAATTTGTGTAATGTTCACTTAAGGTCCACATTAAACAAACTGTTCCTGATAGTTGTTCTTCTAGTGGGAAAATGGTTTAAACTCCAAACATTTTATAGAAAATTTATCTATCATCTATCATCTACTGTTTATTCTAAAGGAAAAAAAGGAGCGCTCCCATTGGTCGACACTTGTCACATGACGTTCCAGGAAGTTTAATAGCTGCAGATAAAGTGTATTTTCAGCTGAATATGTCTTTTAACAGAGAAACAGCTGAAAAAAGAAAAGCATCAACAGAGAAAAGGGAGGCAACGTAAAACACAGATAAATACTGTCAATTCAATCACGTAATGTTTAACGAGGAGGAGATAATTGTCGTCCTGACGCTGAAGTCACAGCTAAGCTAACGCTAAACTCTAAACTTCAGTTTGGTCAAATGGATTAGTATTTTGGAGGAAAAACTGGTCTGGTTTTATTTTTTTACTAAAAGAGAAGCAGGAGAGGTCCCTAGACTGCTTATGGAGGAGAGTCTGAGACAGGGACAAAAAAAGAAAATAAGGAGAATAAGGAGTGGAGCTTTAACCTTTTTAGAGTCTAATGTGAAAGGATGCAAACTCTAGTCTCAGGTAAAGTTTTATGTAAAAGGATCAATCTAGTGCTTGAATGCTACTACTTTGCTGTCATTTAGGAAAACGTAGGGCCTCTATAATAAACCCACCAAAGGAATATACTACACCTTTTTAGAGGAATAAGTGTTGTATGTTAAGGTTTTGGTTCAAACAAATGAATTTTATGTGAACCTTTTAAATAAGAACTTTTCCTAACCTTACCCAAAGCTGTCAAACACAACCACATAAACATTTCCACTGCCACAGCAATAACACAATTATACACATGCACTGAAAAACTTATTTTCTCTGTAAGGTCATGAAAAAACACTAGAAAACCACATACCATGAAGTAAAAATGACGTGTTGAGGTGACATCTAACCTTGTTAAACCTTGTCAGACAGATGAGTGGCACCTGGGTCATCAATTGTTAAACTGACAGAACAAATACTCAGCAGCCATTGCACCGAGGCTCCATGTTTGGTTGATGGGTAGATGTAAAAACATACAAAATATTATTTTTAACAACAAGTAGGAGAACAAAACAACCATACTTTCCATTCCTGAGCCACCAGGCCTTTAGGTTTTATGATCCTCTCTGAGTGACCCAGTATAACCCACCGTCCTGTGAGAACGAGGTAAGTGCTTCCAGATTTGGCCTAAAGGAAAACTGTCAATCAAGCTGTGGGAATATGGGCTGCCTTTGGTCAACACGTCCCCAAAACATCACGAGGAGAACAGGAATGTCATCTGAATCATCCTCAAAATAAACTCTGAGGCTCTGTCCTGAGGCGATACACAGAAAATATTATTGTTATGAGTAAACCCACAATCCAGTCCAACGTAATGATTATCTCAGCTTTATGTCGCCCTCTTTCCATTGTGGTTCTTGATAAAAAACATTAACGTATAGTTCACAGAGTGCCATTATCTCCATCCATCTACGTTAGGTTTCTCCCTGTCATTTGTCCATCTGCTGAAGTCATCTCTGTCATTACCACAGACATAATGGAGGCTGATGGAGGAGTGTGTGTTATCACTGCGCTGTCATCAGATGCATCACTTCACTTAAGTTGGGAAAGGTTGGGTTACACTTACAGGAAGACTGACAATGGATACGCCTCCAGCTTTATAATGCACCGTGTTAATATTCAGAGCTGGGCTTTGGTGACAACAGAAAGTTTCAAGTCTTGATGGTTTCAGTTCTGAGGATTAGTTTGTAATCATTGGTTTGTTGCTCTGATAATTTACACCGGAGACGACGGAACAAGGAAATAAACGAAGGAAATGGGTTATTCTGTTAAAAAATACATCTTATTTTACAGAGAAACAACTCAAAAAAGATAAAAATAGAGAAACAGCAGCAAATGAAACATAGATAAATGTTGACAATGCTTCGACGCAGTGTTTAATGAGTCTACAACGATAAACTACAAAGATAAAAGTTTCAGGTCAGCTCTAAACTTTCAATTTATGTAACATATTAGTATTTTGTGGTGAAAAATTGGTCCAGTTTGATCTTTTTTAAATAAAAAATGCAGGAAAGGTTAATATGCTGCTGTTGGAGGAGAGTCTGAGACTGGGGTAAAAACTAAATAAGGTTGTGGAGCTTTAAGAGCAGATAAACTGTCTGCAGGGAGACACCAAGCATCAAAATAAACTACATTATCAAAATAAAAGCAGACAAAACACATAGTGGTGATGTAAACTCTGGCTCATCGCAGCAGGACTTGACTGAATGTTGCTCCGTGGACGACCAGAGGTTAATTTGATTGAATTTAACACCAAAACCCATTTTACAAGAACAATGTAAAGAAGGAGAAATAAATAAACTCAGCTTTGTGTTTTGACGGTCCGTATTTACAGGAGCTACATCTGAATAATCTCTGTTGATCTCTGTCTGGAGCAGTCATTAATTAAGTATAATGTAGAGCAACAAACAGAATCTGGGATAAATGAGTTGATAATTTAGTAGTTTGTCTTTTTGAAGAAGTGAGAATATCCACAAAAATATGATCAAGTTGACAAAACATAGAGAGATCCACACGGACAGCTCTGTTCAAATCCATCTAAAACTTGTTCTAATCCAACTAAACCTGTTCATATCAATACAAAACTTGTTAAATCCAACTAAAACCCATTGAAGTCCAACTAATCCATATAAAACTTGATCAGAAAAAGAATTACAGAAATAAAATTACTTTAAAACCAACTAAAACCTTTTCAAATCCAGATATAATTTTGTGAATTCCCTTCAGTTTCATTTCCTTGGTGTAAATTCAAGCTTTTAAACAAACGTTTTTGCAGGCGTGAGGTTCTGTGACAGCTCTCAGTGTTAATCTGGTTTATTTTGATTATGTGTTACACCTTTTTCTTGGAGGTGAATGGCTGTAAAAATGCTTGTGTCGTTTGAGTAGTTTGTGATCCTTCTATACCATAGACTAGAATACATTTCACATACGCAGAAGTAAATGGGAAATGTATATTCTTATCAATTACATCAGTCACAGTGAATAATCTGATGTAAATAATAATGTTAATGTACTGTTGAACCCTCAGTTGAAGCGGGTTCAGACCAGGACGATGAGGCAGAATAATAATTATATTTTTTCAATGGAAGTCAACAGAGGCCAGCGTTTATGGAGCCTCCAGTCCACAACTTTTGAAAAACACACAAATCAGGAATATTAGTGTCTCTCTGACCTTAAATTTCCTTTGTAACCAGAAACAAAACTGTTATGTGTGTATTAATAATAGGTCTGGGATCTTGTCAACGTGAATAACGCCTTTACCCGAAATCGCCCTGAACATAAGTCACTTTGAGGCCGTCCACATTCCTCTCTTTGACAAGTAAACCTTCGAGATGTGGAGCGACACAAGAGGAGCTCAGTCGACTAATGCGACTAATTCAGGTATTTTTATGAGAGGAAACTGGATTTTTTTCCTCATTTTTGACATTCCTGACACCTGTGAGAGGTAATTGTTGAATGAAGTAAATCAACAGTCAGTGCCCCCCTGCAGACTCACTCACACACATTCCCCGACTCGCCGGGTTTCTTTCCACAGGTGTGTGACACAGAGCGACTGGTTAAATGTTAATCCCATTAAGTGGTTGTGTCGTCGGTTGCTCTGGGCACCTATCCCTCCTCGTTCACAGAAACACGCTCCTCTCAAACCGGATTAATTAGGCTGAGAACAAACAGCACGTCCGGCCCTCTGCGAGACCTCCGGCAGCTGACCATAGCTGACATACCTGAACACTTTGTGAGGTGTCTGAACCTCCCCGAGGAGCCTGACGTTAGCTCTTCAGTCTGTGACCATATTAGGATCGGTGGAGCGGCGAGTTCAAGGCGTCACTGCTCGGCTTCAGCTTCTCGGACACGACACTCACAGACCACACTTCATCTATAGAAAGAACATCACTTAAAAGAACCAGATTTATTTTTACTGTTGCATTTAGTTGAATCACATTAAGTTTATTGTATCATCTGTGAAAAAAGGAGACCTTAAGACGTGATCTAGTCTTTATAATTAAGGATTTTAATAGATGAGAATGATCAGTCCACAGCAGGATTTTGTCCAATCACAGCTCACTTCAGGTAAAAAGGAGCGCTCCCATTGGTCGACACTGAAGGAACAAGGAAATAAACCAAGTAAATGAGTTATTCTGTTGGAAATACGTCTTATTTTACAGAGAAACTGCTCAAAAAAAGATAAAAATAGAGAAACAGCAGCAAATGAAACATGGATAAATGTTGGTGATGCTTTAGTGTTTAATGAGACAGAAATAATTACAGGATCACTACAGTCTTTAACGGGAAACTACAAAGATAAAAGTTTAAGCTCTAAACTTCGATTTAATGTAATATATTAGTATTTTGTGGTGAAAAATTGGTCCGGTTTGATGGGGGTTTTTTTAAATAAAAGAAGCAGGAAAGGTTACTGCTGCTGTTGGAGGAGAGTGGAGTCTGAGACAAAAAAAAACTAAATCATGTTCTGGAGCTTTAAGAGCAGATAAACAGTTTCCAGTCTGAAGGAAGATGCAAAACCTGTATGAAACAAGAACAAACATCTCATTTTACAAACGCTCCAATGACACATGTCCATTTTCTGATGAATGAAAGATTTTTTTTCTTGAAAGACAGGACTCAGTTTGACACAATTCAGTTGCTTTGGTTTCAGGGTTCAGTTTTTGCTTCTTAAAATAGCCCTCTAAGAGACTTTATAATTATTTCACTTCATATTCTGTGTATCTGTGTTTGTGGAAACAGCTCAAGGGTTTGATTCTGAGTAATCTTCAAAGGGATATTTATTCATCCCCTCAAGTGCTCAAGTACATGATTGTTGACTCATTCTTTTATATCCTTTGCATCATAATACGGGTTTTTATTCCAGTCTTTGTGATTAAATCAGTGTCACCCAAACATTTCAGAGAACACACATGTAACTACACACATGTGGGTCCTGCTTTGACGCATGGTTCTTGAATGCTCCATGAAATCTCTGACCATTTATGGGAACAGTCTTATCTACTCCGATGTCTATAAATCTTAAAGTCACTACCTCACTTTTTAAGTTAATGCTAAACCTCTTTTATATGACCCTGTGTAATATGTAAGCCTTCACTGACCCGAAGACCCCCATCGACGGCTAACCCTCCAAACGCAGTCAAACCAAACAGAATATTTGAGTTTCACATCTAAACTATTGTATGTACACAGTCAGTACAGTTCTAAGTCTCTGGAGATATTCAACTAGCCTTAAACCTATAAAAGAATTATAATAAAATGTATGGAAACATCTGGAATATCAGTGTTTTGAGTTTGCTGCATGTCAGAGAACTGGAGCTAAGGTCAGACTGAAGAATAGAAAACAAATAGACAACAACCACTGTTTAGAGTCAGACTGAGAGCCACTGCAGTAAAGAAGAATACTTTTAGGGGTCAAAGATGGTGACTTTTATAATGAATGAGTTTGAATATGTTTGTCTTTAACATTTATTTTCCCATTCCACCATTTCTGCCTTATTTTCATGCATCATTTTGTGAATTCCATCTTAAACCTGTTCAAATCCAACTAAAAACTGTTAAAATATTCTAAAACCAGTTCAAATCAATCAACAAACTGTTCAAATCCACATAAAGCATGTTCCAATCCAACTAAACCTGTTCAAATACATCAAAAACCTGTTCAGATCAATATAAAACTTATTAAATCCAACTAAAACATGTGGAAGTCCAACTAAAATTAGTTTAAATCCAAATAAAACCTTTTCAAATCCAAATATAATTTTGTAAATTCCCTTCAATTTCAATTTGTGCCACTGTGCCTTTATTTTAAGTCTCATTTTGGCCTTTTTAATGTTTACCCCTGTTTAGAGTCATTTAGTTTTTTTGCAGTGGCATTATTACATATCTTTAGAATAGTTTAGTACCTTTTGTCTCTGATTAATGTGCAAAGTCCCTAAAATATAAACTATATGTTTCTAATTGGAGGGTCAAATAAATTATTTTTTACAGTGCCAATGCCATTCTGCTGCTGACTCACTGTCAGCTGTGTTTGTCTTTTACAAAAAAAGACTGTCATGATGCTTTCATGTGCTCTTTTGAAGGTGAAAAATCTGAACGTTGTCATGTTCGTGTGCTTCCAGCTCGAGTCAGAGTTTCAGCGAATTCACAAATGACTTGATGATTATCTGGTGTTATTCTTTCATAACTCTGTGAGCAGGGGAAGTACAGAGAGGAGTTTACTGAAAGCACCTAAACGCATCAGAAAATGGTTCACTTAATGTCAGTTTTCAAATAAATAAACTCTACCTCATGTTGTAATCTTTCCAACTCACATTTTCTCTGCTTTGTTTTATTCACTGTGCCGCAAATTATTTCCAAAGAAGCTCAAAGGACAAATCAACTCAACATCTAGAGCTTTTCTGTTGCTCATGAACCCGACTGGAACAGGCTGTGATGACGTTTCAGGCTCTTCCTACAAATATTGGCCTAGGTCTTGTCACAGTGAATAAAGATCCTGAAGAATCTCTCTGGACGAAGGAACAGTGGGAAAAAAACCCTGAGTAAGTGCTCATGACTCAGTGGAAGAAAGGAAGAGTCAGCGGTGTGTGATATCAGCCTCGCAGTGAATTTATGGATGTTTCATGTAAACCGTATCAGTTTAAAATATTTTACAAGTGAAGGCAAGCTCCAGAAACAAAGCATTTTTTGGAGGAATTAACGTAGGAGCCAAGTTTCCTCGTCTGTAACCTTCAGCGGGCTTCAGGAGGAAGTCTGTGACAGCTCCTGAGCCTCACTGTGGAACGTTTCACACAAAGTGGGGCAGTGTCAGTCAAGGCCAAGAGTGAGATGGAAGCCGGTGGGACGGAGGGAGGACTGGGGAGTGGGACGGCGGGGACCAGAGGAAGCAGACCCACTCTCACGTTGGGAGGCCTCACAAAAACAAATGTCTTTGACAGCCAGAAGATGAATTTTCCTGCCGTTGTTACAAGTGTAGCCAAGTACGTCGGAGTCTCCCAACAGTCCCCAGACCACAACATGTCAAAGGCAGATAAAATATGAGGAAAATACTTTATCTGCAAAAGCCTTTGAAGGTTTCGAGTGAAGGTTCCCAGAGAATTAAAATGGTGGATGTGTTTTTCTAATGGAAACTGTCTCACCCTTAAATTAGTCTTTAGGTTGAATGAAGTATTGCAGCGAGGATTAAATAAACTGACATTTACTTAAAAGACAGTTAAAAAATATGTATATTAGTGGAGTTGGCATAAATATTACATCTGCTTTTCTGACAGACATATCTCATCTTAAAAATAAAGTCTTACAAAGATTCCAGTAAAGGAGTGGGTGGTCTTAATAGTGGGTGTTCCTTGTATTTTATTTGACAAAAACACTGATTAATAAAACTTTCCCTTTTTTTTTTGAGAAACTACCACAGCCTTGTTTTGATCTGGCTCATATCTCATTCTCACATAAACCTGGCTTCAGAGGTGAGAACCAGGCTCAGATCAGCAACGGAGACACAAATGAATGAAAAGCACATGTTAAACACATGGACCATCACTGCACCAACAAGTGCTTTGAAGCTCAGACTACACTTCACTTGAGATATCTGCACAGTGTAAACACAGAGTAATGAGCAATCCAGAGAGTATAATAAAAAGCCTCTGATTTAAATCTGCGGTGATGATGCGAGGCTGTGTTTTGTACACTTCTGTCAGACTCTGGGAGATGTGCAAGACTTCTCGACGTATGCACACAGTTTGTCCGAAAGATATCCAGGCTCTCACAAGCTCAAGAAAAACAAAAACTGTAGATTTCATCCAGATAGTGCTTTATTTCTTTGAAAGGAAAACACACACTAAAGCACCCACACACAATCCTGGAGCAAATCAACACAAATGAGAGGATTTAGTATTTGCTTTGGACTTGAGTCACTTGCTTTTTTCTTGCATCATTCGCTTGGACATAACACTCAAACCAAACTCTCATTATCTCTTCATCACGGCTCCTTTTAGTGAGTGGGATATATTAGGAACAGCTGAACATTTTGTCTCAAAGTTGATGAGTCAGAAACAGGAAAAACTCCAAAACTTCTGCGGAGGTCAGGGTCTATCAAAAGTGGAACAAGGAAGGAACAAATCAGTGAAGAAGTTAATGTTGGTTCTGAAAGGAATCAGAATACACAGTGCATCAGTTTGTTGTGTTTGGGACCAGTCAGGGTGACCTCTGACCCCTGTGCATCAGAACTGGACCAGTCAGGGTGACCTCTGACCCCTGTGCATCAGAACTGGACCAGTCAGGGTGACCTCTGACCCCTGTGCATCAGAACTGGACCAGAGCAATGGAAGAAGGTGTCCTGGTCTGAGTTTGAGGTGTTGGAAACAAACGAGACCGATCCATGGAGGCCCCACTGGAACTTACAGGTGCCATAATCCATTTAAAACCTGTTCTAATCCATCTAAAACCTGTTCAAGTCCAAATAAAACTCGTCAAATCCATCTAAAACCTCTTCAAATCCAACTTAAAACTGTTCAAATCCATCTAAAACCTGTTCAAATCCATCTAAAACCTTTTCAAGTCCAGCTAATACCTGTCCAAATTCATCTAAAACCCATGAGAGTCCAAATAAAACTGTTCAAATCCATCTAAAACCTGTTCAAATCCATCTAAAACCTGTTCTGCTGCTAACATCTTGGAGCCAGACCTACAGCACACCTTCAGGGTCTAGAGGAGTCCAGGCCTCGACGGATCAGGGCTGCAACATAACATTAGATCATCATAATGTTATACCTGATCGGTGTATTTATTTTCAGTCACCCAGAAGTCAATGTTCATCTTTTGTTCTTATTGGTCAACAAAAGAGAAGACATTTATTTGAGCCCACTTGTCTGATAATATTTGGTGGAAAGTGTCTCTAGTTTTCCGTCAGACACATCCTGTATTTTGAATATATTTTCCGCGGTGGTGTCCTCGGCCCAGGTGGGTACACTGGCTTTGCATTAATCCATTTAGCATGTGTTCAGTGCGAGGCTCATCTGTGCAACACGTGCCCGAGAAGTTCTGTCAACACCTCGGTGAAAAGTGGAGGAGAGGCGGAGAGACAGATGGAGGAATATCAGGGGAGTGGACGGCTATAAAAAGAGCGAGGGGAGGATCGAGAGGGATACGAGGGATGGGGAGAGTCCGGGTGGGTACGGCGTAAATGGGAGGGGTCTAACTCTCCAGGGGAGGATCTAAGAAAGCAGGGCCTGTTACGTTTAGCCCCCACTGCCTCAAACCTTGGCTCGATTCCACTAAACATGTCTCATCTGTGACTGCCCCATCTATCATTCTGTCTCTTGCACTTTCTTGCCCTTCCATTTCTGCGAGACCCATCCATCTCCAGGAAGTGTGACAGCTGAACGGAGCCAAGTCCAGACACTTAAATAATCAACCTTCAGATCTCTGTAATTGCACAGTGTGTGTCAATTTGTTTTACTTCAAGAAACTGGACAGATAGACCAACAAATTAATAATATAGAAGCAAAATATTCTGTGTTGAATCAAATTATTTATTCAGTTATACGTCCGTCCTTCAGGGTCAGAGAGATGTGGGGTATAGTCTTGACAAAAAAAGTGGAAAAAGTCATACAGAGAAACCTCTTTAAACAAACTGTACCTGATTTTTTTTCCTTCTATTTGGAAAATGGTTTAAACCCCAAATACCTCTATTCAGGAACAGAAAACCTTGCTCCAAAAAGGAGCGCTCCCATTGGTCGACACTTGTCACATGACGTTCCAGGAAGTTTAATAGCTGCAGATAAAGTGTATTTTCAGCTGAATATGTCTTTTAACAGAGAAACAGCTGAAAAAAGAAAAGCATCAACAGAGAAAAGGGAGGCAACGTAAAATACAGATAAATACTGTCAATTCAATCACGTAATGTTTAACGAGGAGGAGATAATTGTCGTCCTGACGCTGAAGTCACAGCTAAGCTAACGCTAAACTCTAAACTTCAGTTTGGTCAAATGGATTAGTATTTTGGACTGGTTTTATTTTATTTTTTTTATTAAAGAGAAGCAGGAGAGGTTCCTAGGCTGATTTTGGAGGAGATTATTATAGATTATTCACCAGTGTGGACAATTGATGAAGATGAGTTGGAACACTGGAGCCATATTCAGTGTACACAAGTCAAGAGAAGCAGAAACAACCTCCTCATTGTGTAGAGACATAATAGTAAACAGTGATTAGTGAGTAAACCGTCTGAGTTGTTCTTAATGAGCGGTGGCTGAGGGTAAAGTGTGTCAGTGTAAAGCTACACCTGCTGCAGATCCCTTTGGGCTGGTGTTCAATAACAGTCTCAGGTGTGTGTTACAGGTGTGTGTGGGTGTGTTTTTCAAATCAAGGCAGGTTTACAGAGACAAAAACAGGAGAGAAGTCAGCGATGTATTTTCATTGAGTCCCACGCCTCTATTCCTGTAGAAACGGTTTCTGTAGACGTCACCCTCGGGAGCCCAGATGCTGTTTACAACTTTGATCCACAAGGAACATTAATTACCTGATAACGACCCAATCACTCTCACTCAAAACTTCAAACTGTTTTTTGTTTTGGTTTGGTTTTTTGCACATTTGTGACATTTTCAGTTTCAAACAAATTTAAATATAAGACAAAGACAACTCATGTAAACACAAAATGCAGTTTTAAGTGATTTAAGTATTTATTGAGATACAAAAGCTATCAAAACCTGCTTGAATTTAGATGTGCCTTCTTGTTATTTTTCTCTATTTGTGGATAACCTCGCACCGTGTTTCTCTGGCAGTAATTAGTCCTGAGTGTGGCTAGAGAAACTGAATTCAGCTTTCCAAAATAAATAAATAAATAAATAAAAAATGCGATTAATCACAGTTTATTCATGATTTAACAAGGGGGGCAATTACTTTTTCACATAGAATATAAATAATAATGCATTTTGTGTTTTCTTGAGTTATCTTTGTCTAATATTTAAATTTGTTTGATCTGAAACATTTAAGTGAGAGAAATGTTCAAAAAATAAGAAATCAGAAAGGGGGCAAATACTTTTTCACAGCACTGTACATTTAATGAATAAAGCTGTGTCAATAAAGCTCCGTGGACAGAAATAAAAAGAAAAAGAGCATTTAATTCAGCTGAGCTCTGTTCATGTTTGGATCTACCACAGTTTAAACTTTTTTAGTGAACTCATAAAGTGTGGTCACTCAGAAGATGGACCGAGGTGTTGCATTATTGACACTCGTCCTGTGTTGACACTGTATTCTGGTGTTGTTGGCTTTTCTGAAACTGAAACTAAGCTCAACCATGACTTCCTCTCAGTCATAAACATAAACACAGACAGAAACTCTGAATTCCCCTGAAAAGCCAGTTTGTTTGGTTCATCTCCTCAAACCTCCTTCATTTTACAAAAGGTTAAAAAAAACTGGGATCTGATGGTCTGTGGTAACGATGTCAACTTATTTATTAATAATTAGGACCCAGTTTATGGCCTGATGTTAATCCTTATGGTAAAAGTGTACAGAGTCAGTTCACATAGATCTGAATATATCCTCTCATAAGTGGCCTTTATTGAAACATCTGTCATTCATGAAGGTAATGATTGTATAAATATTTCTATCTGGCCCCACAATGAAAAAAAAAAAAGAAAATGAGTCTAAACTAAAAAAATTTTAATATTTTAATAAGAATGAGAACAAATTGGTAGTTCTCTTTGTTAATTTCTTTGTTTTATTTTTTCACATGACAAATAATCTTCAAACATCAAACACATTTTTCCACAAGCTGTTGTTTTATGCGTGTTTTTTTTTTTTTTTTTTTTCCGAATTTCAAATAACTTATCAAAGTTTTCAGTGGAAAAAGAAAAACAAGGAAAGATATTTCACCATGAAGAAATCAAATCAAATAATAAGAATAAGAATAAGGAATTTATTTTTAATAATTTTAATTTTTTTATTCATTTATTTTGCTATAATTAATTTTTATTTATTTATTTATTTTTTTCATTTATTTATTTTTTTTAATTTATTTATTTTTATTTATTTATGTATTTTTTTTAAATTTTTTAAATTTATTTTACTATATATTTTAGTTTGAAAGTCTGGCCCCCAGCAGCACCTATGAACAAACAAGCTGACCTTCAAGCAATGATGATTTAATGTGATGATTTACAGCATGTGGTCATATTTATAATGTCCTAAACGTCAATCAGACCCAAACAATATGGCTGCAAACACAGACCAGAACAGAGCCACACTGTGCTGTTTTCCCTTCAATATTTACACTTTTACTCAAGCTGTCAAACACAATGACAAACGACAAAGCTGAAAGTCACCAATCCCTGAATCTAATCACGTCTGCAGATCACTAATACGGGCTTCCAATACATACGTCTGGCACCAAACGCACCAGCATCGGCTCGTGCATCTAGGCATGGCGTGGTGTCTCGACGGGAATGTAAACACAGCCGTCACGACGACCGTTCACAGGTTCATCGTTCCTGAAGCTGGATTCATGCAGGCGCTCCGCTTTGGGACGAAATCAGGAAACTTTAGACACAGATGAGAGAGGCATAAACAGAGCAAGACGCACACAAACAGAGAAATTAGCGAGTGATTTGACTCAAAGGGCTACATCTGCACTGCACCTGGGACTCATCCTCGTCTCGTTTGTGTGACTGTGTGTGTTGTAATGCCAACGGTGCCGTGCTGTGTTCTTGTGAGCTATGAGTCACCTTCACCAGACTGTCGCTCTGGCACCACGGCGTCCGACGCACACTTTCGACGTCTTTCTGTGTGAGATTAGGAGAAAGAAAGTGTTTAATGTCTTTTCTAAAACGTAGAGCACACGTGTCAAACTCAAGGCCCGGGGGCCAAATGCGGCCCTTTGCAATATTTTATGTGGCCCTCCAACAAATTTTGAAGATGATATTTTTGGCACTAGGTTTTAAGTGGATTAGAACAGCTTTTAAATGCATTTGAACAAATCTAAATAAAAAAATATGACTAAAACCTGTTCAAACCCAACTAAAACCTGTTCAAATATGACTAAAACCTGTTCAAATCCATCTAAAACCTGTTCAAACCCATCTAAGACCTGTTCATATCCAACAGAAACTTGTTCAAATCCAATTAAAACCTTTTCAAATCTGTTTAAAAGGAGGAAATAAATGTTAAAGACAACTTTGGTAAAACTCGAACAGAAATTTAAAAAATAAAAATGTAATAAAAGTATCCAAATGTCTCCATCTTCGGCCCCTGAAATGATTCTTATTCACTATCGTGGCCCCTCACCACTTTGAGTTCGACACCACTGACGTAGAGCTTTGTAAAAGACGGTTTAGGTGCAGTTTTCGAGGAGTGTAACCATCTGTGAGCAGCAGCGGGAGAGACAGGAACTGAGATAAGACCTGCTGCTGTGATCAATGAGTCCCTGAGGACCACAGCCATCACGAGATAAGCTCTTCACTTTGTCCCAGTGCAGTTTAATGCCCCACACCCTTCAGTTTAGAATTAAATATCAGCTGTGTCCTGTGTCGCCTCGGGTCAGAGCCTTGGATCCATGACACCTTCCAATTTTTAGTAGTATTTGAAATCAGTGCGAAGATTTAGCTCATGACAACAGTTCAAGGCTAATATGTGTGTGTTTGGATGTTCACGAGTAAGTGGCTTTGTTTAAACTAAATACCAAAAGAGAAGATGGAGCCAGGTTTGTTTAAAAAAATCACCTAAAAATCCTGAAAATTGTGGCTTTAGTCAATTCAGATTCAGCAAACGTTCATGGAATATGAATAAAACAGCATCTGATCACTTTGGAGGTTGATGTAGAGTTTGTTTGAGATTAAAAATAAGGGATAAGAGGCCGGTTTAGGGTTTTTATTCAGGTAATTTCAGGTGGAGTTTAGAGTTTGGGGCTAAAAAGGCATGTTTTTGAGCAGGTTTATCTGATGTGAGAAAAGTCACCTGGACCAGTCTGACACATGACGACTAAACCTTTTCTTCTTGGCCTTAAGAGGATAATCTTTATCACAGTTTGCACAAAAAACACTTTGATAACTGTTTTTATATATATATATTTTTTAATATTTTGATTTGGGTTTTACATATAACTTTATAAAGAATGTGTCAGATGTTTTTTCCTGTATAGAAACCTTTATTTTAAAACAATTTACAGCTATATTTCAGGAAATATGTGACGAGTTTAAATTTGTCTTCCGTGTGAGCCGATAAAAATCAATAAAAATCATTTTAATATAGCACTTTTCAAGGAACCCAAAGCACTTTAACAATTTCTTTAACAAGTTCCTTTGAGCAACAATGATCCAGTCCTTATGTACTTTTACTGAAGTAGAGGAACTGAGCTAAACTTTAGATGATAAACTGTGATCACTTCCTCACATTGTTTAAAAGAGTTGCTAAACTGAGTAAATAGAAACACGCTGACTGTAATAAAAGACCACAGCATGAACATCTTCTGCTGAAATATTTACAAATCACCATGTGTTTGTCATTTCCAAAAGCAGCTCCATCATCTCTGGGTTCCTCTCGTCGTCGTCCAATCACAGCCCGTTCTCTGGCTCTTATGTAAAGCTGTCGGAGAGCAGCTTGAAGCACAGCTTGACAGAAATAAAGGCCAGCGATGGTTGAGTGCAACAGCGGGACTTAATGATTAATTTAGCAGCAGATAGATGACGAGCCCACAGGATATACGCAGATTACATAAGGTTAGAGATCCCTGCGTCCGCACACAAACACACGCGGCGTTAATGATGAACTGCCGCCGTCCGCTGTTTAATTGGCTGCTTCACACTGGCTCCGAGTCAGTGTTTGGTGAGTTTTTGTCATGCAACCACACTCTCCCTGTACTTTCTCCCCGCGGCAGCTGGTTAAACACACATCTGGGCCAGCTTTTACTCACTCTTATAAACAGTGGGACAGTGCTGCATCACTCTGCTGCTTTAGATTTGATTAAGAGTGCATTTCATTCGCTGTGTTTGCAATTGCACAGCTTCTCCATTGCATTTAAGTTGTCTTAGAGTCCACTTAATCCTGTACACAAGCTAGTTTTTACACGTGAGAGCCTCCGTGGCCGGGAGCGCCATCTGTGAAGTTAACTCTAGCTGCAAACAGTAACAGCAGCCAAGTAAAACACATCAGTACAGTGGCACATTGTAATGCATGTGTAAAGGCTGCATGGGAAAATCATTAACCTGATAAACACCAGCGAGTAGCCCGAGAGCACAGGGATAACTGGGCTAAATACCAGCCGTGAGTAAATATATGCATCGGGAACGGAAATAAACAGGTCACGTTGGGTGAGGACGAACTGAACTGAATGGTCCATTTTTAGAAGCCACAAAACACAACAATATTACATTAGCTTTTTAAATTCTCACATTCCTTCAATTAACAACACAGACATCAGTATTTTCACATAAGTCACGTTTTTTTTGTGGATTGGGTCACAGTTTCTGGTCAGTGAGGTGTTGTGTAAATCTATTGACTCCAGTTTAAATAAAGACAGACCAGAAAGTGTTGCATCTTTATATATTTTCATCAAGTCAGTCATCCATCGTCTTGTTTTATCTTAAAGCTCCAGAACCTGATTTTTGTCTCAGACTCTCCTCCAACAGCAGCAGTAACCTTTCCTGCTTCTTTTATTTTAAAAAAAAGTAAAACCAGACCAATTTTTCACCACAAAATACTAATACGTTACATTAAATCAAAGTTTAGAGCTGACACTTTTATCTTTGGAGTTTATCGTTGTAGACTATTGGTTTACAAGTGTGTTATTCTGTTGTAAAATACGTCTTATTTTAGAGAAAAACAGCTCAAAAAAGAGAAACAGCAGCAAATTAAACATGGATAAATGTTGACAATGTTTTGACGCAGTGTTTAAAGAGACAGAGATAATTACAGGATCACTACAGTCTACAACAAGAAACTCCAAAGATAAAAGTTTCAGGTAAGATCTAAACTTTGATTTAATTTAATATAACACAGTTTTGACTTTTTTTATCTTGTCTTTTTTGAGCTGTTTTGCTGGATAATAGATGCATTTTGCAATAGAATATCCCATTTCTCTGTATTACCGATAGACCTTCAGTGTCGACCAATGGGAGCGTTCCTTTTCCTGAATTGAGCTGTGATTGGCCAAAATCCTGCTTAAAATCCTTAATTGTAAAGCCTCGATCACATCTTAAGGTCTAACACAGATGATTCCTGTTACAATAAGCTTTAGGGGATTAAAGTGTCAAACTAAATGCAACAGTAATTCTTTGGGCAAACTCTGAGTTATGTTTTTGAATGATTTCTTTGGCGCAGAAATGGGAAAAGTGCTCCCTCTGTTTCGACTCCTTTGGCTCCAAAACACTTCACAATCGTTTAATGTGACACACTCGACCTTGTGAACGTCTTTGTTTTGGTTGTGGTGAAGCGAGGTCACCATGTGCTGCGTGTCCTCAGGCTAATCGGACTCGAAATGAGCTGGGCCTGTTGCAGAGGGGGCAAAAAACTGTGTGAAGGGTCCTGGAGCTTATTATGGTACAGCATACCTACATAATGGTTTAAGTTATGCAATGAATGAATGTGTTTGGTTAAATAAGATTAACTGGACTTGGTTGGTGCTGTCAGCTTCAGTGGAGTGTATCCTGAGGCCGGTTTTGAGAAGATTTGAGAACAGCTGTGATCATTTTCTTGACGATTTTTCTCATTGTTTTCGTCATATTTTTGTGTCTGAAAATGAAGCGAAAAATAAATAAAAAGTAATGAATGAGAATGAAATCTAAATGAATAAAAACAAAAATGAACAGAGATGAAAAGAGAACCACTTTAAATATAAACTATGTTAACAATGATGATGTTGTTAAACCTATTCTACAGTTATTTTACAGGATTCAGTTAAAAATGTTTATTATTCAGAGAAAGCAGACATCTCCTACTCATTTTATTATTATTGAGATGCTCTTTTATTTAAACAATTTTAAATAAAGATGCATTTGTGTTTGGAATAACTCGAGTGAAATTCAGATCAACACCAGCCGTAACAGGTTAGAAGTAATTATTTCTTAAAAACACTGAAAATGCATTACACTTTATATTTTAGTCGACTATATCTACAGTAGATTTAGTCACTGAAATCTAAAAGGTAATGCATTTTTATTGTTTTAATCATTTCTCTCTGAATGAAATAAAACTACTACTAACCTGTTACGACTGGTCGAATAAATATATACTATTACGACTAAAACTAATAAGGATTAGACTAAATTATGACTAAAACTAAGTTAAAATTTGCTGTCAACATTAACTCTGGAGAACATTAGAGTTCAGGGTCCTAGTTTTATGCTGTCGTTAGCCTGTTTAACTCTGGGGTGTCGCCACTGTTTCCCCGGAGGATACCTGACCTATGACCCCCAGCAGCCTAGGGGTCATTAGGCTTTGACTTCAGCCGTTACAAGGGTTGGTTCCCACTGAGAGGGCACAAGGCACAGACCCCAGGGCCACAAACACACGGACTCTTCTGCTGACTCTGCAAACTTCATTTTAATAATGCCTCTGAAGTTCGTTTTTTTCCTCCAAACATTATTAAATTACCGCCAAGAGTCACAGTGTCTGGCACAGCTTTATTAATTAGCGCAGAGAGCAGAGAGTGATTTACGCTCAAAGTCTTTGGTGTCAGAGTTTAGAGCAGTGGAAATAGGTATCATTAGTGTGTGGGACGCTCTAAGTAGTGGCCGTACGTTCATAATGACAGCTTTCATTAGGAATCTGAGAGGATCGGTCGTGTGTGGTGTGTGTGAGTCTGGGTTCGGTCGTATAACACATGCACACACCTTTTAATACGACTTTGATTCCTCTCTCATCATAATTTCAGTAAATGCCAGAGTCTGCTTTCTCTCACACACACAGACCTCTGTATAATTAATATTTGGAGCTAGTTTTCATTCATTTCCTCCAATAAACCCAAGTTATTAGGTTTGACTGATGTTTCATGCCCAGTTCTGGCAGCGGCCTCCTGAAGCCAGCTGTAAAATAACGTATTTTGCAACAGAAAAACCCATTCCCATTTGGACCTTTTCAAAAACCTGGTTTCAAAATGCTTTACACAATCCGAAAAGATGAGGAAAATAAATATAACACCCACAAAAAACAATAAAAGGATAAAATTAGACAGCCAAAAACTTAATAAAATAACAATAAACAGATGAAAAACAGAGTAAAATGCAGCATAATCCCAGGAATTAGATAGATAAAAGACAAAAAAGCTTTTCTGGAAAAGTATTTAAAAGAGATTTACCTGAAGTGAGCTGTGATTGGTCAAAATCCTGCTGTGGACTGATCATTCTCATCTATTAAAATCCTTCATTATAAAGACTAGATCACGTCTTAAGGTCTCATTTTTTCAGATGATTCCTTTTACAATAAACTTTAGGTGATTCAACTGAAAAACTAAATGCAACAGTAAAAAAAAAATCAAGTAATGGAGCTTTAAGTGTCCTGAAATCTTCGATCTAATCTCCTTTTGTGTGACTTTTACAAATAGCCAGTTCTTTGTGCTGGAAAGACAACTCAATTCCCATTTTTCACCGACCTTGAGATGTCAAAATGCAGAAATGCTAAACACGAGCTAATTGGGCTCACGTGTAAATTACATTCTGTGCTTGTCCTTTAGCTGAAGTCAATTGAATTAAACACCATTTAAAGTGTTGTGTAAGAGACTAAATAGGTTCCCTGTTGGTTTGATGGATGTGAGTTTCCTGCTAAGCCTCCTCTGGATTAACATGAACCCATAAATCATGTTTGATTACGTCTCACTTTCGCTCTGACACTGTCTCTGGTTAAACTGATTGTTACCAAGCAGTGTCACAGTCAGAAACACGCCGCTTTTAAACTCACATTTGTGGCTTTATCTTAATCGCATCGCAGCCTTTTAATGCTGTTACAGGGCTCCATCTAAATCCAGTTTTGAACGTTTCCTGCTCTGAGTTCAGCCAATCGAGTCCCTTTGAATAAAAAGACACGCTTTAGCAGAGTAACTCGGTCAATAAGGCCGCACTTGAACCGAGACCACCTAGGAGAGGCTTTCTGAGTAGATCCTTGCTGCAGCCATCGCAGTGAAATAAAGACACCATTCATTGACTTATTGGCCCAAATCGTGTTGACTTAAGCAGTGGGGGGAGAAAACAGCAAAACATTTACTTATTCAGCCTCCACTTCTGCCTGAACAGATTGAAATGTGCTGCACTAATCACGTAACCTCTGTTCAACTTTAAATCACGAAGCATCAACAGAGCTCAGTGAAGCCTACGAGACAAAAACAGAGCTGACACCGACATTATGTTCTCTGCTTTGACCTTTCTGTCGTACCTTTGTTTATGGCACATCACGTCTTCATACCTGCTCAGTGTTGTTACTTTTAAAACTAACTAAGGCTGGGCCACATGGCAAAAGGATCTTTTTAATTATTATTATTTTATTTTTATGATTTTTTTTGTCTTGCTACTGACCTAAAAAGGTAATTCAATAATTCAAATTTATTTATTTATTTATTTATCTATTTATTTATTCATTTATTTATTTATTTTTTTTTTTTTTTTTTTTTTTTTTTTTTTTTTTTTTTATTTTTATTTTATTTTTTTATTATTATTATTTATTATTATTATTTATTTATTTATTTATACCAATATCAAACCACTAAAGCAAAGCAGCAGCAGTGTTCCCTTACTCTAACAGTGAAAATGAACCAGTTTAGGTTAGATACTTTTTAGTTTGATCCCTTGTCTCCATAAACCACGTCTAATATCATTTCCGCTGAACAAAGCCTCATATAAACACATTAAAACTGGCTAATTTGCGTAAATCAATAAAGTACACGGTGCTGCAGAGATACTATTCATTTTCTGTTGATCAGTTTCCAGTCTCTTCACAAATATGATGCTTTCTCTGTGATTATTAGTGTTTTTATCTCCACAGACTTTATTAGAGCTGCTCTGGAGCTAACAGCAGCATTAGCTTCAACACAGTGAGCAGCAGCTTCAGAAGAAATGTTTTTTCTGTTAAATTTGATTTAGCAATGTGGTCAACTTTTACAGCGTCCAAAATTAATAACTTAAACTAATTTCATTCATCCAACAGTCCTAAAACCAACTAATGGGGAAGTAATGTTTTCATTTAACCCAGAAAAAGGCATCATCTTCTTGACATTCTTCATCCAGGACATTTAGTGACATAGACACGACTCAACTGGAGACAAAAGAGACTGAGCAGCTGAAAGGAGCCGGATTCAGCTCGATTAACCCCGTTTGCTTGAGTGAACTTTAGTGTTTGTGTGACGGCTGGTGCTGGATAATAAATACACGTCGATCAGTCCAACATCACCTTCGGAAGATTAAGTTATAGCAATACCACTTTCAGAAATCACTACTTTACTGGATACTGCTTCAAGTGAAAAGATAATGTTTTGTTTCTGTTTTGTCCAAATTGAAGTCTCTAAGATGAAGAAATTTAGCCCCAATAGTAGTTAATACATTTTGAATTAAGAAGATGGTTGGTGCTGAGGTCACATTGTGTTCGGGCTGTAAAAAAATGTAAATGTTTTCACTTTTTTGTGGTGTTTTTGAAATATTAGTGCCATCAAAATTATAAACACTATCTTCTGAAATCTTCCACAAAATACATAAACAAGGGCTGGTAAAATGTTCAGTTTGGTTCAGTCGATAGTTAATTTGACAACGCTGCAGCTCATTTGTGTTTCCTGAGGCTAACATGGCTAACGCTCGAGCTAACGATGGAAAAACTAAAAAGACACGCTGCTAAATAGATAATGGTGCTTTAAGAGATTAAAAAATGAAAAGAGTAAAGTCATGTGTGATTTACAGTTTTAAATATATAACGTTCTAAAGACACAAGTTCACTCAAATAAAGTTCTGAAGCACCAAGTGAATGTATTAATGCACTTTAAGTTACTGTATTTTGTAAAAGTTTCTCATTTAAGTTATTTTTAAGGTTTTTGTCAGGTTTCTGGACTGTCATAGAGACTCAGTTTTGAATCTGAACAATCCAAAATTAATACTTTTCTGTCAAACTTATTACAATTTACAAGCTATAGAAAAGTTGACAAAGTTAAATCCTTCAAAATAAAGTGAATTACCTTCTGTTAAATTAAAGATTCAGTGTGTTTATTAAACATTAATCATGATTAATTGCTCACATCAATAATATAAACATAAAAATACACATTTAAACATGTTTTAACAATACATTATTATAGTAAAGCATCTAAATGTTGTCTCTGCTTAAGTCTGTTTGCTGTATTCATGTTGTAGGTGTATTTGTTTAATCATGAGACTAAGAAATCACTCATTAAAGCTCAAACTCTCTGTGTGAACTGAGCCTCTGAACATTAAACCAACCAGTTTCATCAAAATATGTGAATGCTTTTAGAAGAATGTGAGTAAAAAAAAAACCAACAACCACATTTAGAGCAGTTTGTGATTGATGTGGATAAAGTTTGGCAGAGTTGTGAGAAAGTCGCAGCCAAGACTTAATTATACAAAGGGCTGGTGTACAGTAAAAGTGATTCTGTAAATTCTGCAGTGCTCCAGGATTAGCCTCGCGCTCCTTTGTCTCCTAATGAGTGCACTCAGGATTAAGTTCTGCCCAGTTTAAAGGCACAAAGACTCCAATTGTTCTCACGTTTTTATGCAAATAATCTATATAAGCTGAATTAAGACTGAGATGAAAACTAAAAATACAGTACAATACAATCAATAAAAAGGCACTGACAGTTCCTCTCTGTGTCTTACTGCCATCACACATTTATTATCAGTTTTTATTTGCCGTTCAGAGCAGTGTTGAATTAATAACATCACCACACCTTTAAACTGGAGTCTTTTACAGATAATAAATTGGGTAATGTCTGTCAGACTCTCACCAACAACAACCTGGAGTCAGGATCAGTGAGATATTAAGGATATATGTCTAGACAGGAACGTAATTTATCACACAAATCATTATTTAATCTCTTTTTAATGTTGACTGTAATAGAGATGAGATTTACAGTGTTACAACGGCACCTGTTTGTTGTAGTTATTTTCTTCAAAAAGGAAACATTTCCAAGAAACAAAAAAACCTTGGACAAAAAGGAGCGCTCCCATTGGTCGACACTTGTCACATGACGTTCCAGGAAGTTAAATAGCTGCAGATAAAGTGTATTTTCAGCTGAATATGTCTTTTAACAGAGAAACAGCTGAAAAAAGAAAAGCATCAACAGAGAAAAGGGAGGCAACGTAAAACACAGATAAATACTGTCAATTCAATCACGTAATGTTTAACGAGGAGGAGATAATTGTCGTCCTGACGCTGAAGTCACAGCTAAGCTAACGCTAAACTCTAAACTTCAGTTTGGTCAAATGTAGTAAAAATTAGTATTTTGGAGGAAATATTGGTCTGGTTTTATTTTTTTAATAAAAGAGAAGCAGGAGAGGTCTCTAGGCTGATTTTGGAAGAGAATAGAGTTAAGCTAAACGTAAAGTTAAATGTTAAATCTGACTTGGTTGTAGCATTAAAAGCTAATATATGCGGCTAACTCAATAATCAAATAGTTATTTATAAATGTCAACTGTAACACGCCGATGTTAAGAGTTAAATAGATGCAAACACAACAAACTGAGAACAACATGTTTATTACTTGGCAACTGCGTCTTCCAAAAGCACATAAACACATCATAAGATACAGACTTATGTAAGATGTAGCCTAGCTTGTTCTTCGAAACCTTTTATGACACGAGCAGAGAAAAATAAGCCAGAGGCAGCGTGACCTTCATGTTTTTCTGTTTACGTGAGTTACTCTGTGTCTCTGTCCGACTCCGAATAAAACTCTGATTATAATCGGACTAATGCAATAATTCCATTTCCTCTACCTTCATGTAAACGTACTGAGTGATATTGTGGGAACCCTTTGGTAAATGCAGAACTTCTGGAGCTTGTTCTTGTTTCAGTCCTGGCCGTTGTGCGTGGCTTTAGGGAGACGCTTCACATCGATCACCTGCCACAGAGACAGACACAAGGCACCTGGCTCTGAACTCTCTCTGACTTTACATTTCTCCTGAAGCACAAACCCATAATTCACTGTCAAACTGTGGATTTACTTGATCTCACATGTAGAATGGCTTGTGCACCTGTGGCAATGCAACTTTACATTTGTCTCATTCCAATAACATTTGGCTTTAGTCAAGTAGTCCTCTCTTTGGAGTCAAAAAAAGGCATCACCAATACCCATTTATATCATGAGGCAGAATTAATGAGCCTCAAGTCGGCCATTTTGTTCATAATGTAATTAAATTGACCCTATTTCTATAAAGGAGCGTTTCAAATTAGGATAATGCACTGACGAATCTGACCACTGTGGCCTCTGGAAAATAAATTGTGACGCAGGCCTCTTCCTAAAGTGTGATCTGTTTCATCAAAACTAATGTCAAAGCTGCTAATTGACAGAAGGGCCACGTACAAAGCTCTGATCAATGATGTGAAAACAAAAGCAGAATTACAGAAGAGGAACAGGCCCGCGGCACAGATCAGATCAGAGCAGGCAATTATAGGTTTATGTAAACTATATTTACACATGTCCTGCCCACACCTCTGTAAACCCTCATGCTCTTACACTGTTGGCACCAGAACTAATATAATACTAATAGCTATTATAAACATTAAACAGACTGTTCCTGATATTGTTTTTTCTATTTTGGAAATGGTTCAAACCCACATCATTTATTGTAAAAGCATTATTTGTGGGAAAAAAAACTTTATGATCCATCTACTGTTTATTCTAAGGGATTGTAATAGATGAGAACCTCTATTCAGGAACAGAAAACCTTGGACAAAAAAGGAGCGCTCTCATTGGTCGACACTTGTCACATGACGTTCCAGGAAGTTTAATAGCTGCAGATAAAGTGTATTTTCAGCTGAATATGTCTTTTAACAGAGAAACAGCTGAAAAAAGAAAAGCATCAACAGAGAAAAGGGAGACAACGTAAAACACAGATAAATACTGTCAATTCAATCACGTAATGTTTAACGAGGAGGAGATAATTGTCGTCCTGACGCTGAAGTCACAGCTAAGCTAACGCTAAACTCTAAACTTCAGTTTGGTCAAATGGATTAGTATTTTGGAGGAAAAACTGGTCTGGTTTTAGTCTCTAGGCTGCTTTTGGAGGAGAGTGGAGCTGTAATACATTTCTTTTATTACATGCATATTAAAGGTAACACGTGTGATTCTCTGAAGATTGGTGAACATAAATAAGCCTCTAGTGCCCTCACTCAGATTAGACCCATGCTTTTTTATAATAGCCCTGGTTTCTGTCCTACATCCTGCCACAGCTATTGGACTATTGTTCCCCATTAACACAGATTACACAGAAAACAAACAACCATCCTTTCAGTTGACATCAATGAGTGTGACACCAATGCACAGCCGAGCATAATTATTCTGCCCCAGTACAGTGCAGTCCCTCCCCCTCGTTCCATCTCATGACACTATACTCGTCCTGTATCATTTTACTTCTATTAAAACCTATTACACATAAACACACAGTGACATTTCCTCAGTGAGTGTCCAGAGAACTGTCTACGGACGTTTCCAGGAGTTGATTAAAGTGCAATAGTCTGTAATCAACACAGACACCAGTCCGTCCCTCTGGTATTACGAGTCTCGATCTTAATATACTCAGCCTTGGCCTTAATTTGACCTAAAAGCGGCCCCCGACCCCCTTTTGTCTGGCCGTGCAGCTTGAGACACAATAGGGAACAATTCCAAGCCATGTGTGCTCAGTCTGATTGTCATCCTCCTAATTATGTAACACAGTATGTGCATGTTTTGGAAAATACAGAAGCAATACATTTAGCAAGAAAATGGGAAACATCACTAAAAATGGAACTGTCAGGTCAATGTTAGCTTCTGTGAGTGATGCTAGCCACTAAAGCTTGGTTTAACACAACCCTCAGTGACTCCACCACCTCAGGCTGTAGGAGGCCACATTATCTAGTAAATAAATAAAACCTTTATACATAATTAAATCAATAAGATTAAGAAGAAGCCAGTCTATAAAAGTAAGATTTAAGAAGTGAAGTTTAAAAGAAGCCTTACTACATATAACAAAGAAAATAGACCATTACACTGGACCCTACAGTCATATTTGTACAAAATACACTAAAATCACCCACTGTTTCAGAAAAAGACTTGTTCTTTCTCCCAAACTTGCCGTCTTAAACGTCTCTACTGATAAACAAACATGGCCGCCATTGACAGTGAGGTTACATGTAGAGGGATTAGCGCCCTCTGCTGGAGAAATGTCACACAAGGTTGATTTTAAACCCTTATTGTGATATATTTATCTGTAGGGCTGCAAAATTATGGAAAAAAAAAATCATATTCACAATTATTTAAGTCAATATTCATTCTCATTGACTTTGGAAATATGTTGGATTTATTGATAAAAACATTGAATTCTCCTTAAAATAAACATTCAAACATACAAA
Source organism: Rhyacichthys aspro (assembly GCA_036850595.1). Classification (NCBI taxonomy): domain Eukaryota; kingdom Metazoa; phylum Chordata; class Actinopteri; order Gobiiformes; family Rhyacichthyidae; genus Rhyacichthys; species Rhyacichthys aspro. The sequence continues at coordinate 32,023,056 of CM072159.1, forward strand.
TAAATAGCTTAAAAATAAACAGAGATAATAATTAAAATAAATAATGTAGTGCACTTTCAGAATCTTGTGGAAAACAGGTAACAATAAATAAATATAAAAGAATATGAATAAAAGAAAGAAAGAAAGAAAGAAAGAAAGGAATAATTTTTTTTTTTTTTCTTGATTAAATAGGTTTTGTGATCGTTGGTAGCCAAAATTTAAATTGAAAATCTGATTACCTGCTTATGGTGCATGTGTTCCCATAACTTAACACTCCAACAAACAATCCTAAACCATATTTAACCAGAGACTGGCGTTTGCAGCTCCTCTGAGGACAGCGGATTAACGAGCAGCAAGTCTGAACTCGAGAGGTTTCACTGACACCGCTCTCTATCTTTGTCTCTCTCTTCTCGGACCCCCGGAGTCTAACAAAAGTCCGAGAGGGCCCCACTCGGATCCAGGGCCTCAGCGTGATGCCATACCACACACATGACAAACACATCCCTGCACACACTGTCAGACACACACTCCTCTCAAGGCCAGTATATAAAACATTTAATTACAATCGTTTCTACGCAGGGGACGATCCTTGAGCGAATCTGGGCATATTTTATGGACAGCTGGAGGATGAATCACCGCCAGGAAGAAATAATAGAAAGACGAGAGAGAAGAAGAGCTGCATGTTCCTCATGTCAGCGGGAATTTGCAGGAAAGACAGAGTGTGCTGCTTTTAGTTTTACTGCAGCTGGACTTGAAGGCACTTTGCTGTGGTCTCCATGTTCATGCTCCGACTGGTTCACAAATTAATTACACGTGTGAAGCATTTGTAGTCTAATCCCACGATGATCCACTTTACAAATTTGGACGGGAGGATGTCGGCCGAGTCCAGGAACGCTTTGTAAGAGATAGTCATCAGTTGTAGACATATTTATAGGCGGCCTTTTTGAAGACAGTATGCCTTGAAAATAGCAAAAATAAATACTGTATAGAGTGCACGTTCTGTTACAGTACAACATGAGTAAATCAAACTGTGGTAAAAGGTCATTACATGTTTTTTTTTTACAGTTGCATTTAGTTTTTTTGTTGAATCACCTAAAGTTTATTGTAACAGGAATCATCTGTGAAAAAATTAGACCTTAAGATGTGATCTAGTCTTTATAATTAAGGATTTTAATAGAAAAAGGTAAAAAGGAGCGCTCCCATTGGTCGACACTGATGTCAACAACGAAGGAACAAGGAAATAAACGAAGGAAATGGGTTATTCTGTTGGAAATACGTCTTATTTTACAGAGAAACAAAGACAAAAAAATAGAGAAACAGCAGCAAATGAAACATGAATAAATGTTGTGTTTAATGAAGTAAACTCCAAAGATAAAAGTTTCAGATCAGCTCTAAACTTTGATTAAAGTAACGTATTTTGTGGTGAAAAATTGGTCCTGTTTTACCTTTTTTAAAATAAAAGAAGCAGGAAAGGTTACTGCTGCTTTTGGAGGAGAGTCTGAGACTGGGACAAAAAATAAATAAATCAGGAATTGCAACTTCACAAACTGTGGTGCAGAAAGTCATATTTAGAAGGTTGTCAGTAAGATATGTGTTGGATCTGTTGTGGTTTATTAGTTTGAGTCGTCACATTAAAAGAAATGTCACTCGTCTAAGAAGGATCTCTCTCAGCTTTGGTCTAAAAGATGTTTCACAATAAAATGTGTGTGAATGTGAGAAGAGACGGGACATGAATGCACCAAATGGATGTGGTCAAATACAGATGAATGCTAATGTGCAGGAAATCATCAACAGTGAATCATAAAAACAGTGGAGCAGAGAAAATGATGACAGAGATGTGGAGTTTCTGATCAGTCACAGTCTTTACTTGTTGGTCCAGATATTTTGAAATCTGTAAAAGCCTCCAGTGTATTTCATCTTTGAACATTCTCACCTGAACAAACAGCTTTTTTAAGAGCTTGAGCAGTAAACGTCGGTGTAAAAGTGTCAACATCCATATCATTAACTGGTATATGCACCTGAATGGGTTTGTATGTGTGTAAAAGGCCTGTACGTATACATACACAGTAAATGCACAGAGCGAAGCTGTTCTCAGACCCCTGCCCTCCCCATTCCTCTACAAGTCCACATGTGTTTTATTAGCAGGCAGGCCTATTTGACTGTAAATTCCTGCAGCGGGCTGGCCTGGGGATACGCACAGCCAGAAGGTTGAGAAAGACAGATTACTAACAAAAAGAGGCACTTCTTTTTTTGGCCGTTCCTCCGGTTTTGTTTGTTCTCAGATCCCCCTGCAGCTCCTTCTCTTTTTTTTATATTCTTTCTTCTCCAAACTACAGATTGCACCTAGATTATATTTCACTAAGTGTCTTTGAATGTCTTTTTTTTTTTTGCAATAGTGCTTCCAATCTTCCTTTTGTTCCTTCCTCTTCACTTTGTTTCTGTAAAGTTGCACCATATTTTTGCTCTGAGACTCCAAAACCGCACTGTTCCCACAACAGCAAACACTTAAGACAGAAGAGCTGTGGCTTAAACAATGGTTTCCGCTCGCCTCGGGATAAAACAACTCACTCTGCTCCGTCCCGACACACTCACAGAAACACACACTGATCAGAAACATGCACATTCTCCAGCCTCACACAGAGATATATTATTAAAATTTATGTTAGCGCGCTCACGTTCCTCTCCATCAACGTGACAATCACAATTAGAGGGTCGTGACCTGTGCCCCTGTCATGCCCCCTGACCCTGATAACCCTCCTCAGGCTGATGCACTGTGGGTAAAACACCACCAGTGGCCATTCAGTGAACTGCACCACTTCAGACTGATGTTTTTGTGAAGTCTTTGTGTTGGGACGTCCAGGAGCTTAATTTATGGATTCATTAGTAAGCTTTTTAGGTCTGTATAGTTTAATTTTTAATTTTTTTTGCCCCCTGACCATGATAACCCTCCTCAGGCTGATGCACAGTGGGTAAAACAGTCAGCTTTCACTTAAAAAGAGCACCACCAGTGGCCATTCAGTGAACTGCACCTCTTCAGACTGATGTTTTTGTGAAGTGTTTGTGTTGGGACATTCATTTGTGAGCTTTTTAGGTCTGTATAGTTTAATTTTTAAAGTCTTGATGCACCTCGTTCGAATCCCACTCAGCTTTGATCGCCGGTGATTGGTAGAAAGTCTTTTTTGCTTTATATTTTAATTCCCTTTAGGTCAGATTACTCATGTACCTCAGGATGTAAGCGAAGACGGACGGTAACACATACATGCACTGACACTATCATTATTATTGCTCCTGTCTGCTTCTCCAAACAGTGTGTGATAATAATAAGTTTGTTGTTGTTTGGGACCATGTACAAATATATTAATTTCACAAGAAAAGAGATGCTTTGTACCACATTTAGCTACAAAATTAACATTAATTCATAGTTAAAATACTTACTATAATTGTTACTATTCATTATCAAACTGTTCCTTAGGCTAAATTCATCATTAATTTAAAATACAAATAAAGTAAAAATTGTAATTTGTAAAAATCCCATACAGACCCATCTCACTGAAGCAAAGAACAAAAGTACAGAGTCGTATTTGTACAAAATACACTAAAATCACCCTTGTGTTTTAGAAGACGTTCTTTTTCCAAACTTGCCGTCTAAACAAACATGGCCGCCGCTGACAGGGATGTCACACAGAGAGGGATCTGCGCCCTCTGCTGGAGAAAAGTCACACAGACTGTTCTAATTACAATATACAAGTTAAATAATCTTAAACTGTGTTAAACAACTGTGAAGTCCTAAAGTGTCCTGACAGCACCAGAGAGGCCCAAACACACTCGGCTTTACATCGCGTCCTGGAAAATTAATCCCATTCCAGAGTTTAACGCTGGACACTGAACAGACTAACAGTTGTCACTTTTTCAGATCTTCAATGCCCAATAATCGATGGGAAAAGTTAGTGAAAGAGTGAAAGAGTGAAGAGGTACAAACTCCTCACGATAACTTTACAAGAGGTGACGCCATCGTGCTGCACAGTTTAATTACTTCTGTAGCAGCGGGTCTGGTTTCCATTATGCGCTAACAGCTCTGCTCTCCTTCCCACCGCCTTGTCCTCAGCTGGCATCTCTTTCTCCTCAAATACACACCCATCCCGTCCACTTTTTCCCTTCTGCATTCGGAGCGTGTCATATACAACATTGTCTGCAGAAATAACAAGTTACATTTCTTTTGGCTTTGACTTTTATGAATAGTTTGATGTTGTGAAGTGTGTTGCTACAGAAAGCAGGCACAGCAGTGTTTTTCCATGTGTTTACCTTGATGATGTGTGAAGGTTAAATTCTGGCATTGACCTGAATACGGACAGTCTGCATCACATATGTAATCTTTGTATTATTCTGCTCTGTGTTCGTCTCAGCTTCAAAGACAGGATGTGGACTCAGGGTTTTACCGCGAAGCTAGAGACAAACAGCGATTAGGAATAAAAGGCTGAAGGCAGTGAACAGAGCCTGACGGACGACGGGATGTGGTCGCAGCATCGACACGACGGACTGGATCACTGCGAGGATGCTTTTGTTTCCTATGTTTGCTGATTTAAAACAATGCACTTTGTCGAGTAATGCCTCTGCACAAAGCTGCCTTGTCTCCACGAGAAGCATTATGACGTGTGTTTATGAGAATGTGAACAAACAACGGAGGATTTCTATTCTTTTCTGCCAAACAGAGATTGCACCTCGAGGGACAGAAACGTCAGCTTTGGTCAAGCGTCTCATAATGACTTGGCACAAAACTCTCAGCAACTGCTTTTGATTGAAAGCTATGAATTTTTAATATAATTGTTCATGTTCCCCACAGTTTAGGCCCCACTGACTATTCCTTAATCTTTTTTCATTGTGTTTTTTTTCTCTTTTACTGAACACAAATAACTTAAAAATTAAAAATATTGCAATGAATGCTGCAGGTGGCATTTATTAGCACTTTAATAAGATAAGTACATTATCAAATCCTTACATTAAGAGCTTTATAAGCGTGAGGTTTGTCACTTAACTGTATATACAGCAGCATAAAAGCCTGCCCATAATGTTATCTAGCCTGCTAATTAGCTTGCAGGGAGCTAAGTGCTCTCTAATGAGAAATTACAGCCAATGACTCCACTAACTAGCTTAAATTTAGATTAAAACTAGTCAGACTAAAGGTAAACATTTGCACATTAGCTGATAGTAAACACTGGAACAATATAAACGTGTTTTATTTGTCCTGATTCCTGTCGCATTAGCTTTAGCTGTTAGCTTTAACGTTGTAGGTTTGTTACTATTCTAGTATTTTCATGATTTTTGTCATCTTTGTGAGTTACATTATCATTATTTCCCACAGATCTGCAGCTGCCACTCTCTGTTCTGTCCACAACAGCCTCACTTTCACATGACAGCAGCCGGATGCCTCTGTAATCATGCGCGTGCTGTCACATTACCATCACTGTCTTCCCATAAACCTCACAGTAAATAAAGTCCCATAGTCTGCTCCTGTCTCGTATTTTAAGGTCAGGGTGCACCTATAAGAAACATTTCATTGCATTAAATAAATTGGAAAAACTGTAATAACAAAACATGTCCCTGGGAAAACACAAAGGTTAATAACTCTGCCTCTTTCCTGGTTTAAAAGCCCTCTCCTGCAGAGTCTTTATGTCAGAGGAGGTATGTTTGGCACAGGTTCCCACCATGTCATCTCCTGCTGCCGCTTTAAGAGGTACCACCCCTCGTCTCATTACCTGCAGAGCTTCGGGCTGAGGAGGATGTGGTCTGCTCAGCCAGGATTTACTAATGTTTTGCCCCAACACTGTTCAGACTCCAGCTGTGGGCACACACACAAATACCTGAACTCCTGCGCGTACACACACACACACACACACACACACACACACACACACTATTAGCTGTATTAGAAAAAACCCATGCATTGGTTTGTGCTCGGGAGGTGAATGACTAAATACAGAGGAAATCTTAAAAGCTCTGTCTTTTAGTTGTGTCGCTTTTTAAGATACTTTTTAAGATAGATTGAGGGTAAAGTAGTTCCTATGTTTTTTGAGTATTACTTAAAAAACTCAATTTAATAGTTCATTAAAGCTGCAGTCCCTGATTTAGTTTTTTCATCCCAGTCTCAGATTCTCCTCCAACAGCAGCAGTAACCTTTTCTGCTTCTTTTATTTAAAAAAAAGGTAAAACCGGACCAAATTTTCACCACAAAATACTAATACGTTACATTAAATTACAGTTACATTAAGTTACAACATTTATCCATGTTTCATTTGCTGCTGTTTCTCTATTTTTATCTTTTTTTGAGCTGTTTCTCTGTAAAATAAGACATATTTCCAACAGAATAACCCATTTCCTTGGTTTATTTCCTTGTTCCTTCGTTGTTGACATCAGTGTCGACCAATGGGAGCGCTCCTTTTTACCTGAAGTGAGCTGTGATTGGACAAAATCCTGCTGTGGACTGATCATTCTCATCTATTAAAATCCTTCATTATAAAGACTAGATCACGTCTTAAGGTCTCATTTTTTCAGATGATTCCTGTTACAATAAACTTTAGGAGATTACACTGAAAAACTGAAAAGAAAATCAGCCAATGGACTTTTATTATGTCACTTCAAAGACATGTTACTGTTCCCACTCCTTCGTGGACATACCAAACCTGCGATCCTCAGATACAGAAGTGTGATTGTCAGTGTCCACATTTGCTCAGTTGTTCCGTTTTGTTCCAGTTCCGTCTGGTCATACTGGGGTCAGCCAGCCGTGTGTGGCCAGGAACAGGGATACAGCTCATCTACCCACGTGAAGCCCCTCCTCAAACAAAAGTTACACTGTGAACAGGGATTTCTGCTGTGAATCTGGAGTCTCAGGGCATTTCCTGGCTCTGGTTCAGTTGGAGCAGAGAGAGCGCTGTTAGGAAGACACAAAACAAAACATGATGGGGGTACAGGAGCAGATAGAGGGCAGGACGTGGAAAATGGAGAATAAGAAGAGGTGCGTTATGGGAAAGAGACATAGATATGATTAGTGCCAAGGCTTAGGTCTCTTTGTAGCGTGTCCAGGCCGTCTTTTCAACTGGATCGCTGCCACATTCCAGACAAATGCAGCCCCGTGTCTCCGGTCTGTGTGTCTGAAGCTGCTAACGTAGCATTATCTGCATGATTTGGTGATAGGGGGATGTCCAGTTAATTATTACTAGCCCCAGCCAGGTCAGTGTAACTCTGCACTCTCCACAAAGCACTTTAAGAGGAGGAAGTGCTTTTTGTTTATCCGTCTTTGTCACATATTTCAGTAAATGATACGTTTGGTCACGACGAGAACTAATACATTTTGTATGCGTCACAGGAGTCGTGTCAGAGACAAAAGGTCAAACCTGGCTGTTGCGACTTCTGAAACAACCGAGAAGCAGAGTTAAGTGGGAAGTTTGGCCGTTACACCGAGAGCTCATCAGTCATTCCCAGGAGCTGAAACCTAGCCCTGGGCTGAGGGACCGCGCTTAGACAAACACATCTGGTTTTACAGTGTTCACAAAAGCTACGAATCTTGGACAGTCCAATAACTTTTCAGTAAAAATGCTGATTAATGCTAAAAGAAAGATGGAGTTTAACAGAACAGTGGAGAGATAATGGAGTGAAATGGGCTGGGAAGTCTGCAGGTAGAGCTGATACTATCTCTGGAGCCACTTTTCTCAACACAGAAGACAGTAAATCATCCAGAACTCACCCAGCAGCGCTTTAGGAGGCGGTGCGTTCACAAATGCTCACTGTTTAAAACCACACTCACTCATTACACTGATAACACCAAACAGATCTGATGAATTAAAGTGAAACAAAAATGATTAAAGGTGCAGTGTGTCTCTTTTCTAGACACACTCTGCTGGTGTTTAGAAACAAACCCAGTAGAAATAGGTTAAAACATGAATGAACTTTACAAATTTAAGCTTTTGGAATTGCTCATGGATTATTATATGCCCCAAAAGAAACCTTGCAGGAATGTACTGAGATGTTTTATGAAAGATATTTGTATGATGCCCAGATTTAAAGGTAGAACTAAAATATACAGAAAAACATACGCCTTTAACATCCTCAGTGAATGGATTTGCTAATCATACAAAGTCTGGACAAGTTTCTTTATAATAGTTAAATAAAAAGAATTTAAGTACATCTCACAGTCTTTCTGATCCATCTAGTGTTTATTCTAAGGGATTGTAACAGATGAGAACCTCTATTCAGGAACAGAAAACCTTGGACAATCACATGCTCCAAAAAGGAGCGCTCCCATTGGTCGACACTTGTCACATGACGTTCCAGGAAGTTTAATAGCTGCAGATAAAGTGTATTTTCAGCTGAATATGTCTTTTAACAGAGAAACAGCTGAAAAAAGAAAAGCATCAACAGAGAAAAGGGAGGCAACGTAAAACACAGATAAATACTGTCAATTCAATCACGTAATGTTTAACGAGGAGGAGATAATTGTCGTCCTGACGCTGAAGTCACAGCTAAGCTAACGCTAAACTCTAAACTTCAGTTTGGTCAAATGGATTAGTATTTTGGAGGAAAAACTGGTCTGGATTTATTTTTTTTAATAAAAGAGAAGCAGGAGAGGTCTCTAGGCTGATTTTGGAGGAGAGTGGAGTCTGAGACAGGGACAAAAAAAGAAAATAGAGGAGCGGAGCTTTAAATTTGGGCTGAAAATTGCACAGTGTATGTCTGGCTTTAGGTGAATGGGTTTCCGCTGGTTGCTGGTGTTGTGTTGTCTGCAGTGTGAACATAGGGCCTCAGACTCACCAGGCGCCTCTTTTTTTAGCTCAACATTCAATGGATACTTGTGTCAAGTGTTATTCCTGACTTCTGCTGTTGCTATGTGACTTGTTCTCCTCGAAAAAAAATGCAATGAGCTTTGTTTTTTGCTAATTAAACATGCATCCACTGTGTTGTTGAAAAATAACTGCAATTTTTTCACAGCAGGAAGAGTTTCTCAGGAAGCTTTCAGGACTAAATGTCTTTACAAGTGTTCGGCTCTGAACGTTATTGTATGTAACACATAAGTGAAAGTACACAGTGGGGTGACCAGCATGTATGTGTTTAAGGAGTCCTGACTTGCAGAAAGGAGTTGTGAAAATGCTGTTCACGTTGGCGCAGACCTCCTGCTGACTTTCTGAGTAAGTGTGGAAAGGCTCATTGCAAAACACTTCGGAGGCCAGTAATTCCTCCTCGCAGTGAGCTGTGAACACTCAACCTCTGCAGAAAGTTTGAGCTCGAGGGATGAATGCAAGAGAGGAATTCAAGCAGGAAAAATATTGTGAGTGGAAGGAAAAATATTAAAGTGGAAAATGCAAGAAACAAGACAGTATATTTTTTATAGGTTTGATTTAAGAGGTGGTTATCCGTCCAGAGGCAGGAGGATGTGGTTTCTGTGAGAGTTTGCAGTAAAAGTGAGCAATTTAAATCAATGATGTTTCCTACAGAACAACGAGGGAGATGAAGATAAGAGCAGCAGCTGACTGGGATTTGATCTGAACAGGTTTAAAGATGTGCTTTTGAAGAACTCTAGACTCAGTAACATCAGAGTCTGTGAATTTGTTTTCATTAGATTTTCAAACCTGGAAAAAATTGTAAGGTTTTTTCTCTTGAAAGTCCACTCTAAGAACTACCAGTATTCATTAGGTTCAGTGTGTTTTGGTTTGACTCTACAGTTTTTAAAAGCAGACTATCTGACTTTCCCTGATGCTGCGTTCACTGTCGTCCTGACGCTGCGTTCACTGTCTCCTGTAGATTATTTTACTGTGGTGAATGTGTCTCTGCAGAGGCTCATTTTACAGTTGAACTGGAGAAATACAATAATCAGACTGGAGCAGGACCTATAGAGACATGTTATTATTAATATAGGATTAATACAATCAGATAAAACTTCAAATGCACTGATTTAAGACATGATTTAAATCACTATAACGATCTTTAATAAACGCTCGGCTTCACAGAGACATCTGTCGTAGAGCAGCAAGAAAAATAGTGTCAAACAAAACATAAAATGATGTAATCTATGTGTTTTATGTGTTTTAAACCTGACTGTTTTCCCTGTTTACTTCCTCCGTCCAAACTATCTCCAAACTCTCTTCCACAAATAAACCGGACCTTGGTTCATTTTGGTTCAGAACGAGACCAAAGAGCAGCTGTTTGGTCCGAACCACGGACCTGGAGCTTTCACCTGAAGATTTGATCTGAAAAGTTCAGATGTGAAAGAGCCCTGAAAGAATCCATAGAAGACTAACCTGATTGTGGCTCTTTTTGAGGATTTTATGACTCAACGTTTTAATACCAGGTCTGAAACGGCTCATAAATAGTTAAGAGTTTTCCAAAAGCAAACAAAAACACTGCAAAAACTTCCCAAGCTACAAAACATTACCAAAATCACATTAATCCAACTTAAAAATATCCTTTTATGCGTGATTTACTTTGCATTTGTGTGAGATAAGTGTCAGCACCTGAAATATGAGCCCTCTCCATATTTCAGAGAGCTTTAAAAAGTTTATTGTTGTTTTGTGGATCGTTCATGGAGAGTTTTTATAGAGAGAAAACCTCAAAAGGAAAACACATGTGTCTAATGTAATTCTGCAGAAGACTGAAGAGTTGTTTCGGAGGATGTCATAAATCTGCCGACCGAGGAAAGAGAGGGAGAGTGTGTGAGTTTAAAGTCACAAAACAAGACATTTTAACTCTTTTATATTATTCTCATCACTTTGTTTCTTAGCAACACCTCGGCTAAAAACAGGCAGAAACGTCAGAGTGTTTTAAAACCCATAATTGTTTTAAGATGCTCACTCTCTCTGAACATCTTGAGAGGCTTAGTGGCTGTAAACTTTAAGGAGCGCAGTGGGGTTTAGGGAATGAGGATGAGGAGATTTGTAGGAAATTAGAGTGACCAAATTAGGGACTAATTGGAGGCATGAAACAGGAAGCAGATAGAGAATAAATCCTTTTTTGACATGAATACCACAATGTTTGCTCCTTAAATTCTTTCACATTCTTACTGAAGAGATGATGAAGAGATGTTTAACAAGCTTTACCATCATATTTGCTACTGACAGGTCTCACAAACAAAATTAAATGACTTTGATCATCTATATTTCATATTTATAAGTTTTAAAAAGAAATTCCATGGACACAATTATTGTTTTTTATGTATTTTTAGACGCCTACAACATGCAAAGTTCAAGATAAGGTCTTAAAAATGATTATCTGTGGGAATAAAAAAAGAACACACCAAAAAACGAGCTCAAAATGCCTTAAATTTGTTGTTGTTGTGAAAGAAACCGTCACCCAGTGGATCAACGGATTTGTTTTTAGCTCCAATAAATAGCTCAATTTCAAAATATTCCAATTTTCGGCGTTTTATTTCAGAAGTCTGGCATCACAGGGTTAAAACTCACCTGTTTCTGCCCCGTTTTCGTTCCGTCAGCTCACTCTGGGGCTCTCTCTGCTCTCGGGCCGGTCTGCGTGATAGTCTGGAATGGAAAGAATGCCACACATCACAAACTCAGACGCAACAGCCGTCACCGCGACCACACACTCTCCGCTTTACGGTCAGTTGACAAGAGGATTACCGGGCTTTGAGGAGCGGCCACACCAGGCACGTACGGTCTCTTAAACGTACACTCCGACGATCTGAGACGGGATTAGACCTTTTAGAAAATATAGGAGTCGCGCGTTCTTTTAAAGGTTCTCCGCCGATAAATATAGAAGTGGAGACAAATGTGTGTGTAACCTCAGTGTGTTAAAGTCAGCTGCAGAGTGACACTTACCACCTTCTACGATCATTACTAGTCCTTAGGTTAAACCCTTCATACACTCAGATGGGGTCAAAGGTCAGTCGGTCTGCAGTAAAGACAAATGGGAGTTGGAGGAGTTGGTATGTTAAGTTATTAGATCATTTTTGAAAAAGGAAGGTATGTATTTTCTTTCACATAATTTTAATTCTGTTTCTGTTTTCAGTTTCTGGTCAAATTGACTGTGAAGCTGCAGAAGTTGAGTTTGTAAAGTCACTGAGGCACAAAGAGTGAAGTAAAGAAGTAAACTGCAGAAAGCATCAGTGGAACATGATGAAGCAGGTCCTGCTCTTGATGAGACTGTGTCAACTTTGGCTTATGTCCAACCTCCTGGTCCCTGGACTTTCTTGTGTTATTTTTATTGTTTCATAACTTTTGTGTGTTTTTGGGTGAATTTTAACATTGTTTTTCTTCTGCCTTTTAAACCAAATAGTTCCATCTGTGTCCCTTAGGCATTCTTTGTGCCATTGACTCTCATTTAAAATGCATTTTTTCAATACTCTACCGTTGACATTTGATTTTTGTTTTGTTTTTTTCATTCCCTGGTGTTGAAATCCCTTTAATAAACATTTTTTTGTGTCTGTTTTTTGTGTCCTAGGGACCCAGGAGCAATTCATTTACAAATGACTTTGCACAAAAATAAAAACTGATCAGAATCAATGTTTTTTACATTCCCAGACTTGGATAATAACCCTAAGAATCAAATTTGAAAATATGGGATGGAAAAAAAACACAAACAAAGAGACTTTAATCGCTAAAACTAGCATTTAAGGGGTTAAAATGTCTAAAGATTCATAAATATTTGTTATGTTTGATGAGGACTGGAGTTAATACTGGCATTTATGAAACAAATTGTAATATATGTTGACACGTGATATTTCTATTTCTATGGCAATCTTTAAGAGTGTGTTTGTGTCCAAGAGATGAAGAGAAACTTCTGTCAGGATATATCCAGATCAAAACCACGTCTTACAAGCCCACTTTTTATTCAAATTCAACAATATGTGTTTAATATAACCCTTTGTGCTTTCTCCCTCCACATTACAGTCGTATGGAAGTCTTTGAAGCTTTATCGCGGAGTGGTCTCACACTTCTTCAGCGTCCGAGCCCGACTGACCACCCAACTCGACTAACGCACCGGCCCCTGACCCTCGGACCCGACCCGGCTCACGGCCGCTCTCTCAAACTCATACAGCACATGTGTTGATCTTGGATTAAGCCGAAGAAAACGTCTCAGTGCTTACTTAAGATTTCAACTCCCATTTGATGAGTTGCGTTTAGTCGGGGCCTGTGCAAGGTTAATGTGATTTCAAGAAGCCCTTCAAATGAGAGCAGACAGAAAGGTCACTGGAACCAGAGCGCGTGAAGGAAAGACGCATGAAACATTATATCTGTGCAGCGAAAGAGAGAGGCCACTAAAAAGAGAGGAGGGGAAGAATTAGAATTAAAAGCAGAGTGAATGGTTTGAGTGGGACTGTCACTGAGAGTGTGGTTAACAATAAAAGAGGTTTACTCAGTCCATCTGTACTTTGTTCAACGTTATATTGCACATTTCCCTTTTCTACTGATGACAAATGATTATGTGTAAGCCTTTCTTCGAAGAGTACAGCACTCATTTTTGATATTTACTATTGTTGGCACGATGAAAAACCAGACGCCAAAAAGGAATGTTTCACAGTGAATTCATCGCGAAAGCCTCCAGCGAGAGCAGAGGGTCCGAGGACACTCTGAAAGGACCTGATCGTGGGACACTTCAGAGGTTCACCTGTGAAGCCCGTTCTGCTTCTGTGTGATTCAGCTACATATGGTGCGTGATCCATCGTGTCCACACATGACGCTGTGTAATGACTCACCAGGAACACCCTCTGTGTCCTGTGTCCTGAGATAAACCCACAGCCAACCCTTCCCTAAATATAATCTCTTTACTGCAGTGGATATAAACGTTTATCCATGAGTCTGTTCGTGTCGGCGCAAAAGGACGATAAGGAAAACAGTAAAACGTTACATCGAACTGAAGTCTAGAGCTTAATTTTAACTTCAAATGGCTCTGATTTCAGCATTTATCAGTAATTATCACGTGTTAATCATCGCAAGTTATGAGGTTTTACTTTGAGGTCTTGTTTTCATTCCTATAACAACATTAGGTGAATAAATAGTTCCTCAATTAAATGGAAAACAACTTGAAAAACACTGTAGTAGAAGTCTAGAGCTTAATTTCAACTTCAAAGGCTCTGATTTCAGCATTTATCAGTAATCATCACGTGTTAATCATCGCCTGAACGCACTGCCAATATTTATGTGCATTTCACTTTGCTTCCCTTTCCTCCATTTATGGGTTTGTTTTTTTTTTGTATAGATTTGAACTGTAGGATTATCCATTCTTCTATCCATCATCCTTTGATTCAGTGTTGACAAGTCTCGTACCTGAAGCTGTCATGACCAAAGGTTGCAAAAATCCTAAATATTAAAGCCTTAAAGCACGTCTTAAAGCACTGCTGTGTAACCTTTCTCCAGCAGAGGGCGCTGATCCCTGTCTGTGCAGCCTCACTGTCAGCGGCGGCCATGTTTGTTTACCATTAGAGACGTTTAAGACGGCAAGTTTTGAAGAAAGAACATGTCTTAGGGTCATTTTAGTGTATTTTGTACAAATGCAACACTGTAGGGTCCAGTGTTTTAGTTTATTTTCTTTATTCTATGCGTCGTGTGGTAGAGCCTCACTCATTAATCTCTGGAGATGAATCTTCGTCCTGGGACAGAAGAGTTACAGGAGGTTTGTGTCCAGCTGAGGGTCCTGTATCAGTGAGATAGACCTGATTCTACTGATCTCAGTCTAAGAACCATCAAAATGAAAGAGAATATATATTTTTGGGCTTAAAGTTATGAGGTGTTACTTTGAGGTCTTGTTTTCATTCCTATAACAACATTAGGTGAATAAATAGTTCCAATTAAATGAAAAACAACTTGAAAAACACTGTATACTGTTTTGAAAAGCTGAAAATACAACGAGCAAGTAAAGTTATGATACCTTCTGTAAAGTTATGATAATTTAATGATGGTGGTGAAAAGAAGCACACAAAGAAATCTGTTTCGTGTTTCATAATTTATTACATTTTTATCATTGTACTATACACGCACAGATTATGGAAGCCATAAAATGTAGGCTTTACTCTGTCTCTGTGAATCACTATAAAGCTCGTAGCAGAAAAACGACCTCATGTGCACAAAGTAAAGGAGGGTTCATCTCCTGATTTATCACCGAGAATGATTGCTCCCGTGTTGAAAAGGCCAGAAAGAAAAACATTTTCATTAAGCATTACCATTAACTATACGGGAGATAATATAACGTCAGCAATTTATTAAAACACAGTCCTGCTGCTCCACGGTCATTGTGTCTGCCACCGCGGTGTTATGGAGTTTCTCGTCCCGTGGCAGATTTATGACGACTGAAAGGAATAGTTTAGTGGTTCACCCGGATACGAGGGGGAGGAATAGTGCATCACCGTTTATCTGTAGATCATATACACGCACAAATATATACAGACCCGGGCCTCTTTCAGGGAGATCCCCCCGGTCTGTCTGTCACACTGGAATGAGGCCAGATTGATGAAAGAGGAACAGAAAGAAGCCATATTATAAAAGGGGGTGTCATTATATTCGAAGGAGGGGTTTGAAATAGCCTCGGGACATTCCACGAACGTCCATCAAGACAGCAACATGTGATTCACACAAACCCCCAGCAGCTGCGAGAGTAAGAAGACGAGATACGCTGTCAGATAAAGACGAGCCAAAACCAGCGGACGGCCCGGAGTGACACGGGCTCAACGGGTTCAAGTAAATAAACGAGAGCTGCTCAACAACTGTAACGACAAGTGAGTGACACGCAGGAGAGGTCAGACAAATAGAAAGCGTCAGGCAAACGATTACGCTCCAGACGATGAGTGACGGGACGACGGAGGCTCAGACGGAGGTGGAAGGTGCAGAAGGTGACGTCTTTGAGCATTTATCAGACGTGTTGAAACTACCAGTAACAGCCTTTAAACCTGCTTCAGTTTATTCATGAAGGAAGTCTGCAAACACTGGTCCGTAGTGTGGTCAGAATGATGTATGTTGAGAATGTTGTAGTGTGTCTGAAAGGCCAGTAGAGGCGCTATAAACCCAGCTGCTGCTAACACTACAGTGATTACACACACAGACAATTCAAACCACCAAACTGTATTGATTTATAGATTTAATACATGCAAATCTGGACCAGAAAACCTCTATTCAGGAACAAAAAACCTTGGATAATCACATGATCCAAAAAGGAGCGCTCCCATTGGTCGACACTTGTCACATGACGTTCCAGGAAGTTTAATAGCTGCAGATAAAGTGTATTTTCAGCTGAATATGTCTTTTAACAGAGAAACAGCTGAAAAAAGAAAAGCATCAACAGAGAAAAGGGAGACAACGTAAAACACAGATAAATACTGTCAATTCAATCACGTAATGTTTAACGAGGAGGAGATAATTGTCGTCCTGACGCTGAAGTCACAGCTAAGCTAACGCTAAACTCTAAACTTCAGTTTGGTCAAATGGATTAGTATTTTGGAGGAAAAACTGGTCTGGTTTTATTTTTTAATAAAAGAGAAGCAGGAGAGGTCTCTAGGCTGATTTTGGAGGAGAGTCTGAGACAGGGACAAAAAAGAAAACCAGGGACAAAGAGCTTTAATGGTTACAAATTTGACATAACTCTCAACAATATAAACAGATTCTTTCATGTGACCAAGAAAGTCAAATCCAGCAAAAGCAAAGCCTTCATTTTAAATTAAAGTTATAAATAAAGAGTAGTGAGGACCACGAAGAGTCATAATAAAGTATGTTAAACTGATGCAAAGAGATAAAAAATGTGGAAAATATAAACTAATAAATGTCTTTTCTTATATTTTTCTTACCAAAGGAAAAAGAACATGAGTGTAGCAGAATAAAAGAAAGTGAAATGTAGAAGAAGAAGAAAGCCAGGCCACAGTCAACAGCAGCATGTTGAAATGATCAGATAGAGCTCTCTGCAGACATCTTATCAATCAGAGAAAAGACCGCAGAGCGTTTGTGTGTGTGGCAGCGACACGGAGAGATCTGCCCAGAGATGTTTGTCTAAAGTCTGAGTACAAAGAAATGCTAACAAATGCTGTGGCAAAGGTCTGAGATGAGTGTACACAAAGCAAATCCTCGCACAAACACACAAGAAGTTGGACTAGCGCCGCTTACACACTCACACAAACCCACACGGGCAATCACCAGCAGAAATTACTCTCCGTAGGTCTGCAAATTTGATAGAGATCTTGCAGATTCAGGGCACTTAGCCTTGGCAGCTGAACACATAGCATCTGATTGGATCTGTGCGTCGACATGTGTGTGGGGTCTTCTTCTCTGGCCACGCGTGAAGCCGAGGACGGGCCGTTCGGGAAAACGCTTCCATCACGACAGAGTCTTCGTTCAGAACAGAGTCTGAGAACCGCTGCGTCGTCTGCCCTTTAAAAACGGTGACACACTGGAATAATTTGTCGTCCCACGCTCGTGACAAACGACGCTCGCTGCTCTGAGACTGAATCACTGTAACGCAGGGAAAATGCTGGAGAAATGGCTGTGTTTCTTCATTTATGACAAGAAGCATGTTATTATTAAGATAAATAGATAAAAGGGTGTTTTATAAACCTCTTTTTCATCGTATTTTTGTCTTTACAGAGCTGTCAATAAGAGTCTATTAAGATACATCAGTGCTAATTCAGTACTTAATTACAAAAAGATGAGCTTTTCCACACATTTTAAACAGTCCTGAACTCCTCATTTACATAATTGTGTTGCACTTTGTTGTGGACTTTAAAATGAAAACAAAAGTGAAAGGTTTTGGATCCTAAACAAATGTTTTCTGTCTTGGTTATTCATTTAATCACTACATAGGGTTGTACTATATAGAAGTCCACCGATAATGGACTTCTGTAATAAACTATGGTAAGACTTAATAATATAATCATTAATAAGAGCCTTTTCACTTTAATGAACAGATCTGACTGGAGCATTGCAACTCTTTCTTGTCTTAAAGTTTAGCTTTATTGCTTTTAGTTTAGCTTGAATTCACTTTTTATTTTTATGGACTATGTGTTTAATTTTATTTTATTCCATATGTATTTATTGTATTTAAGTGTGCCTTCTAAATCTTTTCAGTGTTTTAAATTAACTTATTTTATTGATTTTCTCAATGTAATTGTTATTCATTTCTGTGTTTCTGTGCAATACAAATAAATTGTCTTGGCTTAAAGCAGCTTGGTGTAACTTTTAGCCCCAAAATACGTATTCTCCCTCTTATTTTGATTGTTCTTAGACCTGAGATCAGTAGAATCAGGTCTATCTCACTGACACAGTTCCCTCAACTGGACAGAAATCCCCAATGTAACTGTCCTGTCCCGGGACGAGGACTACACTACACATAATAAAGAAAAAAGGCCACTTCACTGGACCCTACAGAGTCAGATTTGTACAAAATACACTAAAATGACCCTGAGACATGTTTCTAAGTCGTGTCATTTAAACATGTTGAGTACAGTTCACTTGTTTTCATGATGGATTGTGGGAAACTCAACTACATTTCAGTTTCTAGAAAAAAAAGTCATTATTAAATATAAAACACTCTGTCTGGCCATGCCTGAGCTGTGCCTGTGCATTTCCCATCGATGTGGAATCCAAACTAAAAGGGAGGAGTTCTGATGTATTCAAGCAGCTGTAAAGAAGGAACTGATTACTCCTGCTGCTTTCATCAGAACCACTGCAGTCCACCTTAAAGAAAGCAGACGGTGAATAATTTATCCAGTGGTCTATCTCATCTGGCAAACCTTATCGGAGGCTGTCGGGTCCCACAGCATCATAACCTAAATTCATAAAGGGAGAGGTTTTACTGGACAAGAGGGAAGATAATTTTAGAAAAATTACAGTGGAAAGATATGCAGTTTGTGGAGAATCCCAGACTTTTCCAAATGGGATGCCACAGTTTATCAAGTCTGGAGCTGTTGACACAATACAGAACCGTGATCGGCCCATCTGCAGCTCAGACCGGCTTTATTTTCCAGTGCTCACGTGGATCCGGTGTCCTCCTCTGTCTCCTTTCCTTTCCTTGTCGCCTGTTCCCCCACAGCTTGAAAATTGCAGCCATATGTTTCGATGGGGACCCCTCAGTTCAAACAGACACCTTGAGAAACACTATTATCCGCAATTGCCTTTAAAATCCAGGCAAAGCAAAGCAAACGACGCTTCGAAGACAGAGTCGGACGAAGGTGAAAGGACAAATAGAGAGATTAAAAGAAGAGACAGAGGAGGTTAAGAGGCCGGTGTCTCGGTGTGTGTTTGTGCTTTAACCTCCCTCTTCAGGCTTTACATCGAGGCAAGATTGATTGCCTTCCAAGGATAATCTGTCCCAGACATTTTAAAGAATTTCCTCTTCCAATCTCTCCCCTCTTTGCTCTTCGTACGTCATTGTTTCTGCCTCACTTTTCTCTCTCGGTCTGAAGAACACACTTAAAGACTTCTAATTGACATTTTTCGTGTGGATAGATGACATATTTACGAGTGTTAGATCCTGGTCAAAGGGTGATGTTGCTGGAATAGTAAACAAGAATCCTTTCGGGGGCTGGATATTATGATACTTAGTTATATTTGATTAAATTTTACAGTTTGAACGTGAGGCTTCTTCTTAATCATTTTAACATTTTCTCCTTTTATGCCTCTTTTTCCTGCATCATTTTGTGAATTCTCTTTAATTTATTCCACTTTAGCCTAATTTTAAGCCCTATATTTGGCTCCTTGACCCCTTTTCAGTGTCATTTTGTGTATTTTTAAAGAGGCAAACTTCCCTATTACATATTTTTAGAATAGTTTATGGTCTTTTGTCTGATTAATATGCAAAGTTCCCCAAAAATCTCTTGTAAAATGTACTAGAAGGCCAACTTAAACATTGCAAAGGGCTGCATTTGGGCTTTGAGTTTGACTCGCGTGCTCTAGGAAAGAAAGCAAGCCAAAATCCATCTTCTGATTAACACAGTTGCAGTAATAAATGTGCTAAAAATGATCCATATCAAGCACTTCACCCAAATCTTTAGCTTTAGATTTATGTGACGGGTCATTTCTCAAACGGAGACTTTTAACCTCTGTCTTTTTCTTAACCTCTTATAAGAAAAAAACAAACACTTTTACACTATCTTTCCACAGTCAGAGCCTCTTCTACATGACCAACCCAAATCTAAAGAATTTATATGACAGGCTGCGTAACCAACTGCTTCCACCTGGCTTTACAATCCAGGATGAATAAAACACATGACAGACAGACCGGCACCTTTACACATCCCTCCAATTTGTCCTTGTCCTTTTAAACCTTTAAAAGTATGTGTAACGTAAGTGCAATTGTTACAAAATAATGATCTACAGAAACGCTGAATGCCGACCTTTGTCATTAATAACATGTTATAACCAAAACAGAATTGATCACTTAAACGTGGCATGTCACAGACTGGTCCGACCGGCTGAACGCTGAGGGTAATAAACGCCAAACAAAAGCCCTCATCGTGGCACTACGTCCAAACGATGCCCTTCTTCCCTCGAACTCTGCGTGAACCTAAAAGTACACTCAGTTAGCATTTGAGCCCTGCGTGGAAATAACCCTTCCCAGATATCCTCGGAAAATTGTTCTGCAGCAAGAGCCAGAAAGAAAACACTCTGTTAACGTTAGTCTGTGTCTTTAACGAACGGACGATCTGTTGTGACACGCTCTTCCTTTTTCCTCGATGCGTCTGTGACAGAGGGATGGGCTCAGCCAGAACAATGTTGTCGCTGAGATTTGTTGTAAACATTAGATTTGATCCGTTCACTTCAGTTCATTTAAGCTTTGACATGAGTTTTGTTCGATCGATCGGCTGCTGCTAGTGTCACTTTGTCTGAAAAAGGATGTTCGTTTTTTTAACACATATATTTAATCAGGTACCTGTTCTTAAAGCTCCACTCCCTGATTTTCTTTTCTTGTCCCAGTCTCAGACTCCACTCTCCTCCAAAAGCAGCCTAGGGACCTCTCCTGCTTCTCTTTTATTAAACAACATCTCTGTTCTCTGTTGATGCTTTTCTTTTTTCAGCTGTTTCTCTGTTAAAAGACATATTCAGCTGAAAATACACTTTATCTGCAGCTATTAAACTTCCTGGAACATCATGTGACAAGTGTCGACCAATGGGAGCGCTCCTTTTTGGAGCATGTGATTGTCCAAGGTTTTCTGTTCCTGAATAGAGGTTCTCATCTATTACAATCCCTTATAATAAACACTAGATGGATCATAAAGACTGTTTTTACACAAATTATTGATTTTACAATAAACTATTTGGGTTTAAACCATTTTCACAACTAGAAGAACAAATATCAGGTACAGTCTGTTTAAGATACATTAAGTATGTGTAGGAGTAGTTTTGTTCTGTTGACCGGCTGCTGTTAGGTTTTTTAACATGTATGTCATCAGGAGTCATGTATGTGCTGCTCTCAGAAAGACAATCATATTTTATTTGGCCCCTGTTCTTTAGAGTTATATACACAATAATAAAAGCGTGCAAAGGTTACTTAAGTGAACAAACCTGAGAGGGTTTTCCTTCAATAAACAGTCTCATAAGATTTCCTGGAGGAATGTTAATGCAGACATGTGCTTTCTATTGCAGAGGTTTTAGTGGAGATTCATGAAGTGCTGATTGATGGTTTCATCCTCATTCTGTGCCAGGTGCCTGGAACAAATACTTAAAGTGTAGGTGTCAGTCCTTACAGGATGTTATCTTGTGTTGGCATGACTCTCAGTTTTGTCTAAAGTAGCTGTGAGTTTTTAAGATAATGCATTGCTTTGGTCTGAAACTGGAGCCAGTATCAGAATCCACTTAAAACTGCAGGTTCTTACATGTTTTTAAATGTTTTGCTACAAATAGGAGCCATCTTGTTATCAGTGCCACACATGTTTAGGCTTTGTCCACACTAATAAGGGTTTATTTACTGTCTGCAACCCTTGTGTCCTTTTGGAAACTGAAGCTTTATAGCAATTTTATTTCTTTTTTTTTCCTGCTGCACCAATTTTTTTGGTCTAATCTCCTAAAGTTTATTGTAACAGGAATCATCTGTGGAAAAAATGAGACCTTAAGACGTGATCTAGTCTTTATAATGAAGGATTTTAATAGATGAGAATGATCAGCCCACAGCAGGATTTTGTCCAATCACAGCTCACTTCAGGTAAAAAGGAGCGCTCCCATTGGTCGACACTGATGTCAACAACGAAGGAACAAGGAAATAAACCAAGGAAATGGGTTATATATGGGACAAAAAAACTTTGGTTCTGCAACTTTAAGAAATATCTGTGGAAAAAACAAGACCTGAAGTTCTCATCTAGACTTTATTATTAATGATTTTAATAGATTCACTTCACTATTTTTCAATCACATTCATTAAAGTGAGTCACTCTCAAATAAAGGACAGTCAAATATGCTGCTTGATGTTTGCCGATATTGGATCAAAGGAGAAAGAAAATGAAATGAATGCCTCATCAAGAGCTACACACAGAAACAACACAAAAACACACACAGAAACAACACAAAAACACACACAGAAACAACACAAAAACACACACAGAAACAACACAAAAACAACACAAAAACAGCGTCCGAGAAAAGGAAAGATATATATTACTGTAGTCACAAGATGGAGATGATTAAATGGCAGAAGCCAATGAGGAGATGCCATTTCCACTTGATAAATGCTGAATTACTCAACATTGATCAGTGACATAAATATTGACCTGATCCAGTTTGTATTGGATCGTTCATGTGGCCTCAGAGAGAAACAGCAGAAAACAGAAAAGGTTTCAGTCAAAGGCATTAAGGCACTATCACACGCTAACTTAGCATTTCACTAAATCCTGTCATGTACAGTTTAGTCTGGGACATTGCTCTGGCTCTTTCAGGGGCTTTAATCCAGGCTGAAGGTGATGCCCTGTGACACTAATAAGCAGCCACCCAGTGACACAGACCTCCTGATCCAAATTCAGATGAAATAAAAGGTGTACTCCACCAGTACAGCCTGAAAGTGGGATCTTTTTATTAATTTCACTGAGTTTTAAGTTTGGTTTTCCTCTTGCAGCCAGTCATCATCCAACCCAGCTCTGGGTGGAGCAGTGTAATCACTGAAGAAGTCCCTTTGGGTCAACACTGGTCTGGACGCCAAAAATATGAAAATTATTGCTTTCAATCACATCTATGCCTCAAGTCACGGCTAATATGGAAAATACTTGTATTAGAGGTTGGGATGATGTGAGTGAGTCCACACCTCGGGGCCACGAGTGTCGTCAGTGACATATCAGTAACATACAGCAGAACCATGGTCTTCACCAACAACACACACCAGAGCTTTTGTGCTACTTTAACAGCACTGGCTCTGCCTTTTTTCTCTTGGATCTTGTCTATTGTTACGAAGAGATCTGTGTTTAATCAGCGCTGTCCTCCGAGGGGTGCTTCAACTGTACTTCCATCATGAAACTGTATGCTCAGTGGTAAAACCTCAAGCCAGAAGCAATAAACATCACAAACACATGTTTGTTTATTTGCCAAGCGGTGCTGAACATGTGGATGTGGCGTCATAAAGCGCTGATGGTGAAATGGATTGGTTACAGATTTTTCAGTGTATTTTTCCCACTAAAATGCCCCTCAAAGGCATGTGTGAAGGCGCTCTTTCCGACTGTAAAATGGCCGCTGTTATTCGAGTCACGTGAACTCTGATGTTCTCAGCCTTCACTGAGTCGACCTGCAGAATACGAGCCTCAGAGGGGTCGCTGTAAAAGCACAACGTTTAACGACCGAGGGTCTCTCTGGAGCAAAGACATCACACACACTTACGTTAAGGACCTCACAACAGTGTGATCAGACGAGCATCACTGCAACTGGAAGTGTCTGGGTTTAAACAAACTTAAGACCGTCTTCTCAATGGTCTATCTCCCCTTGAGAAGACTTTTTTTAGAGTTAAATTTTAGACAAAAAGAAAGGAAATCAGACACACATTAAACATTACTGAAATTCCTCATTAACACAAAAAACAAACAAACAAGCACTTGTCTGCTGTACTTTATACTTTTTTTGTTAAATAAATACAGACTTAAAAGCTTATATCGTTTAATTTTATCATATTAGTGTTGTTGACTTGAAAGAACTTGAAACCTTGAAACTTTGACTTGAAATTGTGAGCCTTGACCCCACTTCTGCAAAATAGTCCCTCAGTAATAGTCTATTGTGATCTCCATGTGTGTCCTTTTTAATCCTAAATATAGTTTTTACGTGCCACACTAACATTGCATACCTGAAAACCTACTGAGGAACATCACTGCTGATTATCTGAAGGAGTGTCTGGCGTCGAGGAGCAGCCCTGACAGAAGCGACACCGGCCCACTCTCCCACGCTCGAGTGGAAGTGTGGGAATGTGTCATCCGATCTCATATCTTCACTGAGACCTGTGAGGACAAGGTAAAGGTATAAATCCCCCGGGACTACATGTAACCGCTCTGCCACTTTTACCTCAATGACACTCCTTTTCACAGCTTTAAAGTGGAGTTAGTTCCCATTTTAGCAAAGCTGTAGACGCAGGAACTCGGGCTATGCACCAATTTAAATTCTTTAAGAAGCGATAACAGCTGCTCAAGCCGTGTAACCCACCTCGTATTTCCACTCACAATCCTCATCCCGGCCCTCGACCCAAATCAACACCGACGGGAACATTTAAATCACTGTCACACACTTCAAACTGAATCCAAGCCAAAGTATACCAAGGCTGTTTGGCACTTTGTAAGAGCGCAGCACTCCATTAAAGACACATATGTAGGTGTTTTCTTTTAATTTAGGGATTTCCTCTTGTGCGAGTCATGCCATAATACATTTTCCACCGTCCAAGTGTTACAGGGTGTAGTGTGTCGTGTTTGTTGTCTGTGAGACTAACACGTGCATCCAGGTCAAACTGCAAAAGAGAAACGCCTTTTCCAAAGTCACTCACAAGGAAGCACTGGGAAAGAGTTTGAGTGTGTCCAAAAGGTAAACACAACACTTAATACTTCGTAAAAACTCTCTGGAGATTGAATCCCTCACTTAGGACTCTGTAAAAGTAGATTGTGTTATAACAGAGCTGCTGCAGAGTTGTTCAAGAATCAATGTATTGTTCTGTTTTCAATACTGACAATATAAGTGACACAAGTTGTCTTCATGGATTTTTAACATGTGACTGACCATCACATGCTCTCGGGACTGATCTCTATTCAGAGTCTGTTTACTTCATTAAATCAATGAACAAGTGGAAAAGATACTGTCGTTTTAATCCTTTTAAAGACACTGGACCTGACTCATCAAAGTTTGCTCTGTGTAATGTTCAAAATAAAGTCTAAATCTGCCCCAAAAGAATTATTATAATCTGCCTCGAGGCTAATGACAACAGAAAGTATTAACATTTACCAGAACTGAAGGTAAAGTAATCAAAATGAGCTATGCCTCTGTTCATAAGTCTTTCTTTACCTCTTCTCTTCTTCTTATAAACTTCCTTACACACTAATGGCAAAATTTAAACAGACATAGAACAAAGAACAGGGTGTTATTGTAAATGCCAGCAGCGAAATATTTGCTTTGGTCACATTACTGAACCATGTAACTGGCTTTCCCGACATGAACAGGGCCTACATCCAGATGTCTTCTTTGAAATCTTTTGCTGAAAATGTCCTGGATGAACCTCCACAGACAATAGAGGACTCACTTAAACAGACTGTTCCTGGTTTTTCTAGTTTTTCTAGTTGGGAAAATGGTTTAAAAGTAAAAAGTATATTATAAAAGCAATCATTTATGTAAAAACAGTCTTTTTGATGCCATTTACTGTTTATTCTAAGGGATTGTAATAGATGAGAACCTCTATTCAGGAACAGAAAACCTTGGACAATCACATGCTCCAAAAAGGAGCGCTCCCATTGGTCGACACTTGTCACATGACGTTCCAGGAAGTTTAATAGCTGCAGATAAAGTGTATTTTCAGCTGAATATGTCTTTTAACAGAGAAACAGCTGAAAAAAGAAAAGCATCAACAGAGAAAAGGGAGGCAACGTAAAACACAGATAAATACTGTCAATTCAATCACGTAATGTTTAACGAGGAGGAGATAATTGTCGTCCTGACGCTGAAGTCACAGCTAAGCTAACGCTAAACTCTAAACTTCAGTTTGGTAAAATGGATTAGTATTTTTTGGTTTTATTTTTTAATAAAAGAGAAGCAGGAGAGGTCCCTCGCCTGTTTTTGGAGGAGAGTGGAGTCTGAAACAGGGACAAAAAAGAAAATCAGGGACTGGAGCTTTCATAAAAAAAACAGCATCGTCTTACATTAAAGCTTTGGTTCCTTATCCTTTGGTTCCTATTATGAGACCCTCAGCAGAGTTAATCCCAACAGAGCTTTTCACAGAAAACACTGGAATTAAGGTAAATTAAAGACACAGCAGTTACGTAATTGTTAATAAGCCACTCTGTCATTCTTTTTCTGTCTTATCAGCTTTAATGTTTAGAGTTTCTTTAAGAGTCATATCTAAATATACCCAAGTAGGGTAGTTTCCTCCGCTCTGCCCTCAGTGCTGCTCCAGGAATAACCCTGCGTACGATAACCCAGATGTGACAGAGGTGAAGCCATCTGTATTATGGAAGAAGTATGTTCTGGAGATTGCGGCATATAAAGCAGCAGTGTTCCCATGATCTGCTCCGACAGAGTCATACATTAAAACAGAGACGCTGTGTGACTTAGAGATGCACAGTCAGCCCTTATGTTGATAAATGGCACAGGCTTCACAACATGACAGAGCATCTGAGTAACAAGCTTCACCACTGAGTCATTTGTGAAATCCTGACTGTGGTAAACAGGACGGACTTCATTTAGAGGAAAGCACAAAGCACAGAATTAGTCCCTTCAACACAAAAATGCTCTTTTAAAGCCAGAAATATTACATGTCAACAAATTTTGTCAATTTTTTTAATATAAAGGCCATTATCAACTTCATTCCTCCCCACACAAAACAAATATTATGAATTTTCTGAATTTTTAATCCCTTAAATGCCTCTTTTAGTGATTAAAGTCTTTTTTTCATCTTATATTTTCAAATTTGAATTTCTTGGGGTTATTATCTGTGTCTGGGAATGTCAAAAAACGTTGATTCTGATAAATTTTCATTTTTTTTGCAAAGTTGTTTGTAAATAAATTGCTCCTGCGTCTTTAAGACACAAATAAAACAGTATTTAATGATTGCCAAGAAAACATTAAAGGATTTCAACACCAGGGAATTAAAAAAGAAAATAAAAACAGAAATCACATTGCAATGGGAGAGTATTGGAAAAAAAAACGCAAGGGAAACAGGTGGAGCAATTTTTTGAAAAGGCATAAGAAAAAATCATAAAAAAATTGAAATTCATCCCAAAATACACAACCTGGACAAATGTTATGCCATGTGCCAAAGTTATGCAAAAACAAAACTCAAAAAACACACAAAAAGTCCTTGATGAAATACTTTGTTGAAGGCTCCAGAAAAGATGTCACTTTCAACAATTACATTCAGTCATCTCATTATTGAACATGTGTTTACAATAACAGCACATTTTTGTTTCCATATTAAGCGTCATAAAAATCAAAGGTCACGTTGCTCATTTTATAAACTCTTCTCTTGGAACAACAGTGGAAACATTTACTGTTTAAACAAATGAGCATAAAACCTCCCGCTGAGAGACTTGTCGTGACTCAGGGAAGGCTTTTGTGTCTCTTTTATGGCTCGATGTCAGAAGTGATCACGGAAGAACAACCAACTCTCCAGTCACAGCAAAGAGAAACAGAAGAAAAGTTCAAATCTGCTGGAAAATGATGAAGTCCATCACCTGTTTTTTTGGTAGATAAGAATGATTAGTCCACGGCAGGATTTTGTCCAATCACAGCTCACTTCAGGTAAAAAGGAGCGCTCCCATTGGTCGACACTGATGTCAACAACGAAGGAACAAGGAAATAAACCAAGGAAATGGGTTATTCTGTTGGAAATACGTCTTGTTTTCCAGAGAAACAGCTCAAAAAAAGATAAAAAAAATAGAGAAACAGCTGCAAATGAAACATGGATAAATGTTGGTAATGCTTCAGTGTTTAATGAGACAGAGATAATTACAGGATCACTACAGACTACGATAAACTCCAAAGATAAAAGAGGTGGTGGAATAATTAGTCCAGTTTTCCTTTTTTAAAATAAAAGAAGCAGGAAAGGTTACTGCAATGAGCTATGTGTGGTGTCATGAAGAGCTTTATTAAAGTACATTATTTTTCTATTCACCAACAATCACACAATATTAGATGTATCAATAATATATTTTGAAACAATCTCCTTTTATTTTGGCGGGGCTTGACTTCCTCTCTCTTGTTAGTTCCATCTTTACGTCGTGTCGTTGTCCGTGGAGGTTGTGAAAGTAACTGTTTTGACAAAGTAATGAGTAGAGAGTATAGATAATTGTGTTCAAAAGTAGAAAGTAAAAGAAAAAAGATAAATAAATACTCAAATAAAGTACAGATACCTGAAGGGAAAAACTCATGTTGTTGTTGCTGAATCTCACCTTCATTTCCTCACACTCAGCCCCGAGGTGCGTGACTGTACGAGTTAAACACTTGTCCCGTGATGAGTCTTCTATGACAGGTCGACAGTGTTGAGGCACGAGAGGCATTGAGGATAAATTGTCTGCGTCGGACGTTCTCGTGTCTCTGAATGCGCTGAACTCCTGCAGGAGACGGTGAGACGTGCAGCCTTTGTGTTCCTTCAAAGAACCGTGTCGCCAAAATAAAGAGGAGGCCGCGGCGGTTCATCGAGTCTGAATATTTACACAAATCATAACAAGGAGCCGATAAGAGGGTCCGACAATACGAAGAAAAGGGTGGAGGTGTTTTGGATCAGTCACGGCACGGTTCTGCATTATGTAGCCACAGAGTAGATGGGTTTATCTTTGTGTTCATCTCCAAACGAGCTGCAGTCGTATCTGTGTTTCTTCATGTGTGGTCACACTCCCAAACCTCACATCTGTTCCCGTTTGTTTTTACTCAACATCAGCGTTTTCACATTTATTTCAAATGATAAACTGTTTTATAAACACAACCAGCCCTCCTTTACTTTCACCTCATGTCCTTTTAGTTTCACAGTCACTCCTTCAACTAAATCCATTTACAGTGAACAAAAGCTGTCCCTCAGATACAAAGCCTTCGTTGTTGGCACATTTCCTCCTTATGTTGAACTTAATTGGACGTTAAACTAAGCATATCATGCACTTCCTGTTCCTGCTTTAACCCGATTACACTTCTTTAGCTCCAGGCCGACGTAGGTTACATTTTCTCAGTCAAGTTGTTGGAATTTAGAAAACATGGCAGCATTTGTTGTATATTTAGCTTAAAGACACACAACGTCCGATCTTTGGATTTGATCATGAAGTCGATTAAGTTAATGATCATGGTTTCACTGAGACCTTAGTCTGGGAAATAAAAGCTGGAAGTGGATATTAATAATAGACTAATGGAAAGGAGGTGATTTTATGGAAGTGAGGGCTTTGATGCTCAAGGTCTGACTCCTTCTTCTTCTTCTTCTTCTTCTTCTTCTTCTTCTTCTTCTTCTTCTTCTTCTCCTCCTCCTCCTCCTCCTTCTTCTTCTTCTCCTTCTTCTTCTTCAGAGCAAAGGAAATAGTCTGTTTGAATCATTGTTTACTTAGAGCCTATATTTTGTCATTAGCCTATTAAATGTGTAGTGCTGCAGTTGTTATCTGTATTGAAACTCACAGCTAACAGCTAACTCACAGTAGCCTGGCCAGACATACCCATTTAAAGCTCTCTTTTTCCTTAAAATGGGCCTGGAATCCCTTCCCTCCACATTAATTTCCACTTAATTAAAATCCTGTCAAATCAAGGTGTTTCATGCACTGCTCTTTCAGATTGCAAAAGGCATTAGTTCTTTGTATAAAACAGGAAAAAGATTAACTGTGGCTTATGCTACACATGTAAAAAAGAAACAAACAGTGCAGACTAAGCTCTGCAGTCACCGAGGGAAAACAAAGAAAGATATGAGGTAAGGAAAAGAAGTGGGGAGTATGTTGGGAGTGAACAAACACAAGAAGATTAATGCTCCGTAGACCGATGCCTGGCTGTTTGTTCGGATAAAGAGAGAATAAGAGCATTATGTGTGCCATGGCTAATTTTAGACAGATTTAATGTGTCTGTTAGCAGTCGATGATAAATGCAGCTTTTTACTCTGCTCAACATATTATCTAATGGTCTAAGCATGGCTGGATGTAAGATACGGAGTTGATAATTTGGAGAACGGTGATATCAGCCGGCCATATGTAAACAATATCTGTCATTCCTTTGTAAAACACAAGGGAGAGTCGGGGGAAAGGGCACGGGTCTGCTTCGAGACGAGGAAAACTGAAGGGAAAAAGTCCGAGCAGGATATTTAAGAGCGTCAGGAAATAACGATGGTCCCCGTGAGCTCTTCAATAACCTCCAGCAGGACAGGAAGTGGCTCCATCAATCACCGGGAAGACAGCTCTCTCCCGTCGTTCTCCGAGGGCAGTGAACGCAGCAGACGCGCCGCTGCAGCTGCTCCACACGGGCCTGACTCCCATTTTCATTCCTATCACACACACACAGGTTTTTAAAGAGCACATGCAGAGTTAAGATTTAGTCAACAAGGTAATTACAGGACGAGGGGCAGTCGAACCAGCCGCGCTGCTGAAACACTGGCAGATGTGAACCGCAGAGGGTCACACACTCTTCAGGATGGACTGGTGCCATTTGTTTCACATAGATCTGCTCATTAATGTTTCTAAATGTGATACTTTTCTCCAAATCGAGATACAGATATAAATTCAAAATACTGTATGGTTAAATGGACACATAATCTCACAGTTTATTGTAAAAGCATCATTTGTAGAAAAAAAATCCGTCTTTATGATGCATCTACTGTTTATTCTAAGGGATTGTAATAGATGAGAACCTCTATTCAGGAACAGAAAACCTTGGACAATCACATGCTCCAAAAAGGAGCGCTCCCATTGGTCGACACTTGTCACATGATGTTCCAGGAAGTTTAATAGCTGCAGATAAAGTGTATTTTCAGCTGAATATGTCTTTTAACAGAGAAACAGCTGAAAAAAGAAAAGCATCAACAGAGAAAAGGGAGGCAACGTAAAACACAGATAAATACTGTCAATTCAATCACGTAATGTTTAACGAGGAGGAGATAATTGTCGTCCTGACGCTGAAGCTAAGCTAACGCTAAACTCTAAACTTCAGGAGGAAAAACTGGTCTGGTTTTATTTTTCAATAAAAGAGAAGCAGGAGAGGTCCCTAGACTGATTTTGGAGGAGAGTCTGAGACAGGGACAAAAAAAGAAAACCAGGAACTGGAACTTTAAGCAAAATACCTGTATTGCTGTATTGCATCAAAATGCTTACTTCTTCTACAGCTAGCTACTGTTAGCAAAGCAAAGTATTTACTACTAACTAATAAAGAAGAATCGTGCCAAATAAACCTTTGTCACTGGGCGAACTTATAAGAAAAATAGTGATAATCATATAATTGATTCCGAATCAGCAAAAACATGGCTATTTTTGCAGAATATTGTCCTTGCTCAGCAGTGTGCCACTAGAAGAGTCTGTGTAGCTCTGACAGTTCTGATGCACATCTCTGGTGCTTGGACAACAGGCTGAGGTTTGGAGACAGCTCAAGCTGCATTATGGTTCATCTCACTCTCTCCATTAAAAATAATGAGCATTCCTTCACCTCTGTGCGCTCGGAGCCAGCTACAGATCCCTGTTCTCTGGTACAGACTGTTCACTGTACCCAGACACGGCTTAGCAGCTTTTTTCCTTAAGTTTTACAGTGTGAGAAACACACACAGTTGTAGAGAGTAACCCATTAATGGCTGGAGCTCCGGCAGCGCACCGTAACCTCTGGTGTTGTGTTTGGACGAGTGGAAGTTGGGTTGTTCAGTGGGTCACAAAGTGGAAATGAAGTTTTACACTGACTGGCACAGTTACTGCACACACTTAACCAGCAACAGAGGGTTTCTATATTGAAACAGATCTCATAATGATATTTCATCATAAAACTGTGTTGGAGCTGCACTCATTTCATCCAAAAGAAATGATTTGTTACTGAAATTACTTCCAATCTTATTGCTGTTTTGCAATATGATAAAAACCATGGAATAACACATAAAGCTCTTTGTTTGATGCAGCCAGAGCTGATTGAACATGTAGATCTGATGCACACCTCCGGGCGTCGAGCGCAGCTGCACTTTTCTAACGCTGGCATCGAGCACAGATTTTTTCAAACATTTATCTTAGAAATCTCCTAAAAATGCTTTCTATTAAATGCTTTCTATTGTTGTGAACTTCTATTGCAGTTGTTTATCTGACTCCCACAGGCTCTGTTCTAACTTATAGATCTCTAGGTTCAATGTGGTCCTGAAGCCTATACACTGTATTACCTCCAATAATCAATCTGATTTGACAGAGGCCTGACTTTCCGCTCATCGATAAACGCGCTGCAGTTATTAGGTCATTGCATTTTCCACCGGCCGCTCTCATGTGACCCACTAACCGGACCCACCAGCCTCGGTGCAGATACTGCTCTCATCACATACATGTCCTGCCAAAAAGGTTAAAGGTCACGTTTTGTACCCAGGGATTTCAAAGTGATTATTTCTTTTAGCTACTTCTAATTTTCTTTAAAGCTTAAATGCTGATTTCTAACAGAGAGTCATACTTTTGTTACATTTCAGTCTATATCATGCTAAATTCATGATTTAAATCAGATTACCACAAATAACCTGTCTCAGACTCCACTCTCCTCCAAAATACTAATCCATTTTACCAAACTGAAGTTTAGAGTTTAGCATTAGCTTACCTGCGACTTTATCTCCTCCTCGTTAAACATTACGTGATTGAATTGACAGTATTTATCTGTGTTTTACGTTGTCTCCCTTTTCTCTGTTGATGCTTTTCTTTTTTCAGCTGTTTCTCTGTTAAAAGACATATTCAGCTGAAAATACACTTTATCTGCAGCTATTAAACTTCCTGGAACGTCATGTGACAAGTGTCGACCAATGGGAGCGCTCCTTTTTCAAGCAAGGTTTTCTGTTCCTGAATAGAGGTTCTCATCTATTACAATCCCTTAGAATAAACACTAGATGGATCATAAAGACAAATGATTGATTTTACAATAAACTATTTGGAGTTTAAACCATTTTCACAACTAGAAGAAAAAATATCAGGTACAGTCTGTTTAAGTGTAAGAACTTGGTACATTTGTGTTTTATGCAGCAACTAAAACTGACAAAAATAGCTCCAACTTTTCAGGGATTGTGTTCTTTTATTGAGACGAGCGGAACAAGTTTTCCTTATGCCTCTCTAACCTCTCGTGCCTATGGCCAGCCTCTTTATACACACTCCTGCAGTAATATGGCTGACAGGGCCCAGAATACACTCCTTTAAGATTCACAGTAACGGCAGTATTGTAATTGGATTATAAATAGTTTTGCTACATCCTTAAAGACTGAGCTTTACTTCTTGCATTTCTAAACCAATTGTGTTGTATAAATCTCTTCATGCCTCTCATAACCCTTGACTTTTCTCTGATCTGATTTCAGCTGAACCCGAGAAATACTAAAGTTACGTTCTGAAGTGGGTCAACGTTTATATAAAGCAGGACAGTGACGTTAATCAGTCGGAAGAAGCACACAGGACACTTATATTCCTTTGTTTAAAGAACCACAGCTGAGCAACTCTGTGATGCTTAGTTAAGTGCTTTTTCAATTGATATTTTACAGCGTTTCCAGCACATTGCACTTGAGTTAAATGACGTTTTAGCAACAAATCATTACATTTTCAGAGCTCTAAAATGATAAACCCAAAGGCCTCATTAGATGCGGAGAGTTTAATAGATACATGTTTCTCCAATACCTGCAGATATAAAGAAACTCATCCAATGCATGTCACCTGAGTGTGATTTACTGTCACTAATACGACAAAAACTTAGTGTATCACGAACATTAGACCAAACTACACGTCCCTTTTCACGCTTAGAGTTCGGGCCTGAGGGCTTTTCACAAAAAGACACATTAAAAGTCATTTAATACAGCGTTAAGCATCAACTAAAGGTGTTACATAGCCTACAATTATACACTGCTTTCTGATGGATAGTGTGTCATTTAGTAACAAAAGTCTTTAAAAAGTGAAACTCATTACTGCTAATGCGTCTCTTTGGCAGACAGTTTGGCTCAGAGGCAGGTACTTTATCAAACGCTGATGACAGGCGACGTGTCAGGACCTAGCTGCAGCTCAAACATCCAAACTCTCACTTCTCACATCGTTTTCAGGAACGGCCAATAAAATTAGTCCAGACGGATCCATCGGAGAAAGATTTAATGCCCTGCTGCCTAAATATTCTCATCAAAATTGCATAACTTAATCACTAAAGCCAATCTGGTTCAGTGTTGATACAGATCAATGCTGCCTCTCTGCAGTTTTTATGCTTTGATATATTTTTATTCCCAATTCCATTCCAGTTTATGTTATTAACCTTATTGCTGTTTTTTTCTCAGAACTTACTCATTTTGTTTAACGCTAAGATCATTTTTCATGTAAACTTTAACAAACTTTTGACTTGGAAGTGTACAGTCTGTGATTTATTTTCTCTTGTCTCCATCTAGTGTTCATTAGCGTAAAGTACACAGCGTCCTTTGAGCTTTTTGTGTTAATTTTAAAAGTATTATCACTTTGTAAAACTAAATCTAAATCTGAAGGTCAGTTTTTTTTATTCTCTTTGTTTCTTGACTCTCTGTTTTCCTGTTTTCTCTTTGAGTAAGAAAAGATAATTACATAAAAGTGATTCTAATTTAAAGCAACACCATGGATCTTTTCAGGCTGTAAACCCACTAAAAAACTAAATGAGACAAATGCAATTGCAAAACTCAGATGTAATTGTTTCAATTTTTCACAATTATCCAATAAATACCCCAGCTGTAATGTCAATTAGATATACGTGTTCTCAAAGATGCTAGCGTGCCCCACAAATCACAGTTTCATCGCGTAATATTCATCAAAACCCGCACATTTTGTCTTTAAAAGAATGATTTCCTTAGTGTCTGTCAAGAAACCATTAATATCCATTTAAGGGTTAATTGTTTATCATTTTAAGGATTTTAAGGCTCTATATTTTAGTGCAAAAAGTTACACAGTGTTGCTTTAAATATTAAGATCAAATTATTATTTACAGATAAATCATGTCAAGAAAAGAACAGTTTTTGCATTTCTGGAGAAACATAGCAATAATACGCAACACTAACATCTTTCACCAAAATAAAATCTAAATTTCAAATGGGTCTTTATGGCTCATGTCTTTAATCCTGGTAGAGTTTGATCTGAAATATCTACATAAAAAGATCCAAACAGTTTTGCATTTATATTTTTGTTCTGTATAAATGTACAGTACAAAACACACTCATATAATACTTATGCTGCAACTTATGGAGGCACAAAATGTATAACAATCAGAGCAGAGATAATGTAAAAGGACACAGGCTATTTCCTCTGATCAGTCCAAACCTCTACGGGTCAAACTTCATGATCTCTCTGAGGCAGACGGTGGCGTAGCAGGAAGAGTCTAGATCGAACTTTAAACAAAGATTGAGTCTGTCTGATTCTTCTGTTGATTTATCATTTGCTTTTCTAACCATTTCTCCAGCTCTTTCCATTTCAACATCTCTTTTCTCTTCCTCGCTGCTGCTTTCCTTCTGCAGGTTATAACTGAAGTTGCGTGGAAAGGCCAGCAGAGGGCGGTAGCAGCCAGGGACGTTCATTTTGAGGCTGTTGACCCTGAAACGACAGTCCTCCAGCCCATCTCTGGCCAGTCTCTCTTTGTACCAAGTCCTCATTGCGTTTTCTGGATACTTCACAGTGTTGCCTGGCATCGGAAGCAGCACCTGAGAATAATAAATAATAATAATACAGAAGAAAAAGGTTTTGATAGTTATTTATCACAATATTGGATCATTAATTCAGAATGTAGAGGACTAATTTCACTATAGTTCACAAGTAAGTCTCAAGTCTTTGTCCTAAAGTCCCAAGGTCCTATACTTTTTCGAGTTTCAAGTCTTTTTAAAAACAAACTAATACAAGCCTCAAAGTCAGTATTTTTTCATTGGCTGTAGATAATTTGATAAAGATCTGAGATTTGTCCAGTTCTAACAAAATAATGCTAAACAGAACTAAACTTAACTAACTTAAATAAACCATGGAAAAGAAGACACTGCTAAAATAACAACTGACTCAATAAAACACACACATGAAGGATTAAGGATTGCATTTGCAAAAAAAACAAATTGTCCAAAGCTCGAGGGGACTGAAAACTCACTGTCGGAGAAATATATGAATTGTTGTTTTTTTCTTTTCATTTTCTTATAATAACATCTTTTCAGGTCAGAGGCTCAAGTCCAAGTCTTTTTACGTTTTCTAACGTAAATTTGTGACTTAAATAAACACCTTATCTATTGACCTTCACATGAGCAAGACTTTATTTCATTTTGACAGACAAGGAGTGGGCTCGTCCCTGATGTATTTGTAAATGACCAATAATCGATAATATTTTGCTGTAGTAAATCTGAACGGCAATAAAGTCCGTCTAAGTCTATGTCAGAGTCCAAACCCTTACAACCTTTAGGCATTTGTAAAGTGTCAATGGAGACCTGGCTAACCCTAAAAGTACTAACTTCTCTGTAATAATTCGTG
Organism: Rhyacichthys aspro; assembly: GCA_036850595.1. NCBI lineage: Eukaryota > Metazoa > Chordata > Actinopteri > Gobiiformes > Rhyacichthyidae > Rhyacichthys > Rhyacichthys aspro. The sequence goes on from CM072159.1 coordinate 32,059,768, forward strand.
TCATATAAAAAGTAAAAGTGGGATTAACATACTTGTCCGAGCGTGTAGACTCCCTCTTTCTCCTCTTGCTCTGTTACCACATGGATCTAGAAAACCAAGAGGAAGAATAGAGTCAGATACTGAGTAAGAAAATGGGACAAAAACAATCCCTCAATGCCCTTGGTTGGAAATGTCCCTGAGCCTCACATTTCACACTTTTTATGACAATATTAACTCAGACAACACTCTAGACCGTGCTTTTATATACATTACAATGGTAAGTGGTAATAAAGTACACTGTTCTACCAAAAACCTGTAATATTTCTTGTGTTTAGTTTAAAAGCAAACTACAAAAAAGCGAGAATAAGGTTAAAACGGTGCATAAAACCATTCATTCAGAGTTTTGTATCTACGTTTGTGATAATACCTGAGTTGTGCTAGAGGCGTCCATGTTGCTCGATGATTCCTGCACCAGGTCTCCTTCCTTAACGCCGGGGCCTAATGTGTCCAATCTGTGAGCCACTGCCTCGTTCCACACTCTAACAGTGACATTAATACTGCGTTAAAGCAAGGCAGGACGTTTTAAGTCTTTGTTATAAAAGGAAAAGGCGTACCTGCTGCAGTAGGAGTGAAGGTAGAAGATCCTCGTGCTGTGGGGCAGACTAAGCCAGGCCTGAGCACATCCGTCTGGACCAGTCCCGTAACGGTTCATGGCTCGCAGCATCAGACGCTCCCTCGCCTTGGACAGAGGCATCAACAACAAGGCTTCTTTAGCATTTTCTGTGGAAGACAAGAGGAATTATGGGTCACTTTAGCACCTAGCACGCTACACAGCTAACGCCTTTTTATTGCATTTGATACTAAGCAAATCTGTAACATTAAGAGTATCGTGAGGCAGTAAAAAGCCAATAAACACTTGTCTTATTAATAATCTATGAGTATTCACCTGTTTGAAGAAAATGCCTCTTAGCTTGGTTCTGAGGATCATTACTTTCTTCTGGAGAAAAGAAAAGGTGCACAGCACTCACCTGGAACCCCAGATGTCAAATTAAACACTAATATGAGTTTGTTTTACAGGACTTTTGGACACATTTAGTATATTCCATTGTTATTTCAAAACATAAAAGCACTTACCATGTCTTCTTTGAGCAGTGCCAGCCCAATTTGGTCAGACTGAACACTCTGTCCAGAACCAAATCTCTGTGGGCCGTAGTAGTTAACAAAACCTCTGGCCTATAAATAAAAGCAAACTAAATTATATTAGTGCAATAAATCTTTATGATATCTAATAACTCTATAACCTCGTACCTTCACATTCTCTACTGCCTCCTTCACAAGTTTTTCCAAATGAGTGAGTGGGTCGGCAGCAGCAGAAACGTGAGGCTTTACGTCACGAACGACGATGTCGAAGTGATTTCCCTGGAGTCGCCCAAGCCTCAGAGGTTCACTGACAGAACGAACCCCAGAGAGACGCATCCCTCTTCTTTTAAACTCCACTGCCTTCTCTTTTAACCTGAAAAGTAAAGGAAATAGTTCAGGGCTTATATTGGAGGTTTTCCTCTTAGCCTTGCTCATACACACCTTTGAGGGGAGACCTTCTTGACCACCATGGACTGGTAGGTGACTGCTCTCTTATCCTTGATCCCTGCGTAGGTGAAATCTGAAGGTAGCACTCCCAGCTCCGCCGCCATGTAGCTGATGGCTTCTAAAGTCTCCAGATTCTCTTTACACAAAGTGAACGCTGAAAGATCAGAATCAGAAATCCTTTATTTGTCCTTGAGGGGAAATTCTGTTTTGTTACAGACAAGACTAAAAGAAAGATAAAAAGAAGAACAGAAATATAAAAAGTAAATATCAAAATACAGTATCCTAGAATGAAAAAAACACCTGAGTAAAAATGTTTACATGTATAGACATATTTACATGTTTAAGTGTTTAAACAGTGTACAATGAGCTTCTCCAGATAAAGCCCGGTGCTATCTTGTATTTTTGTGCTTATTATATTTGTTTAGTTACCTGTGTAAACGTCTTCCTGTCTGCAGTCCTCAGCCGTCCTCTTCTTTGGTCTCCCTTTCTCTCTGAGCCGAACACAGATGGACGTCTTCCCTTGTTCGCTAAAGCTCTTAGTCTCCACCAGTTTCCCAAACCTTCGGCTCAGGAGGCGATGAACGGCCGTCCTGTGCTCCTTGTCATCATCGGGTAGAAATGTATACGAGGAACCGGGGACTTTAGCGTCTATGAATCTGAAGAAGTGGTCTGCCTGGGCCTCTGTGAGCAGCTGGGAGAGCTCTCTGTGGTCGGGGTCCTGCTTCACTCGGATCTCACACTGGTTGGTGACCGTCATCAGAAAAGGGAAGCTGAGTCTGACAGCACGGTGGACATTAGCTCTCTGGTGTTTGTCACTAAAGGATCCCAAACTAAGCTCCTGCTCTGATACACTCCCATCTTTGAGAGTTACCACAAAGTTCTCAAGCTTTTCACTGACTGTTTGGCCTAAAATCACATTCAAATCCAAGCTCCCTGGACTTGGTGTGTTGTTTATTTTGCATTCAGCCTCCTGTAATACTGGGCCAACATTAGCCTGTTTACTGCTTTTACTGGTGTCTTCTGGTGAGTCACATTGTGAAGAGAAAGCCTCTATTAAAGATGTTGTGTTAACTTGATTTCCAGCAATGTCTATCTCAGTCACCACAAAGTCTTTGGTAAAGTTTTTTATAGTTCCAGTAAAACCTTCATGATCTGACAAGAAGCAGACTGGAACAACCATTACAACACTGTCCTGTTTCAATGTAAATTAAAGTCTAGCCCTGTTTAAATGAACATCTACTGAACGCTCAGATACAAGAGAAGCAATATTTAGCTTAGCGACAATTAAAAACACACATACAACTAATTAATATTTGATAATGTAAGCGTTTGTCTAAAAGGATAAATAAAAAAGTGCATCCTCTTGAGATTAGTCTGTCTCTAATGGTTTAAAGAATCAAAACAACTGACCACGCTGAAAACGTGAGGAAGATTTCGGTTCACGTTACTTCCGGGTCATGTGACTAACTGCGTGATTTTTTTTTTTTTTTAAAGGGACCGCTGCCGCAAAAAAGCAGCACAGTTTTAATGAAAACACTGAAACACACTGTAACATAAGTAGTTTCTTAAATTTAATGTATTCATTGTAATTTTGGTTTCGTTACCTTTGATTTGTTAAATATATGTTCATAAATACCATCGCGGGATTGCTCAATAACTGTAGCTCTCAGTTTTGTTACCGGTAATTCCCCAGTGAAAAAATATGTTTCCTGCAGTGTTTGAAATAAATATATGTGTGTGCAATAACGACTCATAGAAGTGGAAAAGATTCAGCAATTCAGCATTCGATGTTTGTCTGAAATGACTCATGGGGTATTTTCTGTGACAGCAGCCGTTCTCCAGAAACAAAAATGAAATGATCAGTTTTTTCCTTTTATCATGTTTATCATATATATTTGACTGTTAACCAGTGATCAGCTCATTGACCAGAGACAAGGCTCCGGAGATAACAAGATTCTTTTTTTTTCTTTCTTTCTTGAGAATAAGCAGATGGCAGTAAGCAGTCGTCAGTAACTAAACAGGCCAATGGTCCGCTGCACATTTTTTCGGAGCAAATGTTTCCTTCTCGACTCTTCACTGAGATTGACATTGAAAGGATTTTACACAGCTTCCTATTGAACATACAGATTCAAGAGTGGACATAGATCATATTGACCCCTGTGTTTCTGATCACTATTCCTTTCTTATGCTTTTATCTCCGTCTGTGAACGAAGAAAGAAATACAACATCTGCTGAAAAAAGAACTTAAGATGAAATTTATAATGACACTGTATATATTTTTTAACAAATAGGTCAAGTCAGCTTTGAAACAATTTAATATATTGGCCATTACATCCATTCCCTCACAGTTCCACAGTTTTGTGTAAAAGCGCAGCTGTGGGTCAACAGTGTCTCCTGGGAACCAAAGAACTGGAAAACAACAGATGATTTAGAGCCAAGAAGAGGTCGTCTTCACTTGGAAACTGTTTTGAAGAAAATCCCTACACATATTTCCACAATAAAGTGCAAATATTAACTATATATTGATCATATTGTAACACAAATGTTTAAGTGGTCGGTAGAAAGTGTTACTTGAAGTTAAGAGGTCGTGGACATTTTATTAAGTTTCAAAATTCTAATATAAATCATCTTACATTCTTCCCTCTCTTTAAATGAAATGTCCTCATTTCACATTAAGTTCCCATTAAACAAAAAAAAACATATATAAATCATCTTAAAATATGATAAAAAGCCGTGTAAACAAATCCCAAAATGGCAAAAAAAAAATCAGAATCTTTGATTCAGTTGTTGTGATTCAGACGTTCAGTTTCATGACCTTAAGTGAGCTGACTTCATATTTTGCCACATCCTTAAGATATAACTACTTCAGTTTTCTGAATCTTTTCTTGTATCAGTGGGACAGGATCACAGCTCCCAGACTGTTCCGCCTACGTATACTTCCTGTGCGCTGCTCAAAAGCCTCTGTGCATTCATTTCCACAGTTGTGTGAGTGTGTGCCAAACGTCCTGATAAGTGAGTGTTTTGTGCGGAGCAGGCCATCTGAGGCTGACCCAAACACTGGGAGCAGCTCGGTGGAAGGCTGTGCACATTTCTGAGAATGTTTGTGCTCATTGTGCTCTCCAGATGTTCCCGTAACGCACACTTTGACAATTACTTTTCTTTCACAGTCATTTTAAACCATCCAATATTTCCACACACGTGATAAGTGTGTTTTATTCATTTCTGTTTTGTGATATAGGCTTCCTTCAGTGCTGGAGGAAGTACTCAAATCCTTAAGTAAAAGTACAGATAAAGAGGTAGAAATGTACTCAAGTAAAAGTATCACTTTAAATTATTACTTTAGTGAAAGTCTTAAAGTACTTGCCTTTAAATGTACTGAAAGTAGAAAAGTAAAAGTATTTGACTCTTTAATAACTTAATAATATAAAATTGATTTAATCTATTAATAAAAAGGTTGGTTGAATGATAAGAATATTTAAAAACACATTAAAATGAGAGTCTCATGAGGACTGTATCCTTGTAGCTCATAGGAACATGAGCTTTAGGTGAATATTTATGAACCACTTTAACATTTAATTGAAGGTGTTGCACTTTTACAACAATAACAAACGTACTTTTACTTGTTCTTGTAAAGCCAGTGTAAAAATGTTGTGAAGTGGAAAGTACAGATATTTGCTGTAAATGTAGTGGACTTCTTTTAAATCTACTTAAGTCAAGTACAGATACCTATGTTGTAAATTGACATGATGTTATTGTTGTTGTGGTCTTCATGATTTACTCCATGACACCATCTCTGTCCTCGTCCAGACTCTTCTGTCTTCTCTACGTTCAAAATGACCTGAAGAAGGCAATAAATGTAAAAGAAACAAAAGGCTATGACTTTGCTGATTTTAGGGTCAGTTAGAGAGGGTCATGTGACTGGACACAGGCTCTGACTAGTGCCTTCATTATTTCAAAACAACTGCAGACAAAAGCTGCTTTGAGGCCTTTTAACTCTTTAGTTTTGCTCGTACAGTCATCTTTCATTCTCACCATTTAGAAATACAGTATAGAACATTTTTAAACATCCTCCAGAGCAGTTTTTTTAGTATTTATATCGTGGCTACACTGGTGACTTTCAATGTTTAACTTGAAGCTATATTATGTGACTTTTTACTATTAAGACACTGCAATTAACAGGGCTCTCCTCTAAACTAATTCCTCTGGACTGGCACAGAAATAGTACTGTACTGTAGTATTACTCTGGAAAAACCTCAGGCTTTCAGTTCCCTCCATGTGGTGAGCTTTTAAAAGGATGAAGCAAAACACTAAACACTGATCTCAGCTCACGTCCAGTCGTTGGTTGAATCTGCCTCCTCTTGTCCCGCCTCCTGGAAATCAAACTGGACTCAAGAGGGACCAGACTATTTCTTTATATGTAACAGAAGGAGGAGCATGTAGTTGGACAAGGTTTTCTGTTCCTGAATCGAGGTTCTCATCTATTACAATCACTTAGAATAAGCAGTAGATGGATCAGAAAGACTGTTTTTACAATAAACTATTTGGGTTTAAACCATTTACCGACAAGAAGAAAGAAAATCAGGTCCAGCTGCTGAATGAAAAGCTTAATTTTTCCTTTTGCTTCTTGTGAACTTCCTCTAATTTCTATAAACAACCCTCAGATTTAGCCGTAGAAACCTACTGTGTTACATGATTACATCACTTTGTAACAAGAACCTGGACCAAAGCCAACAAGGTTTTTCAGAAAGTTTCCAAAATAAAACTTAATGTGTGTTTGTAAGTTCGCAGACACAAAAGTTATGTAATGAAAAACAATAATCAGAAGAAACTAAAGAAAAAAACACAATATATGAAGTCATTACGCAACATTTATTCCGTTTAAAAACAAAAAAAAACCGAGACTATTGCAATCTGTTCTGCATAATCACAGAAATGGGGAAACATTTCACAGGAACCTTCTTCCACCCCACACACATCCACAGAGCTTCTCCAGATGGGCCGGGCCTTCCAGTAACTCCCCTTTCCCCCAGAAATAAACAGCAGAACACAGTTGAACGAACATCTCTGAAGCTGGAGGTGGCTCGCTGGATGGTTTCTGGAGAGTTTACGCGTGAACAACAAACAGTAAAGTGACGCGGAGTGAAATGGGGGCCGTGAGCGTGTGCGTAAAGCGGAGCTACATTGTCGTGGGGAGCCTCATCGCGGTGAGTGCTGTTGTTAAACCCAGTGTTTTACAAGTTAGCCGAGTCAGAAAAGGGGGCGTTAATCCTTCTTATCGTTCGTTTGGAGATGGTTCTGCGTTTTTAAGTCGTATTCGTGAACTCACTGCGCGCTCCAACAACAGAATGGAGTCGATGTGTTGTGTTGTTTTGTGTTGATTTGTGTCTGATTGCAGTAAAATGAGTGATTGGTGAAAGGAAATGAACTTGTTTAAGCCTGATGCTAACTCTGAACTGCTGTAGTGTTTTATTGTATGGACTCTTTGTACACAGCGGTCTTTGTTTGCCATAAATATGCATCTGATCTGCATTTAGCACAGATCTAGAAGTTTGTTAAAGAGTGTAAATGCCCTGTTAATCTTTGAGCGTTTCTGGGAATTAGGTTATGCAACGTGGGTTTTTTGTTGTTGTGTGTTGTTATAACGGCAGTGGTTCTTGTGCCAAATGGATGTAACGACAAAACACATTACTCATTAATGCCCCAAAAGCACTCTGAGCTGATATTCAACCACAATCAGAGCTTAAAGCAGATAAGAGTCTGAGCTTATCAAAAAAGCCAAAATAAATGAGTTCAAGTATTGCCATTTAACCTTAACATACACCATAATGATCACTTTTTGAATTAATATGATCATTTTATATGTGCTATGTCTTAAAAATATAAAGAAAAAAGCCAAAAATCATTACAACAATAATTCAGGTTTAAATGAAACAGAAAGAAAACCTCACACACTTGAGAAATGTAAATAAAAAGGTTAAAAAGGGTTAAAGGTCATCCCATGTGAGTTCGCTGTAGCTTTTGTCTCTTTTATTTCTTAACGTTAAATGTGTTAAATATTTGTTGACGTTGTGTAAATCCTTTCTGATTGTTGCAGCTCATCAGTGCCTTGCTGTTAGCGTTCACTTTGTTCAGTCATGGACACTTCCACGAGCGCGAAGAGGTAACCATTTCTTTCATTCACACATTTGTCGGATCAGAGTCGTGCGTTTAAACCAAGAACAGACCGTTAACTGAGCGTGGACCTGTTGTTGAGGGACAGTGAACCGTAGCATCGTCCTGTTTTCATGATTAACCTGGAGCTCCTGGACGTGTGGAGCTCACTGTGTGTTTGTTGTCTTTGCAGTTTGAGAGTATGCTTCCAGGTTTACAGCTCATGTACGCTGTGTCGCTCATAACCATCCTCCTCATCACCACTGGTTTATATGGAGTGTGTAAAAAGAAGAAGTGGATGTTAATATGTGTAAGTTCAAATAAGTCTGTAAAAAGTCTGGTCACGTGGTCGCTCTGCTCACAACTCTTTGTTTTTTTTTTGTTTTTTTTCCTCCAGTATGTCGTGGGTATGATCCTGAGCTGCCTGTTTTTGTGTGTGTTTGTGATTCAACTCGTGACCATTCGACCCATGGTAATTCACACACGTCACACGAGATGGAACATAATAATCTGTGAACGGGGGAGAATTGTGTCCTTGGAACATAAATGAAAAACAGAACAACATATTTATTTGAGGATTTTTGCAACAACTAGTCTGCATTAAAATGAACTTCTGAGAAAAAATTATATTAAAAGTGTCCTTAAATGTGTTTTACATTGTGCACTGCTTGATTTTCAACATTCAACCCACTCAATTTATCATTCTTATAAAAAATAATATTAATTTTATAATTTCCTAATGTTAGTTGTAATATAATTGAATGTATTTTTTCAACAAAAGCACACCTGTCCCTTAAAAATCAAGGAAAATGTTGGTAAAATCATTTCCAAACAGTCTATATTTTCTTAAAATGTAAAACTAATGTAGAAATTAGCATTTTCTGTTGTGTATTTTGTGAATAACCAATGCTAATGCTAAAAAGTATCATTAGCTGCTACTTCAGGAGGAGTTTATTCCAAAAATGTGAGAAAATGTAATTTCCAACACATTCTATCATGTGATGGAAATTACATGTTGTGATTTTATGTTAATTTCTTCATGATAAATGTATTTTATTTAATTTATTTTTGCCTTTATTTTATTTAGCGTTAAAAGAATCACTTAGAATTTAGTTTTTTAATTCATATTTTGTGTCATTTCCATCACAGAGCTCATTTTTCAGTTAAATCAGAAATAATAGCACATTACCAAATACAATTACAACTTTGTCTTAGTTTTGGGGAAACATATATAGACATATATAGAAAATATAGACATAATTTAAATTAATTAAGCTCAACAATCATCACAAACTCTTTCTACACAATACAGAGAACCTCAACATGTCAATACATTTTACTAAATAAGATGTTTCAAATGTTTACCGTCCAAATATCACCGTCGTTGGAGAAACACCCAAACACGTCTGACGGCTTCAGAGACATGTCGGTGCAGGTAACTGGGCTCCTGTCGTTATAACCGTTATTCCATTGCTTTGGTTTTGCAGGTAGCTAAAGGAATGAGGGCACAATACCTGAGTCTAATGCCTCTAACTCAGGCTGACCCAGATTTTATACAGGATCTCGTTGACACAGAAGAAGAAGTAAGTAGTTTATTTAAAGAGGTTTTATATTTTAAATGTGCGGTGTTTAATATTGTCGCCGGTCGTTGTCAGTTTCAGTGTTGTGGGCTGGATCAGGGCTATCAGGACTGGGGCTACAACATTTCAGAAGGTTGTTTATGTGCTGAAGACGCTGTTAATCCATGTGTAAGTATTACTTGTGTTACTTTACACACACATAACACATGATTTTACACTTTTAATACAGATTCAAAAAGCTTTGTTGTTTCCATGGCAGAATGTAAAGCTCCACTTCCTTTTTTTGTCCCTGTCTCAGACTCCACTCTCCTCCAAAAGCAGCTTCTCTTTTATTAAAAAATAAAACCAGACCAGTTTTTCCTCCAAAATACTAATCCATTTGACCAAACTGAAGTTTAGAGTTTAGCGTTAGCTTAGCTGTGACTTCAGCGTCAGGACGACAATTATCTCCTCCTCGTTAAACATTACGTGATTGAATTGACAGTATTTATCTGTGTTTTACGTTGCCTCCCTTTTCTCTGTTGATGCTTTTCTTTTTTCAGCTGTTTCTCTGTTAAAAGACATATTCAGCTGAAAATACACTTTATCTGCAGCTATTAAACTTCCTGGAACGTCATGTGACAAGTGTCGACCAATGGGAGCGCTCCTTTTTCTGTTCCTGAATAGAGGTTCTCATCTATTACAATCCATTATAATAAACAGAACATGGATCATAAAGATTGTTTTATCCCAAATGATTGATTTTGCAATAAACTATTTGAATTTAAACCATTTTCCAACTAGAAGAAAGGGAAGGCGTCATATATCTTAACGTCAGAAGGGATTTTCAAGGTTGATTCTGACCGACAGCGATTTTTTACTTAATTATAAACAAAACTTAACAAAGGCCTCGCCGGATGTGCAGCTCTGTGCACACAACTTGAAGGAATTTGTTTTTGGTACAGCAGGAGATAAAGGTCAGATCGTTCTATCAAAACAAGAAGACAGCGCATGAGTAAGAGCTCAGTAATTTCACACATAACTGAGGATCTCTCTTCTGTGGCGTCTTTTCAAGTGCTGAAAATAACAGACGAGGAGTGTATTACTTTGTCAGTGTTATTCAGTCCTCGTGGGCGTCTGTGTTCCAGGTGGCAGCTCCAAGAAACAGCAGCTTGTTTGAGAACGTTACTGCAACAGCACTCGATGAACCCATCATGATTTATAAAGAGGTGAGTGACATTATTAATCATTTAAAAGAACTTGTGTGAGGATTTAGACCTGAAGCACCAGAGAAAATGAAAGAAACGTCAGTCAAATAAAGAAGAAGCTCCAGATGAGTGGATTTTTCACAAATGAAAAGGATTGACCATGTGTCTCAGAGGGTCGAGGTTTCTTTATCTTTGGACTCAGGCTGAACGGAAAAAATCAAAGAAATCTGACCTAAATTCTTCTCTGTCTTTAACACAACAAAGTGATATCAGTGTAAGAATAAAAGTGTGTTGTTCTGTTGAGATGTCTTGATGTGTCTCAGTAACGGCCTCTGTCTTGTGTTTCAGCCGTGCGTGCCCTTCCTGATCGCTCACGTCATATTTACCTTACATTGTCTATTTGGAAGCGCACTGGGCATTTTAATACTGTGGGTATGTACTTCCTCTTTATTCTGACTAACTTTCAGCTTTATCATTTTCTCTTTCACGTCTAGATATTGTTTGACCTACCTTTTTCATGTCTCTTGTGCAATTAAGTGTAACAACAGTTTTTATTTTGTCTGACAACTCTTCCTGTTGTTGATAAAAGAGAGTATCCTTCATTTAAAGCTCCACTTCCTGGTTTTCTTTTCTTGTCTCTGTCTCAGACTCCACTCTCCTCCAAAAGCAGTCTAGGGACCTCTCCTGCTTCTCTTTTATTAAAAAATAAAACCAGACCAGTTTTTCCTCCAAAATACTAATCCATTTGACCAAACTGAAGTTTAGAGTTTAGCGTTAGCTTAGCTGTGACTTCAGCGTCAGGACGACAATTATCTCCTCCTCGTTAAACATTACGTGATTGAATTGACAGTATTTATCTGTGTTTTACGTTGCCTCCCTTTTCTCTGTTGATGCTTTTCTTTTTTCAGCTGTTTCTCTGTTAAAAGACATATTCAGCTGAAAATACACTTTATCTGCAGCTGTTAAACTTATGATTTTACAAGAAACTATTTGGGATTTAAACATTTTTCTCAAATAGAATAAAAAAAGATCAGGTACAGTGTGTTTAAACAGTGACACACAGTAATTAGTTTAATTCTGAGCTTGATTTCTTTGTGTTTTCTGCCCCCTATTGGTCCCATCTATCATTACAGCTCATTGAATGCTCACATTGAAAGAAACTGTAAATTTGGAAGTGAATATCTGATCCTTTTTTCCTCGTTTGCAGATATTGTCTGTGGTGTTGTGTATTGTGATCCTGTGCCAGTTGAACCAGAAGGAAGATACCCCTGCAGTGGTGTACAGCCCAGAGGCAAAAGCAGGGAATTACTCCGTCCTCTCAGATGATGCAGAGTTCACCTGATCCACTTTCAGCTCCTTATTTAAACTGCAAGACAATTGTATGTTTTTTTGTTACCTATGTTGTAATAATGCAGATAATAACATTGCCAAAGACTCATATAAACCACTAAATATCTGTAATAAGAGTGTAGCCCAGTGAATGTAGGGAATCACTAAAGAAAAGGTGTTTTATTATGAATATCGATATTAAGTGTTTTACTTTTCTATTTCAAAGAATGATTGGTTGTGTTGTATTTCTGTATGAGACACTTTTCCAGTGAAACTACAGTGCTGCTCAATGTGGTGTTATTTCCACATCTTTTTTGTATTATTTCTACTGATATAATCCAACAAAGTAAAGGAACAAAGTAAAAATACAGTGAATGGATAAATGGTGATGCCCTCAGTGACAGATTAACTGTATGTTGAATATGACAAAGAATAACAACTAAAAATCTTTATTTTGTACTGTGTAATAAAGTCAACTTTACTGTGTGGGACTGGCCTGGTCTGTTTGGGCATTCATTCATGTATTTATTGGAGCTATTGTTAATGCTTCTGTTGCTGTAAATGATAATCATGTTAAAGGAACAAGAGGTACATTTTTATTTCTTATATTTACAAAATATTACACCAGTTCATTCAATAAATGAAAACAGTGTGTGACTGAAATCAAAATACCATACGTTGAAATACCATACAGTATATTAGGCCATAATGGTTAAAGTGCACAAGTAGACATTGGATCAGCTGTTTCACATTGAATAAGTCTGAAAGTAAAGTCATGAGTCAGGAGCCATTTCAACTGCAGCAGCTCATGCAGCAAAAAGCACAGAGACAGAAAGGCGACTTCGGTGAGAGTGGCTTTAGTCAGAGCCTTTACACTGATTTTACCAACATTAGCCTCTCACAATCTGTCCAAAAAACCTCCAGATCACAATATAGTACTTTATATACAAACCCTATCTGTGTTAAAATAAATGACTCAGCTGTCTACTCAATGTGCAACCAAACAGAAACCCCTGAAGCTTCATATTCAGTAAATGTGCTTTTAAAATATACACTATGCATAAGAATGCATCTCAACATTCAGCTGTAACTCATTCCTGTGTCAGAGCTGGTGACCCAGTGGCATATTGCTTTATCATAAATACATATTATTTCTCACACTGTAAACACTGCTGTGAGGGTAATATATAAAGGATAAAAACAACCATTTTAAAGGCTGTCTTTTCTTGTGGTGGAAGTTCAGAGCTCAACACTTTTCATATTCATTATAATTATAATAATAGTTACAAAGCGTTTTTTAATAAGATCATCGTTGCTTTTATTTGGAACCAGGAGACCACAGCTATTTTAAATGTTAGAGACAGACTGAACTTCACCAAAAGAAAACAACATTTTAAATTTGTAGGTAAAATATACAATATGCTGGATATATATAGTAGATTACTGATGTCTTTTTTAAAAAAATCACTTGTCTCAAGATTATGGGCTATATATGACATTGTATAATACAAAACAATGCAAGCCTTTGTGACAGACCCCAACACAGGCTAGTGACCTTTTACGTTACTCAGTGTTACACTTAAGGACAGGTTAATGAACTGAAAAAGATAATAGTGTGGTCACAGTGGGGCCTACTCGAGGTAATAACTGCAGTTAGAGGCAGATAATCCCTCCAATTAAATACCCAGAGGTAATTTAAAGTGCCACCACACCCAGTAATGAATTAAAAATACCAGAGCTGTCACATGTGAAGAGTGACTTTTGTTTAGCTGCACTGTTTCACAGCAGCAAACTGACAAATGCATGTGGTTTACTATTAATAATCAGATGCATGCAATAATAGGTGTAAATAGAAAATCAGTATGTCAACATATGTTGCTATAGCAGAATAAAGCCAGATATAGCATACAGCATAGTGTTGTTACATGTGCAAATTCAAACCAACTCCCGATAGTTTACAGTGAGTCTGAAAGTGTTAGAAGGCCCCAGGAACATATCTGTTTGATTGAAGAAGAGCCATGAAGTCCTCTTTCCTTTTGAACTGGACCATCAGCTGGATGCTCATTACCATTAAAACCGCCTGGAAATGGAAGACCACTTACTTTAATCACTCAAACTACTGCAAATTAAATGAATATACGTAAAACAAAAGTACTACACACCCAAAACACTCCACTCCCAAAGCGAATGCCTGTCGATAATGTGAATCCACGTTTTAGTGCAGAAACATAGATTGGGAGACAAGGCTGTTGATAAAGCACAAAACAGGCTTTAAGTATATTAAGAGAATAATAATAATAATGGATAAAACTTCTAAATAACTGTTTGCAGAATATTATAAACTAATAAACCAGAGAAAATCATATTTGGTCAGAACATTTATGCTCAGGGCAAAAGGATAAATAATATTCATGTTTATGATGTACTCTCCTTTACCTCCTGATACACGTACACGTTCTTCGGAGCTCCGATTGTAGCACTGCCCCGTAGTCGAATCTAAAAGATGAAGAAATCAGACTAAAATCAGACTAAAATCAGACTGTAATCAGACTAAAATCAGACTGTAATCAGACTAAAATCAGACTAAAATCAGACTATAATCAGACTAAAATCATACTAAAATCAGACTAAAATCAGACTATAATCAGACTAAAATCATACTATAATCAGACTAAAATCATACTAAAATCATACTAAAATCATACTAAAATCATACTATAATCAGACTCTAATCAGACTGTAATCAGACTCTAATCAGACTCTAATCAGACTATAACCAGACTCTAATCAGACTATAATCAGACTGTAATCACACTATAATCAGACTGTAATCACACTATAATCAGACTGTAATCACACTATAATCACACTATAATCATACTATAATCATACTATAATCAGACTCTAATCAGACTATAACCAGACTCTAATCAGACTATAATCAGACTCTAATCACACTGTAATCACACTATAATCAGACTATAACCAGACTATAATCACACTATAATTTGACTCTAATCCGACTAATCAGACTATAACCAGACTCTAATCAGACTCTAATCAGACTATAATCAGACTGTAATCACACTATAATCACACTATAATCATACTCTAATCAGACTAATCAGACTATAATCATACTATAATCAGACTATAATCATACTATAATCAGACTCTAATCAGACTCTAATCACACTATAACCAGACTCTAATCATACTCTAATCATACTATAATCAGACTAAAATCAGACTCTAATCAGACTCTAATCAGACTATAATCAGACTATAATCAGACTCTAATCAGACTATAATCAGACTATAATCAGACTATAATCAGACTCTAATCAGACTCTAATCAGACTCTAATCAGACTCTAATCAGACTGTAATCAGACTGTAATCAGACTATAATCAGACTATAATTAGACTCTAATCAGACTCTAATCAGACTATAATCAGACTGTAATCAGATTATAATCAGACTATAATCAGACTGTAATCAGACTATTATCAGACTCTAATCAGACTGTAATCAGACTGTAATCAGACTATAATCAGACTCTAATCAGACTGTAATCAGACTGTAATCAGACTATAATCAGACTGTAATCAGACTATAATCAGACTATAATCAGACTCTAATCAGACTGTAATCAGACTGTAATCAGACTATAATCAGACTATGATCAGACTCTAATCAGACTCTAATCAGACTATAATCAGACTGTAATCAGATTATAATCAGACTATAATCAGACTGTAATCAGACTATAATCAGACTCATAATCAGACTTAATCAGACTGTAATCAGACTATAATCAGACTGTAATCAGACTATAATCAGACTATAATCAGACTCTAATCAGACTGTAATCAGACTGTAATCAGACTATAATCAGACTATAATCAGACACTAATCAGACTCTAATCAGACTATAATCAGACTATAATCAGACTGTAATCAGACTATAATCAGACTATAATCAGACTATAATCAGACTATAATCAGACTCTAATCAGACTATAATCAGACTCTAATCAGACTCTAATCAGACTCTAATCAGACTGTAATCAGACTATAATCAGACTATAATCAGACTCTAATCAGACTCTAATCAGACTATAATCAGACTGTAATCAGATTATAATCAGACTATAATCAGACTGTAATCAGACTATAATCAGACTATTATCAGACTCTAATCAGACTGTAATCAGACTGTAATCAGACTATAATCAGACTCTAATCAGACTGTAATCAGACTGTAATCAGACTATAATCAGACTGTAATCAGACTATAATCAGACTATAATCAGACTCTAATCAGACTGTAATCAGACTGTAATCAGACTATAATCAGACTATAATTAGACTCTAATCAGACTCTAATCAGACTATAATCAGACTGTAATCAGATTATAATCAGACTATAATCAGACTGTAATCAGACTATAATCAGACTCTAATCAGACTATAATCAGACTATAATCAGACTCTAATACAATAATAGACTTAATCAGACTATAATCAGACTATAATCAGACTCTAATCAGACTGTAATCAGACTGTAATCAGACTATAATCAGACTATAATTAGACTATAATCAGACTGTAATCAGACTATAATCAGACTCTAATCAGACTATAATCAGACTCTAATCAGACTATAATCAGACTGTAATCAGACTATAATCAGACTCTAATCAGACTATAATCAGACTATAATCAGACTATAATCAGACTGTAATCAGACTATAATCAGACTATAATCAGACTCTAATCAGACTGTAATCAGACTGTAATCAGACTATAATCAGACTATAATTAGACTCTAATCAGACTCTAATCAGACTATAATCAGACTGTAATCAGATTATAATCAGACTATAATCAGACTGTAATCAGACTATAATCAGACTGTAATCAGACTATAATCAGACTATAATCAGACTCTAATCAGACTGTAATCAGACTGTAATCAGACTATAATCAGACTGTAATCAGACTATAATCAGACTATAATCAGACTCTAATCAGACTGTAATCAGACTGTAATCAGACTATAATCAGACTATAATCAGACTGTAATCAGACTATAATCAGACTATAATCAGACTATTATCAGACTCTAATCAGACTATAATCAGACTATTATCAGACTCTAATCAGACTATAATCAGACTGTAATCAGACTATTATCAGCCTGTAATCAGACTGTAATCAGACTCTAATCAGACTATAATCAGACTGTAATCAGACTATAATCAGACTGTAATCAGATGCTGGATACTTACACATTTTCCTGGATACTGACAGTTACACGACACTGGGATAGTGGAGCCCCAGTCTTTGTAGCCATCGACGAGACCACAGCATTTGAACTAAGAGCCACACACAGAGACTGCTCAGTTTACATTAGTCCACATTACATTAGGTTTAAATAAAACACGTGGCTTACATGAGCCTGGATGCTATAGAGCAGAGTCCTGTTTCCTTTGTTGGTTCCACTCAGAGGCATCATGGACAGCAGCTTGGTCTCTTCCCGAACCACCACTTTCTGAAAAGAGACGTGACACGGAGCTGTTTGTTTGAATGTGCTTTACCTCAGAGGAGTCAAACTCAAAGAGGTGAGGGGCCACGATAGTTAATAAGAATCCTTTCAGAGGATTTATTATTTTCTTTTCATTCGAGTCTTACAAAACATTTATTTCCACCTTTTCCAACAGGGTTTTGTCAGATTTGAACAGGCTTTAATTGGATTTGAACAGGTTTTAGATGGATTTGAACAGGTTTTAGATGGATTTGAACAGGTTTTTGTTGGATCTGAACAGCTTTAAGGTGGATTTGAACAGGTTTTAATTGGATTTGAACAGGTTTTAGATGGATTTGAACAGGTTTTTGTTGGATCTGAACAGCTTTAAGGTGGATTTGAACAGGTTTTAGATGGATTTGAACAGGTTTTAGATGGATTTGAACAGGTTTTTGTTGGATCTGAACAGCTTTAAGGTGGATTTGAACAGGTTTTAATTGGATTTGAACAGGTTTTAGATGGATTTGAACAGGTTTTTGTTGGATCTGAACAGGTTTTAGATGGATTTGAACAGGTTTTTGTTGGATCTGAACAGCTTTAAGATGGATTTGAACAGGTTTTTGTTGAATCTGAACAGCTTTAAGGTGGATTTGAACAGGTTTTTGTTGGATCTGAACAGCTTTAAGGTGGATTTGAACAGGTTTTTGTTGGATCTGAACAGCTTTAAGGTGGATTTGAACAGGTTTTTGTTGGATCTGAACAGCTTTAAGGTGGATTTGAACAGGTTTTTGTTGGATCTGAACAGCTTTAAGGTGGATTTGAACAGGTTTTTGTTGGATCTGAACAGCTTTAAGGTGGATTTGAACAGGTTTTTGTTGGATCTGAACAACTTTAAGATGGATTTGAACAGGTTTTTGTTGAATCTGAACAGCTTTAAGATGGATTTTAACAGGCTTTAGTTGGGTTTCTAAACCTGTTCTAATCCAATTAAAACTATTGCCAAAAATATCACCTTCTAAATGTATTGGAGGGCCACATAAAATATTTGCAAAGGGTGACATTTGGCCCCCGGGCCTTGAGTTTGACTCGTGTGCTTTACCTCGTAGATCTCCTGATAACTTAACGCTGTTTTGACGATTATTGTTTGACTGGCTGCAGCCATCCCAGCAGCAAACTGTGGTGGAGAGAAAACAAAGAAACTGAGGCTCTGGAGTAAAACACAGAGAAGGATGAATGAAAAAGAGCAGTTTTACCAGAATCAAGCACCATCTCTTTCCCAAACAGGCTCCAAGAACTCCGAGCAGTGAGAGCAGCAGGCAGCCCACTTCTATCACGTACATGATGACCACATTAGCGCTGGACACGAGCTGAGGACACAGCACCGTCAGTTAGCTTCATCCAGTTAGCTTCATCCAGTTAGCTTCATCCAGTTAGCTTCACTCGTATTCATAAGAAACTGGGCTACGCTACTGTTACTTCATCTGAAAACTGTAGTGTGTCACTTTGTCCTGACACTATTTCACTTGAATAATGTATTGTCCACATAAAAAACACGAAAATTCATCCATTCATTCGTTTTCTCTTTCTTCTTTTTGATCACATTAACTCTTTTAGGACTGTTCCTGTCACAGACTTCAGTGTTTGTGTCAGCGCTGTTTGATTATGGAAAAAAAAAATCATAATTGCAATTATTTTGGACGTTATTAAAATCACGATTATTTTACACGATTACTCACTGACTTTGGAAATATGTTGGATTTATTGAAAAAAATTGTAAATTCTCCCTAAAATAAATAATATATTCAACCGTATAAATAAATAGCTTAAAAAATAAACAAAAATAATAATTAAGATAAATAAATAAGATTAAAAATATAGTGCACTTCTACAATCTCCTGAAAAACAAGTAATGAATAAAAACGTAAAGTAATAAATAATAAATTTTTCCTCGATTAAACAGGTTTTGTGATCGTTGGGAGACAAAATTCAAATAAAAAACTTGGATTAATTGCACCGCTCTAGTTTGTGTGGTTCATAAATGAAAAGAAAACATGTTAAATTCACACAGAGTCCGACAGAAACGATCGGATTAACACAAAACTCATTATTGTGGTGTTTTTACGGCCGAGCCAAAGAGTCTTGTAAACTAGATGTTGTGTGTGGATCTAGTCAATTTAAACGGCTGTATCAATAACAGCATCTGCTCACTGGACATTATCTGATGTTACTGAGTCACAGTAAAGGCACTACTCACCTGTCCAGCTTGGATTACATCTTTGTGCCACGCTATTGTTGTTGTCAGCATGAAGAAGCACAGCGCCTTGAACACAAGATCAACAATAAATATCAATATAAACTCATTCAAATATATATCTTATACACAGACTGAGCAGCTATTAAAATACAAAAAAAAGAAGAAGACTTAGAAGGCTCTATCTTGATAATTTAATAATATAAAAAGACATTTGGAAAGCACATGTGCCAGTTTTTATTTTATAAAAGGATCATTCCAAAAAGGTGCCATTTTCTTCTTCAAAGTGGATCAAATTCATCATTTTTCGTCACTGAATATGATAAAAACACATTTAACAACTAATTGTTTAGTGTTCAATCTCAGACGACTTTTTAACATATTTTTTAAGACGTTGAAACAGAAGATGGTTCCATTTTTCTCCTGTTACCAAAACTCTTGATTTTAAAAGCATATTAAAGCGTATATTAATTATTTTCTTTGTATTTCCAACAGAAAAGTGCTTTTATAAACAGAATTAAGGGTTATGTATCCAAACTATAGAAATCTGTGACCTAAAACATCACTTTTACTGTCTAGATTTTACTAGATAGAGACCTTTTTAACATATTTTGGTAAATTGTAGCATTTTTAGTACAAAACCAAATTTAAAACTCATTCATTTTACTCAAATTGCGTAACTTTTAAGCGTTTTTAAGCTCTTTTGGGACTATTCCTGGATGTAATGGGACGAGTTGAGCTGAAATCAGTGCGAGGCTAAAGCTACAGCTGCAGCTCATGTGGCTCTGGACACGCTGTGGTCCGCGGGGAAATAAATATTGCACAGCCCAGTGTTGGAGAGCTGGGCTGATGAGGAAATGACTCAATTGAGAACAGAGCAGACACATTTATAAGCGTTATCCTTGTGTCCACGCGTGGTTTATTCTCAGTGTATTTCTGCTGCATGTACTCGCTGTATCTCGGTGGGATCCATACACTTTTGTTAGATTCCGTGCGTTTATACAAGAACAGAAGGCGATTTGGTGGATTTATAATAGAAATCACACCTCACATAGGCCTCCACTTGGCTTATATTCCATTGAAAAACAGTGAAATGAATCCATCCTACCATATTGACAGCATTTGCAAAGATAAAGGGCCTTTTGAGGCTGGTTTTGTCCGCCACCACGACCACTGCGCTGTGCTGCATGCTGCTGCGGCTCCTTTTCTCCCCGTTTTACGTCCGTTTTGTTGCAGAAATAACAACAAGGCTGAGGATGATACTGTAAGGGCATCTATGTATCCGCACGATCCGCACAGACGTCACCGTGATGCGCTCAACCAGGAGCCTGCGCTGCGTTCGGGTGCGAGAGGAAACGTAGGAAAACACGGTACAATCACAGCATCAGGCGCGTGACTTGGTGTTGCATCGAATTAGGGACGTGTTTGTGGTTTATTTGGATTAAATCACGATATATTTTAACTTTTTATTAGATATTTATTAATATATTGGGTTTTTTTTTTAATAAAGTGCTGTTGGTGGAGACTCTAGCAGCATTGACTACATTTCCCAGCATCCCCGAGTTCGCTGAAGGGCAGGGCTGCTTCATCAAAACAGGTAGGGCGGGATTGGACTGATGTTTCCTCAGGTGAAAGGGAAGTGAGAGTGTTTTTTTTTTTTGTTTTTTTTTTTGAGAAGCTGACTCTGATGAAGGGGGAGGACACAGGGAAACTGAAGGAAACGGATAAAAGGAGGAAGAGACAGAAGAGAAGGAGGTTAAACATGTGAATGAAGAGCAGGACACTTTGAGGATGTGTGCTGAAGGATGTTATGTGTATTTTAATGTTTGCCTGAGACTGAACACTGGAGATCCATCCTCATTTTCATTCTGTCTTTGTGACTGAAGGAAGGATTCTACCCTCGTTTTACCGTCTCCTTGTGACTCAACCCTTCTTCTTATCTTCAGGACTAATCTTTTCCTCCATTCTCAAACGGGACAGGACCTCTCTGTGTGTGCTTCCCTCCAGGATGCAGACCCCTGGACCCGAGCACGACGATTCCTTCGATTTTCTTTTTAAGATCATACTCATCGGAGACTCTAATGTGGGCAAAACCTGTGTGGTTCAAAACTTCAAGTCTGGGGTCTTCTCAGAGCGACAGCAGAACACAATCGGAGTGGACTTTACTGTTCGAACTCTGGACATCGAAGGGAAAAGGGTGAAGGTTAGTCTGTTTTTATTTAATCATGGTTTTATGTCATCACTAAACAATGAGGGACTGAGTGCGTCAGCTGTGTTTGACACGGACTGTTTTGCATAGACGCCATCTGAAAAGTAAACAAATGAGAAGTTGGATAAAAGGAGCGTTTAAAAACAGTTTTTCCGGGTTTATTCGTAAAAGATGTGTCCTTTGGCGTCAGTGTCAGTTAAACCTGGAACAAGCCAAACCGGTTGTTCACATGAACGTCCCGGGATACAGGTTTCTCAGGTTTCCACGGCTTTTGTAAAGTCAAAAATAAACCCCTTAAATGGGTTTTCTGTCCTGTTTATGATTCAGAAAATACCCAAATGGTTTATGGCAGATTCTGAAAGTTATTCAAATACAATATGTTAAAATAACTTATTGGATGGTTGTGTCAGTTTAATGTAAACACAGAGTTCTGTCCTGTTTGCAGATAAACCAGTCAGATAGCTTAAGGTCAAAAGTTTATTTCATTCATTTAAACAAAACAGAAAAAGACGAAGGAAAACAATTCAAAATCTTAAATCATCAAAATGAAGGAAGGACATAAAGCAACTTCTACAGAATTTTCTCTACATTTTATTTCTGTTTTTTACAGTTAAGTAATAATTGTCTGTAACATTTAATGCACAAACTAGAGATGATTTTTTAAAGATGGCTCTCTGTTTATTGCGTTTATCTAAAGCTGGTTTATCCCTGAGTGAGTACAACAGGTAACTATGACACCTGTAGCTATGCTCACTGTGTTGTTGCTCAGGGACAATATTCTCCAAAGACAGATGCAGGAACCTGACACACATCTCCCAGTGTGTGTGTGTGTGTGTGTGTGTGTGTGTGTGTGTGTGTGTGTGTGTGTGTGTGTGTTACTACAAATAAATCAACAGTACATTAACAAATGAAAAATAACATTATCGGAAATCAACACCAGGAAATAATAATTTTTTAAAAAAGTGAACTGATTTCATTGATTATTGTCACGTTTTTGCTTGAAAAGAAAATTTTCTACTGTGTTTGACAGAAAAATTACTTTTACAAAGTTGACAGATGAGATCAGGTGAGATTTAATCTTCATTAATTTCCTCCTTTTATGGAAACTGGTTTTAGATGGATTTGAACAGATTTTGGTTGGATTTGAACAGGTTTTAGTTGGATTTGAACAGGTTTTAGTTGGATTTGAACAGGTTTTAGTAGGATTTGAACAGGTTTTAGTTGGATTTGAACAGGTTTTAGTAGGATTTGAACAGGTTTTAGTTGGATTTGAACAGGTTTTAGTAGGATTTGAACAGGTTTTAGTAGGATTTGAACAGGTTTTAGTTGGATTTGAACAGGTTTTAGTAGGATTTGAACAGGTTTTAGTTGGATTTGAACAGGTTTTAGTTGGATTTGAACAGGTTTTAGTTGGATTTGAACAGGTTTTAGTAGGATTTGAACAGGTTTTAGTTGGATTTGAACAGGTTTTAGTTGGATTTGAACAGGTTTTAGTAGGATTTGAACAGGTTTTAGTTGGATTTGAACAGGTTTTAGTAGGATTTGAACAGGTTTTAGTTGGATTTGAACAGGTTTTAGTTGGATTTGAACAGGTTTTAGTTGGATTTGAACAGGTTTTAGTTGGATTTGAACAGGTTTTAGTTGGATTTGAACAGGTTTTAGTAGGATTTGAACAGGTTTTAGTTGGATTTGAACAGGTTTTAGTTGGATTTGAACAGGTTTTAGTAGGATTTGAACAGGTTTTAGTTGAATTTGAACAGGTTTTAGTAGGATTTGAACAGGTTTTAGATGGATTTGAACAGGTTTTAGTTGGATTTGAACAGATTTTAGTTAGATTTGAACAGGTTTTAGATGGATTTGAACAGGTTTTAGTTGGATTTGAACAGGTTTTAGTTGGATTTGAACAGGTTTTAACATTAGATTGACCTCTTTTTTGTTATTTCACTTCAAATAAATAAAATAATCAGGATATTTTACTATTTGTGTAGATATCTGCCGGTACACGGGACGGGGGCTCAGGACTGTCCCTGTTAAATCCGGACTGTCCCGTTTAAACCAGGACTGTCCCGTTTAAATCAGGACCGTCCCGTTTAAACCAGGACCGTCCCGGTTAAACCAGGACCGTCCCGTTTAAACCAGGACCGTCCCGGTTAAACCAGGACCGTCCCGTTTAAATCAGGACGTATAGAGAATCTTGTAAACAGGAGAAATCCATCAGAAATGCTTCTCCTCTCGTGTTGCGTTCATGAACCTGTGCCTCTCCTCGTTCGTTCCAGATGCAGGTTTGGGACACGGCGGGTCAGGAGAGGTTTCGGACCATAACCCAGAGCTACTACCGCAGCGCTCACGCCGCCATGATCGCCTACGACATCACGCGACGGGCCACGTTCGAGTCGGTGAAGCACTGGATAAAAGAGGTGGAGCTTTACGGAGCGGCCAACGTAGTGATGGCAGTGATCGGTGAAAATAATAAACACTTCAAACACATCTCAGTAAATATTTACATAAAGAAGCTTATTAAACCTGATTATTAAAGGACTGGAGCTAGGTGTGGCTAATTAGCATCATTATAAGCCTTAGTTCAGACTCAATTACAGCAAGAAACAAGTTCAAACACAGATATTTAATTGTTTTGTTATTTTTCTGTAAATTTTCAACGAACTTTCTCTTTTCCAGGAAACAAATGTGACCTGGAGGAGAAACGACAGGTTCAGTTTGAGGAAGCTTGCAGTTTGGCCAAAGACAAAGGCCTATTAGCTGCTTTAGAAACATCTGCAAAGGTAAAGCAATAATAATAATAAATATATATATAGTTAATATTTGAAAAAGAGCTATGTTCAGTTCTGTGTGAAAGGTTTAGACACGTGTGAAGATACCAAGGAAAGTAAGAATCCTGTCAATAATATACAGTTTAAATGTTTTTTATATAAAATAAAGCGAAGAAATGAAAACCAGAACAAAGACAACAAAGTTAAATTAGAGATTTAGAGTTCATTTGTTCTTTCACTTTGGATTTTGTAAACTAATAAAAATCACCATATTTTATAGTTTATTTTTTATATCTTCACCTGTAGAAACTTGTGCACAGTACTGTTTAAATATTTCCATTGCTGTCTATATGTATTTATTTATCTAAAATCTGTTCAAATCAAATTAAAACCTGTTGAAATCCATCTAAAACCTGTTCAAATCCATCTAAAACCTGTTCAAATCCATCTAAAACCTGTTGAAATCCATCTAAAACCTATTTTGTGCTCTTTGGTTTAGGGCTTTTTCATTGTATTCCTTTTGTTTAGAATGTTTACCTATTATTTTACGTTATTAACAGCTGTTGTGATGTATTTACTCCTGTTTCCATGTGTTTCCACCAGCTTCCAGCCCATTATCGTCCAGCTCAAATCCCTTACTTAATTTTTCAATTTTGAATTTGATATTTCATCTTCATTTGAGTCTTACAAAAGTTATCTTTAACAATGATTTCCTCCATTAATGGAAACAGGTTTTAATTGGATCTGAGCAGGTTTTAGATGGATTTGAACAGGTTTTACATGGATTTGAACAGTTTTAAGATGGATTTGAACAGGTTGTAGATGGATTTGAACAGGTTTTACATGGATTTGAACAGTCTTAGAGGGATTTGAACAGGTTTTAGATGGATTTGAACAGTTTTAGATGGATTTGAACAAGATTTAGATGGTTTTGAACAAGTTTTAGATGGATTTGAACAGGTTGTAGATGGATTTGAACAGGTTGTAGATGGATTTGAACAGGTTTTAGATGGATTTGAACAGTTTTAGTTGTATTTGAACAGGTTTTAGATGGATTTGAACAAGATTTAGATGGATTTGAACAGGTTGTAGATGGATTTGAACAGGTTTTAGATGG